>OY755038.1:93753644-94183644 GCA_963576565.1 Aspidapion aeneum
CTTGCAACAATATCCATTACTTGAAATTAATCAATATTTGAATTTAATATTATGCATTAGTTATCATTTTTTTAAAGTTTTTCTTATGTTTTTAGTTGATTGACGGTAGTGGGGGTAAATTTACACATTATTACATTTTTAAAAAATAATGTATAATACATGTACAAAAGGATGGTAGTTAATTCCCCTTTGGTGTGAGAAATTCTTTATCATATCAAATTTAAAAAATATTCCTGATCATTGAAATTGTAAATATATTTTAGACCCTTGGTAACAGTAAAGAAACTCTTTTTTTAGTTTGGTTATTTTTCAGTTTATTCAACCATCAGCAGACAACATTCTTCTCTGTATGTTGCACTTCTCTGTAGAATAAATGGATGGCCATGCTTTAAGCCCCTGAGCTGGATGGTTCTATGGAAAGTGCAATGTACAGAGAAAAATTGTATTTGCTGATGGTTGAATAAAGAGATATGTTGCTACTTGGTCTTAGTCACATTGGACTAAATTCAGAGATCTCAATATTTTGACTGATCCTGGACTGTATGTGTATGAGTCTCTAATGTTTCTTTTCAGACATAAAGATAAATTTATAGAGTTTTTGAGTGACAACTCACACAACACCAGACATACAAACTATCAGTTACCAAGACATAGACTAACTTTAACAGAAAAACTTCCCACATATGCAGACATGAAATTTTTCAACAAATTGCCTGAAAACATAAAACCAAAAAACAGCATGATGGAATATAAAAAGAATATATTTGATCTTATTTTAAAAATAGAACCCTAGTATTGAGGAGTACTTAGAAAATAAGATCTAATATAAGATTTAATGCTTTTTTTTGTCTTGTTGTACTTTGACAGCGACAGTATATAAAAACCAAATCTTGTTTTTTTTATAATTGTATTTTTGTGATTTGAATGGTTTTTTTTTTGTGATTTTAACAATTTTAAATATGATGTAATTTGAACTGACTTCAATTTGTTTAACCTACTTTAGTTTATTTATAGTTCTGTATTGTAAACTTTTGATAGGTTCTTCTGAATAAAGAAATTTTGAACTTTAAACTGTAACCAAAGTAAAACAAGCAAACAACAATGACCGATACCCAGGATCTAAAATATATTTACAATTTTAATGGTCAGGAATATTTTTTAAATTACAACAAATGCCAGGGATTTAAGACATGAATGATTCTATGGAGAAGTACTATGTATAGAAAATAATATGTCTGATCGTTAAATAAACTGAATTGTAATGAAACTAAAAAGAGAGTTTTTTTTTACCGATACCCAGAATCTGAAATAATTTCATCAAATTTAAATAAATCATGGCAGGTGCTTGATTATACTGTTATGGATTTGGTAAGGAGGAAACAGCTTCTGACATTACCAATATAATTTGGCTTGATATTAGTAGCACACCCAGGAAGTTGTCTTGTGGGGCCTGAGACACCATTATGTTATATTTTATGCTATTTTCATGAAATATGTGGAAAATATCTTAAAATCCTTAGGCTTGGTTCACCCATGATGATATTATCGCAATACGTGAACAAATTTCTGAGCATTACTGGTAGTGCATGTGCAAATCGTGGGTCAGGTTTCCCTCCTTGGTATTTGGATAAGTTCAGTTCTTTTTTATAAATGCACCTTTATATTTACATTCGCATTTTCTATTTAAGCCACAACCACCATTTATAAACTTGATAGATACTTGGCTAGGTATAAATTCAATTTACATCTTTGTAAAAAAAAAATTATTTTCTGTTCCTTGTGTAGTGTTGTGCAAATACTCTCACGAATCTCTAAAGGAGCGCATTCCTATTCAAGCCACAAAAAAAGCTTTTGTTTCATAAATTGACTAATATGAAAAATTTTAATAATTGTTTTGTTTACCATCAGCTGTGAGTGGTAAAATAAAAATGGCGGTTCACGTAATCTTACCGTTCGCGCAGGTTACACGAGTCTTCTACCCACCCTTCTTTTTCTAAGTTTTAAACCAATGGAGTAAGACTTTTTTTAATAGTAGGTTTCTCTATTTATTCGTCACTTTATGGTGGCACCGATAAACTATGCAAACATTATTCTTTCACACTTTTGTGTGAGCCGAAAATAACGTGGAAACAGGGCTCACAACATTTAATTTAATTAAATATACAAAAAAAAGAGAGCCAAAATGATATCCTGTTTTAAAATTGTTAGGTATGTATATGTATAAGTATCTAAAAAATTGAATACTTTATGCGTAGCAGCATCCCAAAAACTAGCACTATTTTATTGAAAAAAAAACAGTCCCCTGTATTTGGTTTCTCTAAGTACACCTTTACCCCCGGTATTTGTTTTAGACAAGAACACCTTTACCCCCGGTATAGTGGGGTTTGAGTGTTTTGTGTTTGTTATTGGAATTTGAAGTCTCGTCTACCTAAAATATTAAACACGTCGAAAAAAATCCAGGGAAATAACACAGACAAAGATAGGTATAGCTAGCTATTTCACAAAATCGGTTTTACATGTAAAACTGGATTTTGCAAGAAAGAGAGGGCAATATGAGTTGCCGACCTCTGGTGTAAAACAATTGTCAAATGTATCGAGGGCCTCTAGTGCCACCTATTGACTGATATTTAAATATTTTGCCTTGTTGCCTTTTGCGTAAAAAATTAGCTGAATCAAATTTGTCGCCTTAATGATAGATTTAATTTTATCAAACGAGAAAAAATGTCAAACTAAAGCTTTTGTTACTCTGTTCCTTAGGATACAAAGAATGTATAATATAAAGGGTGAAAGGGTTTATATCCAAAAATGTCACAAATGAATAGACTGACAAGCAGGTTGTGAAAATTTCAAATTTATTTAATACAGTGTGTCGGCAATCAAACTATATAAATAATTATGGTTTTTAAATTTTAAAAAAATAGATGTTCTCTATTAGAGAGGTGATCCATATAATGTAAATTGTGTATTTAAAATACTAAATACATTTTTTCTACTTCTTACAAAATTGGTGGAGACAAGTTAGATGAAATTTGTTTAATTTTACTTTACCGCACACTATGCGGTAAAGTAACTTGACCACATACTCTACTATAAACTGCCACTTTCCCTTCTCAAATCAAGGTGGTAAAATGCACTTTCACGCACGCGAGTAGGTAAAATTATTAACGTCTAATTTCGGGACACCCTGTAAGAGAAAAGTATAGAGATGTGCAACTGTCAAACTAAATTAGTAGGTTTATAAATAGTGGTATAAAGCAGCAATACAAAACTGGCAAAAGCTTTCTAAAGTTTTAAAGTTTAGGTCCTACTTCCTATTTACTACTTTTAATTCTGGTAATCTTTCACAAAAACAGAAATCCCTAGCAACTTAATTATTTATTAACTAATTATTTTAATTTTTAGAACTAGAAAAAGTGATACCGAATTTAGAAAACAAGCTCTACAAACTGGGGGTGGCACTCCACCTCCAGAAGACACTGATCCTATAAACGAAATGGTGAGGGCGGTAGTGCCCACTATCAATTTGGAAATTACAAACACATGTGACTCAGATGAAAGGATGGATGAGCAAAGAAATGTAGAATTTTATCAGTTTAATTATTCATCGGAAGATGAAGATTTTTTAGGTTTGCATCCAATACTCAGTGATACTAGAGTTAGTGCCCATACAAGACCATTAGTTTTTTTGTAGAGGCACACATTCCTTAGAGGCAGAATTCGCATGCCTCGATGTGACGCCAAACAAGGTATTCGTTTCGCCTCGCAGCGAGGCATACGTTTTCGTGTTCAAGTAATACGCGCCTTAAGTTTGTAAGGGGGTAAAGGTTACATTATAAAAAAATCACAACTTCAGAATTACAGCAGTCAGAGAAATGCAGTTTTTAACTTTATATTAAGAATAATAATTAATTAATAATTAATGCTTACCAAATTATTCCTAGTGAGTGTTGCTCTTACTATTTTGTCTGATATTATTTTTCTTTTAGATTTCCCCAAAGCACTACAAACAGGAATTAAACCTAAATCTGAAAAAATTAACTTTAAAGGTAAAATGGAATTTTTAAATTCTAGTAAGGTACCTATTTATTTTTTTGTGCAAACCCTAGGAGATAATATTGTTTGTAAAAAATTACCCTAACTTTGAACTTTAATTATTGTTAATTCTAAATAGTCACTTCCTTTTTGTTTTGTTACTATTCATATAAAAAATTTGACAAATTAAAATGAACAACTAAAAAGACTAGGTACAAAAAAATTAATAGAAAAACAGTGACATTATTTAATTTGAAACTTTAGAATGACCCTTTGTATAGAATTTAAAATTTAAATTTAAAAGACAGTTTCTCTTAAAATAAATTCACGTTTTCTTGTTTTTCGATCCGCCCATATAAAATATTTTGTCCTCTTAAGAAATCTGTGGGCATACAATATCCAAAATAGTTTGAGTTTTTTTTTACCTTTAAGGATGAAATTTGGTCAGTAAATTGATAGTGCTAAATTGATTTTTCAAAGACCTACTTTTAATTTACACCAGTAACAAAAATATCTGAAAAACGGCTTGCTTTAGCGGATATTAACAAGTGTATACAATTTTAGTTTAAAAATGCTAAGAAAATTGGATCGAGTGTTATTCTTACTATTTTGTCTGATATTATTTCTGTTTTAGATTATCCCAAAGCACCACAGAAAGAAGTTGAAATTAAATCCGAAAACAAATCTGAAAAAATTAACTTTATAGGTAAAATGTAGTTTTTAAGTTTTAGTATAGGGTACTTATTAATTATTTTAGGCAAACCCTGGGAGGTGATAAAAAAATACTATTTAAACTTAACTCTTCTGAATTCTGAATAGTGACTTTCTTTTTGTCTCCGATTCACTTAATAAAATTTTGTTATTTTTCATATAAAAAATTTGGCAAATTAAAATGGACAACTAAAAGAAAGACAAACATTTTATGAAAGAAAAAAGTAAAACTTTCATGTCTAAAATAAGGGATAAAAAGTTCACTTTTAAAGCCTAAGCCGTGAAATAGTAAATTATACAGGCTGTCTCAAACCCCCGTTCAAAAAAAGCCTAGGGAAAGGATATTTTGAATGATCTAGAATCTATAAAATTACTTGAGTAAGCTCTTTTCGTTAGTGTGCCTACCGAAAGTGGCCTATTTGGGTCTGATGTCTGTTTTCCCAATAGATGGGCAGAATTAAAATAAAGTTTAAAAAAAATGTTTTTAATAAAAAATATATATTTTTATGTGTCGAATCCGTTAAGTTTGATTTGAAAATTATGCCCATCCCCATTCAAAAAATGGACTATAGGCCTGAATAAGCCACTTATGGAAAGAGCGTCCTTAATACGGCTATAATATTTTTTTAGATCCATGAAAAAATCTGTCCTCAAGGTTTTAAAATGGGGGTGATCTGAGACACCCTGTATACCAAGGGATAAAAAGACAATTTTATTACGTGGTATGTACGCTATTTTTCGCACTTTTAGACTCGTTTTCCCAGTTTTTCTTTTTTAAAGTCCTAATAATAATTATTACAATGACACAATGCTTAGAGCAACGGTAATATAAAAAAAATTTGCAAATAACTTTTTATAGGATATCCAGTATTATAACCTAACCTAACCTATTAGGGATAATTCATTGTGCAAAAATCTCATTTAAAAAAAATGTTATATTAAAATTTTTTTTTGGCAAACCAGATTGCCAAAATCTATTTAAAAATACTGATTTGTCAGCCTCCGAAACTGTTTCCATTCAAAGTAGAATCAGGCTTGTAAGGAGGTTGTGACTGTGTATATGGGTATAAATATGTGCAAGGAACTGATTTTAATGCGTTTTTTTATAGGAAGTCTAATATTTAAAAAATTAACGATATACGATATTTAGTAAGAAATAGCTTAAAAAAATTAGCGCCAGCAGGCACGTACCCATGTATAGCCGTCCATACAATATTACTCATCTCAATATAAAATTGGAAACCACTTTGTGCTAAGTATTATAGTTTTCGATTTTTGTTTTTTTTTATATAACTCAACCTCCCCTTTCTTCTCAATATAGTTAAAAAACAGCATTTCGCTGGCTGCTGTAATATTTTTTAAACTCAACTCCCTTGCTACTCCCCCAACTTAACAAAAAATTATTGCCTTTTTTGTGGCTGAAGTTAAAGTTAAAAGTAAAGTAGCAAAGGAAAGAAAAAGTCAAAGACTTATTCTTGTAATTTAATAACATTATCTATTGTTAAGCAATTTTTAGGTTTGCATTCAATGATTGAAGTGCGTTAAAATAAATGCCCTTCTAAGAGCTAAGGCATTTGCATTATTGTCTTCAACAAGTATCTCAATTTCATTCTCAATATTATCATCGTCATCATCTTCGTCTTCCAAGAAGTCTTCTGCTCTTCGCAAATTATGCAAAACAGCTGTCGCACAAATGATTTCAACTGCTGTTTCGACTTTGGTTGTAATTCCTCTTTTTAAGCATCGAAAGCGTTGTTTCCAGACCCCAAAACATCTTTCAATAATATTTCTTGTTGTTTTGTGAGCCCGGTTGTAGTTTCTCTCTGCTCTCGTTTGTGGGTTTAAAACCGGAGTCCGCAAATAACGTTTACATCCGTACCCGTTATCTCCAAGGATTTTGCCTAAATATAAATATATTATATGTACTAGCGAAAGAAAGGCTAAGATGTTAATAATTAAAATGGACAAAACAGTAGCGTTTTTAGAACAAAGTTTTGAGGGGGAGGAACAACTTTTGCCTGCCTAAAATTTTATTGTGTTACAGCAGGCTTACAAAATTTTTGTAGTGATTCTTATTTGGGGGGTTCCGGACACCACCCCTCCCTAAATAAGAAACTGGAAAAAAATAAGATAATACTCTACTCAAAGTCCGGGGGTTATTTTTTATTTTGACAAAAAAAGTTCTCAAACTGGTACCTAAACGATTTTAATTTCAAAAATAGTGTAGTTAAATTTTGAGTAAAACAAAAAATAATAAACTTTAATAAAATTGTTATAGAGCTATTCGTTAGTAACATGTAAACCATTAAAACCCATTTTGATGAAATAGAAAAGTTCATATATAATTTAAAAAACCTTTAAAACAAGGTCTCGTACCACCTGAATTGCAATTTATTATTATCCCGCCGTAGTGTGTCTTTCAACAAATTAACGATTTTTTCGTTTTTTTTTTCAAAAAATTAATGTTAAAATAAACAAGTGACTTAATTGATACTACTTTTAACATTTTTTAAACAAGTTACAAAAGAATTTTGAAGTTTTACCATTATCTATTAATGTGCTTAAGGTTCAACCGGAGAACTTCAGAGCCACTTAAACTTTTTTTAATACCTGCAATTTCCTGATTTTCATACTTCAGTCTAAGTCTACTTCTTTCAAAAATAGTATTATCATGCATAGATCCTGGATAACGGGCAACGATATCAACGATTTACATGCGTGGATTACAACCTACCTGAAAAAAATCAGTCAAAATTTGTTGCAGGTACTTCTGAAACACAGTAAAAAATATTATAATTTTAATTTACTTGGACGTTAATAGAAAACTGCCTTTTTATGTTTCTAAAAACTTCACCAATGTTTCTTCCTGGATTGTTGATGCGAACATGTGTTCCATCAATTGCACATGATATGCCGGGGAAATTTGCAATATTTGCAAATCGTTGAATTGTTCTGTCAAAGTTCTGATCAAATTTGCATATATTACGTGTATATCTGGCAATTGCTCTTGAGACTCTTTTGATACTCACACAAACTGTTGGCTGCGAGATACCTCTTAAGTCTCCAGTTAGTCTAGAAAATAAGCAAATTGGAAAAATTATTTAATTAGTAATACAAAAAAATATTTTTGTAAAAGGAAAGTAGGTAAAAAATATTTTTATATAAGTAACTATATTTTTATTTTGTTTTAAACTTGCAGAAAGTTATAGTTATATGGTTATATTAAAACCAAACAAATATTTAACTACCCAGGCAGGAAAAATGGAGGCACAAAAAATCTAGAACATACTTGGTAGTTACCGGTTGCATAATATCTAATATTTAACAGCAATTGAATCATGGGAGGAATAGACAAGCCTCTTTCATTAGGCTTGCTTAGGTCTTCTTCAATCAGTGGCAAGATTCTATTTCTAATGGAGTTTTTTGTGAATCTAAATCTTTTTTTAAAATCCTTTTCTGAAAACCTAAATAAAAAGAGATTTTTATTGGATTTAAAAAAATACAAATAGTTTTATTAACAATCTATACCTATCTACTTCAAAAGGTACCAAATTATGTTAAGGGTACACAATCTATACCTATCTACTTAAAAAGGTACCAAATTATGTTAAGGGTACATAAGTACATACCTTTCAAACGGGTTATCAAAATCTCGCAGGTATTTTTTTGTCCATGGAACTATAATAGGAACTATTTCATTATTAACAATGTCAATATAATCGAGGTAATCCTCAACATCCTCCATATCCATGTTTATAATGTAGAATTAGTTTAAAAAAGTAGAAAACTAATATGAATAAAACTTCTTCTTGCAACACAAATTCAAAGATAATATATTATGCACGCTTACCTGACAAAAAAATGTTGGTATGTACTAGCGGTTGCTACAGCAACAACAAACAAAAGCCTTAGTTGATAAACACAGGCGCGGATCTAAGGGGGGAAATAGGGAAAATTCCCCCCCCCCAAATCAAAAATTTTTGGCAAGCAGTTTTGACAAGCAAAATACCTTCTGGTTACTATGCAAAATAATTTTGAAAACTAGTCCTTGATATTTCCCCCCTAAATGAAGTTTCTAGATCCGCTCCTGATAAACATCATGTTAATTATAATCACGGCCCCCCCCATGATTAAAAAAATAGAATTTATAAAAATTTTATTTATTGAAAAAGACTACATCTACGTATTAAGGGGGTGAGACTCCTAATTTCGTATTTATGCTATTTTATTTGCTATCCATTCATAAAAATATGTACAAAAATCAGGCTTAGAGAGCGTTATTTTTTAAAATTTTTATTTACTGTTTATCTCTGATTAGTCATTTTTCATCCCGATTTTTACATTTTATCCCTGACATGTTACTTTTATTCCGATTTTTTGTTTGTTTGCCACTTATCATCTCGGGGCAAAAAGTGTGACATCTTTATTAATAGGGATGAAAAGTGATCTTTATACTATGCCAAAAGTGCTAAAAACTTTTTTAAAATTAGTTTATCCAAAAATCATGATGGAACATAAAAAATTAAGTATAAAATATGCTAGTTACTAATAAAACACAGTTACCGTTCGTAAGTAGAAAATAGTTATTATCCTAACAAGTAAAAAAAGTTATACTTTACCGCACGCGACTGGGTTGGCCGAAAGAACGCAAAGCGGATTTCGGGCAAGCAGTGAAGAGCTAGAAAGATACTTTATGCACGAGTTAGGATAAAAAAAATTTCCACGACCGTATATATATAAAAATATACCTGATTAAAAAAAAATGTTTTATTTTAACATATACAAAAAAGCACACACCAACCACCTTACGCGTTTCACGCCGGAGGCCTCCTTAAGGTAGGTCCAGAGCTACCTTGGCCTCGACTCAACCTTGAGGCTTCCTTGAAATGACTATAAAACGCATTCAGCTCCTTAAGGAGGCCTTAAGTTCGAGGACGCCTCAAGAAGGACTATAAAATGCATTCGGCTCCTTAAGGAGACCTTGAGTACCGAGGACGCCTTGAGGAGCGACTATAAATTCCACCCTAAAAGGCTTGTTTATATTTGATGCACCCACGTATATAAGTGGCATGTCAAAAGTGTCAGATGTCATTCCTTATGTCAAATTTTGGCAGAAACTTTCTTAAGTTAAAAGGAACACCCTGTATATTTTCTGTCAGAAAGAAAGACGTATTTTCCCTTATTTTAAAAATATATGGTTTAATAATATCTAGTTAAGCCGTTTCTCAGTTACTTAATTACATTGAATTTATGAAACCCCAAGTGGATTATCATTAGTGCAATTTAACAGTAATTTAAAACTAATATAACTCAAAAACGGTTTATCCAAATGTCAGCAACCTATATATCAGGGCAAATATATCTTTTGTTTTAACAAAGAATATACACGGTGTTTTTAACTTAAGAAAGTTGCTGTCAAAATTTGACATAAGGAATGACATCTCTTTTGATATAGTCCAGGGGTACGTTCAGATAGCACGTCGGATGTAGTCGGGCGCGCTCAATTCCGTTCAGATTGCATACTGGGTGAAAGTTACTCTCGTTCATATTGGCCGAAAATAACGTCGGGCGAATCGCCTTTTACACCCTTCTCTATGAGGTGGGTGACAAACGCTCGACTTGCGCAGTAGGTATATAAACCAACCCCCCCAATTTTTTTATTTTTTGTTTTATATTTTCGAAAACATATTACATAAAAGTGGCATTTTCCATAAATAAATAATCAAATTTTATTTTTTCTTGAAGACAAAAAACACTTGTTTGACTTTTGACCCGTGAGTTCTAAGTTTCTGTAGAAGGGTTAAGTCCCATTTATAAGCTCGAGACCATTCAACATGGTTAACTCTGACAAGACAATTTGTTATGGTTGGGTTTGTTTTATATCCCGTATAGAAAACATTAAATGTAGTTACCTATTAGCTCACACTACTACTATACTATAGTAGTGTGAGCTATGGTTGAACTAGCATATAGGTCCACTACCAACTGATAAGTATCAATTTTAGATTTGCGTAACGTTTTAATTATAGAAAAAAAATAGCGAGGACAGAGCTCACACTTACCAGTCTTGTAATGTCCATATGCTGAGTCGAACAAACTGCGGGTTGGGTTTAGAGAACGTTTTGGCACTTTTTAGACGGAGTTTTTCTTAGAATGTTGAAGTTTTATTTTCACTCCGCGCGCGGTTAGCTTGACATTATTTTCTCAAGTCCTAGTTTCATGCGCACTTTCTTGCGCCGTTTTTTCGTTGCATTTTTTCGCCACCAGAGGGCTCTTCCTGTGCTCGCTCTAGTCCTTTCATTGGATACACGAGAAATTTAAATAAAAGTCGCGGCGCGGGAAATAAAGGTTTCTTATATTATTAGGCGTAATTTTATAGTTATAATTTAAATAATAAAACGAAATAAAATAAACAAAAAAATTCTAACTTATTTAGCTAATAAATTGAGGATGAAATCCGAACATGCTCCACCCGCAAAGAAAGTAATTTCTTTCATTCAGATTTTGCAAAGGGTAGCGGGCATAATTTTACTAGGGGTCTCTTAAAAGTCCCTAGACTAGTTACCACAGTCGCTACACGACAAATGTTATCCTTGCCAGGATGTAAGGCGGAAATTCGGCCTAATGGCCAGTTAGAAGGTCGAATATTATCTGCTTTAATTAGCACTAGAGTTCCAACTTCGGGTAAAGGAGAGGAAGGTTCTAACCACTTGCCCTTTTGTTGTAATGTGTTCAGGTACTCGTTTTTCCACCTTGACCAAAAGTCCTGGTGCATTCGCTGCAACATCTGCCACCTATCTAAGCGGTTTAATTTAAGATGCGTTAAATCATGATCGGGTAAAGCAGAAAGAGGTTCGAGGGTCAAGAAGTGCCCAGGCGTAAGCACTGAAAAGTCGTGAGGGTCTGTAGAGACTTGACAAAGCGGTCTACTGTTCAGAAGAGCCTCAATCTGCACAATGACAGTATAAAGCTCCTCAAATGTTAAAATTTGTTCGCCGATAATCCTATGGAGATGGGTCTTAAAAGATTTTACCCCTGCTTCTGCCAAGCCTGAAAAATGGGGTGCAGAAGGTGGCTGGAAATGCCATTCGATATGTTGGGATTCGACTGAGGTTTTGAACATATCTCGCAGCTGTTTTTCCGCAGCCGTAAAGCAAGTTGCATTATCGGAGAATATTTTGCAAATTTTACCACGACGCGAAGTGAATCTTCGTAGTGCTGCCAAGAAAGCTTCACAAGTAAGATCCGAGACTATTTCTAGGTGAGTTGCAGTGGTTGCAAAACATTTAAAAATGCAGACATAAGACTTTGAAGTCTTGGGATTGCGGGTTTTTGATAGAGCTGTCGTAAAAAAGCCTGCGTAGTCTATACCCACGACACTGAAAGGTTTGATTTGAGATACGCGAAGAGTAGGTAAGTTACCCATGGGACCAGGCTCATAGGGCCTGGGTTTAAGAATCCAACAATTTCTGCAGTTTGCAACTACTGAGTTTATTGCGCGTCGCGCAGACAAAATCCAGAAACGCTGTAAAAGAAGAAAATGGAGGGTGTGTTTTCCTGGATGCAGATAGACCTTGTGGTAATATTCAATAACAAGAGTGGTTAGGCGATGATCTCGCGGCAAAATAGCGGGATGTTTTTGGTCATAATGTAATTTAGAATTGACTAGGCGCCCGCCGACGCGAAGGATACCATTTTCATCCAGAAAAGCACCTAGTTTTCGAAGATTTTTAACAGGCAGCCTTTTAGCGGTAAGATTTGCAATATCTTCAGAAAACGATTTGTGTTGGATGAATTTTATGAGCATGAACAAAGAATTATCTAACTCTTGAAGAGTAATAATTTTAGGTAAGTTAGAGTCTGATGGATTTTTCTTACGGCGTAAAAGTTTGATAAAACGTAGTATATAAGTAACGATTCTTAAAATTTTTGTCAGTGAAGAAAATTTGTTTATTAAATTTTCGAAGCAATTAGGGTCTTCCGCAAAGGCGGCGAAGGAGAGATAGTTTTTTTCTTCACAGGAGATTAGCTCCTTATCTAATTGAATATCTATAGATTTTGGCCAGTCGTCTTTAGACCCTTTTAACCATTGGGGTCCCTTAAACCACAAACTGCAGTTTAAAATTTCATTCGGAAGAAGGGATCTCGAAGCACAGTCGGCGGGATTCGATTCTGATACTACATGATAAAAAATGGAAGGAGGGAGAATTTCTTGAATTCGGGAGACTCGATTTGCAACAAATGTTTTAAATTTATAGGGAGGACTTTTTATCCAATATAAGGTAATGGTTGAATCAGAAAAAACATATATATTTTCAATTTGAAGCTTGTCTTTAAAAAGTTCAGTGACATAAGAAATAAGTTGGGTCACCATCAATGCGGCTTCGAGCTCTAACCTGGGTATAGATAACTGTTTTTTAATAGGAGCTACTTTGCTTTTGCCCATTACAAAAAATGTCTGAAACATGCCTGTAATTTTATCAAAAAATCGGAGATATGTAACGCAAGAAATTGCACGCTGTGAAGCGTCACAAAAACCTATTAGATCGCACTGAGTTTTTGTGCTGATAAGCGTCATTTGGCGGGGAATTTCAATTTGTGATAAAGCGGGTAATTGTTCTTTGAATTTTGTCCAGCGTTCTACTGTTTCAGCAGAGGGGATAGAGTCCCAGTCTAAACCCTCCATCCAGAGAGTTTGGATAATCAGTTTTGCGAATAAAGTAACAGGAGCGAGAAATCCTATTGGATCAAAAATGCGTGCGACAAGGCTTAATATTGCCCTTTTTGTGCAAGTCAAATTATTATCTGAGGTTTGAATAGAATAGTGAAAAACATCACTAGATGGTTGCCATCGAAGGCCCAGAATTTTTATTGTAGCAGAATCATCGTCAAAATTAAGAGAACCTGATTGAATATGCGACTCGGGAAGATCAGACAAAAAAGATAATTTATTGCTGCTAAATTTTCTTAAGTCAAACCCACCTGTTTTTAGACAATTTATAAGGTCGTCACGGACCAGCTTAGCTTCAGAAAGTGAAAAACAGCCTGTGACACAGTCGTCAATATAAATTGAGGATTTTAGAACTTCATATGCTCGGGGGTAGTTAGATTTTTCATCCTCAGCCAATTGAACAATCACTCTATTAGCAATAAATGGCGAACTAGACAGACCGAAGATCATTCTTTTCCAGCGGTATTCCTTTAGTGGCTCGTTTGGCGAAAAACGCCATAATATGCGCTGAAAGTCCCTATGAGGTGGTGTGATTAGAATTTGATTAAACATGCCTTTGATATCACATGTAAAAACCACAGGATAGAGACGGAAATTTAATAAGATTTTTACGAGGTCATGTTGGAGTTTTTGACCTACTAATAAGGTATCATTTAGGGATGTATGTTGAATAGTAGTTTTCATTGAAGCATCATAAACTATGCGTATAGAGTCCCCCTTTGTTACGCAATGATGGGGAATTATGTAAGAAGTAGAGGGGTTTGAATTACTAGGTACTTCCTCGATATAATCCAAGTCTATATATTCTTGAATTAAGTCAATATATTTTTTGTAGATATCTGGATTTGATAATAATCTTTTTTCTAGCATGAAATATCGACGAAGTGCGGGAATTCGGGATTCATCTCTTTGAAATTGCGGTTCTGACTTATTCTTAAATGGTAAGGAAACCTGGTAACGGCCAGATTCGGTGCGAATATGCGTTTTAGAGAATATTTCTTCAGACAATTTTTCATCGGGAGAGAGACAAGAGATACTTGGCAACTCTTCTAGCTCCCAGAACTTTTGCATAGTTCTTTCTAGTGTCAAGGGGTCACTTTGAGAGTGCGTAAAATATGAAAAGCTAACATTTTTTATGAACGGCACAATGTTTCCCGAGAGAACCCAGCCAAATGAAGTTTCTAAAGCCACAGGTTCGTGAGGTTGGCCTGACAAACGACCCTGTTGGAGAATATAGGGGTAAAGATTCGCACCTATGAGTAGGTCAATAGGTGATGTTTTATGCCAATTTAGATCTGATAACTTGAGCTGAGAAATATGCGGCCAAGAAGTTTTTTGAAAAGAAGCGATCGGTAACATTGGGCAAAGATCAGCCATTACAATGGCGTCTATCGAAAAAGTAGGGTTATCTTTTGCCACAGGTTTAAGAGTGCATGAAACACCTCCTTTTGATGTGTGTTGACTCATTTGTCCTAAGCCATAAATAGACATAGAACAATCGAACCTTTTTAATCCGAGTCTATTAACACAATTTTCAGAAATGTATGTTAGCTGAGAGCCACTGTCTAAAAGAAGCCTTACTTTATGATAATTACCATATTTGTCAGAAATTTCAGCTATAGCGGTTGATAAGAGGGTGTTGTTGGTAGGAATAGAACTTACTCCACAAAATGGGGGTTGCTGAGTGGTTTGGTTTGGCGGTGTGGCTTGCGGCGGACTAGATTGCGAGTGCGAAGAGTGATCAATATTTTGATTAGTGCGGTCATGATGTAAAAGACTGTGGTGTTTATCGTTGCAGAAACGACATAAATGGGTAGAGTTGCACCCCTTATAGCGATGACCTTGACTCAAACAGTTGGTACACCAACCCTTAAGCCGTACAAAATTAAATCTATCTTGAGGAGACTTATTATGAAATTCTTGGCATCTATAGATTGTGTGATCAGAATGACCACAGCAAGGGCATGGATTCTGAACAAAATTGTTATTTTGAGTCGAGCGAGAGGCACTTGGTGCGGTAAAGAAAGAATTTGATCGCGGTTTTGGACTGAAATTATGAACTGCTTGCGCAGGCGGTTTGGATTTTCTATATTGCGGGTTAGAATAATAATTTGATTTCGAATTGACTGATGTAGAAAACTCTATGGCGTCTAGGGCGTTGCATTGATTAAGAACAAATATCTTTAGAGAATCAAATTTGGGGATAATTTTCGAATTCAAAACGAGTTATAGTATCATCATCTAAGTGCTTAGATAACATATAAAATAGAAGGAAGTCCCACTCATTTACAGGAAACTTCATGCTTTTTAGCGCAGATAGATTTTCAGAAAAAGTATCAATTAGAGTGCGAAGTGACTTTGCGTCTTTACAATTGGTTACGTAAGGAGCGTTTTCAATGGCTTTAAGATGCGCGAATGCTATAAGTCTGGGGACGTCATAGCGATCCATTAATGATTGGTAAGCGTTTAAGTATAGGTCAGCTTCCAAAGGAGTACACTGAACCAGGTCTTTAGGTGGCCCTGAGAGGGCTGAAAGCAGGTGGTTAAATTTTTCAATATTTTCGAGATCAGAATTTTCGTGTACAAGAGATTTAAAAACGTCTCGAAAATATCTAAAAGTTTTTGGATCACCTGAAAAGGTCGGAATCTCAATCTTAGGGAGTCTGACATTGCATGATTTTCTCTGAGATGCAGAAGACGCCCCTTGAGGTTCTGACCCCGTTTGGCTTTCATCCAAATTTTCGAAAATAGCGCGTACATAAGAAGCATTAAATTGAAACTGTGTGCGTACTGATTCTTCCTCGGTTAAGACTTCATCAGCCTCTGAAAGCGCGAGTAAAGTTAAAAGGCTTTGATGATTTTTGCGAAAATCTGATTCAATTTGATCGTAATGAATGCACATGGACTTAAACTGCCTTTTTGTGTGCTCATTTTCACCAATACGATCAGCAAGAGCTTTTAGTTCTATCATTTGGTTACAGGCCATTGTCCGTAAGACTTTATGCTGTTTGATTTTTCCTACGTTAGCCATTTTAACGGCTTAAATAGGTAACTAGAAAAGCGACTTTTAATTTTTAAAACACCCAATACAAACGTATATAAAAGCGTTCGGGAAACACCCTATAAAAAAGTGTTTATAAATATCAAAACAAAAACGGAATCCACAGCTTAGATTGTTTGTTTACAAATTCCTTGGGAAACACCTTAAGAAATAGGAATATACCACAAAAAATTGCAACTCGGAATTCCCCACAAAAAATGTTTTTTGTCCGGCGTCGAGCGCGGCCTTGAATTTATTTGGGCGAAAATATAAAAATTAAATAAAAATGTATAGCAATGTGTGGGACAAAGATAGTACTATAATTTTAATTAGGGTAAAAGAAAATGCTTTTAATTAGCAGAAACCTTTATTTATTTTTTTTTTAAAGAAATTTTGAGCATCTATGGCTGCGAAGGACCAATATGAACTAGCATATAGGTCCACTACCAACTGATAAGTATCAATTTTAGATTTGCGTAACGTTTTAATTATAGAAAAAAAATAGCGAGGACAGAGCTCACACTTACCAGTCTTGTAATGTCCATATGCTGAGTCGAACAAACTGCGGGTTGGGTTTAGAGAACGTTTTGGCACTTTTTAGACGGAGTTTTTCTTAGAATGTTGAAGTTTTATTTTCACTCCGCGCGCGGTTAGCTTGACATTCTTTTCTCAAGTCCTAGTTTCATGCGCACTTTCTTGCGCCGTTTTTTCGTTGCATTTTTTCGCCACCAGAGGGCTCTTCCTGTGCTCGCTCTAGTCCTTTCATTGGATACACGAGAAATTTAAATAAAAGTCGCGGCGCGGGAAATAAAGGTTTCTTATATTATTAGGCGTAATTTTATAGTTATAATTTAAATAATAAAACGAAATAAAATAAACAAAAAAATTCTAACTTATTTAGCTAATAAATTGAGGATGAAATCCGAACAATGGTGATCCTAATTTTTTCGAGAAAAAAAAATTGCTCTGATTTTAAAAAATGTTATATATCTTTGCGTTTCAGATGATTTTGAAACTTTTTTGTCGCGCCGTGTGTCTGTCTGTCTGTCTGTCTGTAACGACCAACGCGCATAACTAAAAAACCGCTTGCCCGATTTGAATGAAATTTGGTACCTAGGCTGGGTTTTTGGTCGAGATGGTCCCATTTAAAAATGAACAAAATCCACCGAACGCAAGTCAAATAAAAGGTAATTAAGTCTGGAGTTAAACAACCTACATTTTAGTTTTAAAAAAAATGGTGAAGGTAGATTTCAAAAATTAGAGTTTAAGTCAAAACATGGCTTGTGTGGTATATTATAGTTATATTAGCTCACACGCACACTATAACTATAGTACCTAGCTTAGGTGCTCATAGATTGACAGAGTATTTTTCTTTCTGGGATTTTTGCTGGGGTATGCATGATGGTTTACCCATAGTCCCAGCACAATCACGTCTTTAACACGTAAAAAAGGTGTGAGAAAAAAAAACGTTGATTTTAAAACGTAAGTACGTACGTTATAAAAAATAACGTTGCTAAAAACTGCGTTGTAATAACGCCATTATAAAATTAAAACAGTAATGTTTTTACGTTAGTTTCAAGTGATTTTTACGTTAAACTCACATTAGATTCACGCCTTTTCTAGACGAATTTTAAAACGCGACTTGCATGGCTTTTCTACTGAATATTTCTGAGATTTTACTAGCAGCAGCGCCACCTATTGTCGGGATTTTTCACTTTGACGAAATCCATCAGGCAGTGCTTTGGCCTCTAAACTTCAAAAAGCTTTAAAGGAACTGATCCCTGATCCTTCACTGATGTCGCATCTGTTATTAACCTGATAAAGACACATTAATATTCTGTGAAAGTGTTTATTGTTAAAAATTCGTGTTTAGCTTTTAAAAAAAACATAATGTATATAGATAGATATATAGATATTTTGTCTTGCCTTGAGCGCCATCTTTAAAATTGTCTTGAAGTGTTGTAGTCTTAAGCTAGTCAACTTTTATAACTTCCTTTCGCGTCTCTTTTAAGTTAAAAAAATGTTGTTAAAAAAACGTGACCAAAAAAGACGCAGAAAGTTAGTAGGTTTAAAAACTCTTAATCTAGTAGCGTTTTAGAACATGTTGTGGAGGACTTTTCAAGTGTGAATTTGGTACATGAAAATAACGAGGGTAAAAAACACGTTATATACACAGCACCAGAAACTTCAGAAAAAAGTACATTTTTACAGCTTTATTTCTCCTTGATTTAATAAATATTACATGGTATGAGGTTGTTTTCAAGTAAAAAAAAACTTTGTTATTTTTGTTCACGTTAATTTAACGTTGTGATTTTTGTGCTATGTGGGGTAACATAGCACAATGGATAAAGTTAATGCCTTGTTTGAAAGCTCCATTTTACCATAATCAGCTGGCAGAAAAAAAAACGAAAATACCACAATTAACCCTAAAATTCCATTTTTTTGTTATGTTGCTGTGTAAATCGACCCCCAAAACTGTATTGGTTACAGGTTTCACATCGCTACATGCAATGAAGACAATTGTCTTCGGAATAACCCTTGGCAGTGTGAGTTGTTTTTAGAGTATCAAGCAGTTTTTCAAGCAGAATCCTCTTGCAGCGGCACTCATTTTAGGAAAACACTCTTTCAGATGGATCCTTTACCGAATTTCATTTTGACTCTTTAGTTTCTACTTAGGAGAATGTAGAGAATGGATTTTTATTTGGACAAATTGTTATAGGAATATAAATAATATTATACCTAGATAGAACTTTGTGCTTTCAAATTAAAATAAAAGACATTTAAACTATTGTTAGCTCCCGCTAAATTTCGCGGTTTTTTTACTTTTTAAAACCACACAATTGGATGACGGACAGAGTGCAATTTTCGCGCATTTTGACATGCGCACCAAGAATCAGAGAGATCCTTTTCTACCGCCTCGAGAAAATGGCGTGTTAATTTACTTTCTCCAACTATTACAATTTTCTACACTTGAAAGTGCTCGATTTTGGTGTACTGAAGCATAGAACTAGAAACTTCAGCCCTTCAGCTACGTGGTGCCATCATTGGATCCGGAAAGGGGCCCCTGGAACGTGGAGAAATTGGCTGCAAACTGGTGAGTGCTTTGTTTCTGATTTCCGTTGTGTGGTACCAACAATTAACCTATGGACCTTTGATTATTTCGTGATTTCATATCAATTAATTTATGTTTGTTCGCGCTTTCATTTAATAAAATATATACAGTCCATTGCAGTTATCGTTTTTCTAACTGCGGGCAAACATAAAGTGGTCCGACGAACCGAATAAATAAATTAAATCTATTCGACGGTATTTTTAAGTCAGCCATTTTCGCCGTGATCACACGGCCTTGAATTTGCCAATCGTATTGAACCGCAGATCTCGTTCGTTCGACCTTCGGTTTCGGCGCAGTTCACCTGTTTTCGGTCCGCTGCTATGGTAATGCAGGGTCTACCGCGTGGTCATTTCAGTAAACAAAAATCGAGAATCGATCAAAACAAACAAACACAATTTCTGTGATTAGATTTGTTCCATACCATTTCGATATTAATACATTTTTCATCAATTGCGATAAATTAGTGCATATTTTCGACAATTCGTCATTTTTCTATTTCAGAAGCATTAATTTAGCGTTAATTGTATATTTACCGACAATTTCGTCATTTCAAAGGTAAAAATCATGTCTATCAAAAAAGCCGTGCAAAAACGCAAGGGTTTTTTATCTGCGATCACCGAGTGTTATGTGTTTTCACAAACCGCGGCAACGGACGCAAAAGCGAGAAACGAGTTTCAAGTGAGGTATTCCGATTTGGATAAAACCTTCGATAAATGCATGTTGGCACATAATGATGTCATTATGTTGATAGACGACTCGGACGACGAGGAGTTTAAAACGCAAGATGCGATCCTTTCAGAAGCTCGTAAATATTTTTATGCGTGTAAGGGGGTTTACTCTGAAATATTTCCGGTTGAGGCTCCAACCCTTTCGGGATCATATGTTCGACAAAACGAATCTGAAACTCCAAAACTCAAAGAGTTAGGTATTCCCATATTTCGAGGTGATAAAAAATTATGGCCAAGCTTTTTCGATCTTTTTAATAACATTATAGATCAAAATCAAAGTCTAAGTAACGTCAGAAAACTTCAATATTTATTTTCATATCTCGAGGATGAGCCTTTAAAATTGATATCAGGGATTAGCTTATCTGATCAAAATTATAAAATTGCTTACGACAAATTAGTCAATAGATATCAAAACAAGCGAGACCTCGCAAATGATGCTTTGAGCACAATTATGAACTCTACATTAAAAAACGAGTCAGCTAAAGAATTGCGTAATTTAATTGACACCTTTTCAGAATCCCTAGAAATTTTTAAATCACTTAGCTTTGACGTTGACAGTTGGGACTTTATTATTTTTTTCATTCTGTTGGAAAAATTGGATATTCCGACGCGTTCAAATTTCGAAATGAGTCACGCCAATACTAATACCGAAATTCCCACTTTTCAGTCACTTTTTCAATTTCTAGAAAAAAGATGTAAAGTTTTGGAATCACTTCCTCAATCAACAGCACCCAAAAAGGTGCCTACCTATCAAAAATCAAATTCTATGCCAAATCAGTTTGGGTAAAAGCCTACCTATAAATCATCCAATTCGCCTTTTATAGGACTGGCTGGCACCTCAACTAATTCAAGTACGGGAATAAAATGTTTCCGGTGTAATCAAGGTCACGTGCTTTCGAAATGTCCGAACCGAACATTTCTTGACCTCTCACCTGTCGATCGCCTATCTTTCGTCAAGCAGAAAAAATTATGTCTAGCGTGTTTTCATCCCTCGCATGGGGTAGATACGGTCAAATCAAAATTGTCATGCAGGACTTGCAATAGTAAAAGGCACCACACTTTAACTCATATCTTAGAAACTAATAAAGAGTCTGGAAGCCAAGATACTAGTCCTGTCATTCACACACCACCTGTCAATAATCTTCATGTGTCATTAAATACCTCAGGACCTTCAGGTACCTTTCTTTTATGCACCGCCATAATAGATGTTATGGACGGTTGCGGAAATTTTCAACCTGTAAGGGCATTGCTTGAGTCTGGATCACAGACAGGATTCATCAGTGAAAAGTGTATTCATCGTCTTAATCTTCCTAGGCGAAGTTACACCACTGAAATATTCGGATTAAATCAAATGTCTTCTCTTACTTCCAAAGGGCTCGTTCAATGTCACATTAAGGACAGGCCACTCCTTTACTTAATCTCAAAGCAATTGTTGTTCCACAACTATGTTCCAATATGCCTACATTCACTTTGAACGATAATCAGTGGAAACATTTGGAAAACCTTAAACTTGCCGACCCATCTTATTTCAAATCTAGACCTGTGGACCTAGTTATTGGTTGCGAGCTATTCGCACAGATATTCAAGGAGGGCAGGGTTCTTGGACAAATAGGGCAACCTTCAGCCCTTGAAACCATCTTTGGCTGGGTCGTCATGGGAAAACTGGACGAAGTAGGTAGTCTTACGGAACGAAACAGTTGTTTTTTAACGAGTCATTCACCTCCTTTGGAGGTCATTATCCCTAAGTTTTGGGAAATCGAACATTTGCCTAAAAAACAATTCTTATCAAAGGAAGAAAAACAAGCGGAATCAATATTTACTGCGAGTGTCGTACGACAACCGAGCGGTAGATTCATGGTAGATCTTCCGATTAAAGATAAAATAAACCCTGACCTAGGAAATACTTATCCGCAAGCTTATCGTAGATTTTTACTTCTAGAAAATAGATTACTCAAAAATCCTGATCTGTACACTGCCTATTCAAGTTTCATGCAAGACTATATCGATTCTAATCACATGAGTCTAGTTTTATCTAGTCAATCAAAAGTCGACGTATCATGTTTTTTGGCACATCATTGCGTACGAAAGCCGGAAAGCTTAAGTACAAAATCAAGGGTAGTCTGGGATTGTTCGGCAGTCACCCCAAAGAATATTAGTCGCAATGACACGTTGTTATCTGGACCGAAACTTCAAAAAGATATTGCTTCTTTACTCCTTACGTTTCGTCTTAATCCTATTGCCTACATTGCTGATATCAGACAGATTCCGTCAAGTCCTTATCAATCCTTATCACCGTCCTTATCAAAGGATATTATGGAGGTTTTCTCCACAGGACCCACTTTCAGTGTGGGAACTTTCTACTGTCACTTTTGGCATGACATGCTCACCCTTTCTAGCCATGCGTACATTGAATGAGCTGGCAGAGAGAGAAAAGGAACGTTTTCCTATGGCTAGTACTGTTCTAAAAACGTCAATTTACATTGACGATATCTTGGGAACTAGCCCTTCGCTTTCTAAAGCCCTTTCCCTACAGATGGAACTCAATGATTTGTTGAAGTCGGGAGGATTTGAACTTAAAAAATGGGCAAGCAATTGTCCTGAGTTATTGGCAACATTGCCAGAATCCGATCGTCCAATGCCTCTCTCTTTTGACAAGGATGAACCACACTTTATCAAAGTTTTAGGCCTTCAATGGCATCCAAAAAACGAAATTTTTTCTTATCAATGCCGAATGAAGGACAAACCCCCAACTAAACGTTCTATTTTATCTATCATAGGAACAATCTTCGATCCCTTAGGTTTTCTTTGTCCCTTGTTGCTACAAGCAAAATTTATTTTGCAACAGTTGTGGATATCGAAAATAGGCTGGGACGAAGAACCAGATTCTTCTATCATCGACTCTTGGAACAAACTTCGTTCTGAATTCCCGCTTCTTTCCAATTTTCAATTACCCCGACAAATCAAACTGTCAAAAACCAATACCTGTCAAATCATCGGCTTCTGTGACGCTTCAATTCGAGGCTACGCAGGCGTCGTATATTTTCGTGTAGAAGAGGAAAACAATATATCTGTTTCTCTCATATCTGCAAAATCTAGGGTCGCGCCTATAAAGTCACAAACTTTGGCTAGGCTAGAACTCCTAGGCGCATTCCTTTTAAGCGAATTAATTGATTTCGTCTTATCTAGCTATGGAGGAAAAATAACTTTTACAAATATCGTTACTTTCTGCGATTCGCAAACCTTTGTTGGAAATCGAGTCAGTAGAATCCAAGAAATCATTCCCTCAAACTCATGGCGCTACATTCCTTCTGCTTTATATGCAGCCGATATTGCGTCACGAGGGGCCACCCCTTCACAGCTCATTTCACATGACATGTGGTGGAACGCACCGTCGTTTTTGTGGTCTCCCGAAAACGAATGGCCCGATTTTCATAAATCAAAAATGCCGATTGATTTCGGAGATATTAATCTGGAGGAAAGGCCAAAGGTCTGTTACAATGCGATAATTGACGTTAACTTCTTAGATCAGCTTCTTATCAAATATTCATCTATATCAAAAATTCAACTTATTATTTGTTATGTCCTTCGAATAGTGAACCTTTTTCAAAACCATTCCTATCAAAAACCCACTAATCTACCGGACCAAAAAATTATTTTTGAAAATATTGTTTTTCCTACCACCGGTGAGATGCAAAGTGCGTTATACCTTCTTATTAAACGCGTTCAAGGTTCTTGATTTTATGAGCTTTTTTCCGCGTTATCTAAGGATAAACCAATACCGAAACCTTTTCGAAAACTTTCACCTTTTTTTGATGAAAATAATTTTATTAGAGTCGGTGGCAGATTACAAAAATCTGACCTTTTGTCTTATTCTGCAAAACACCCTGTCTTACTTTCGAGTAACCATCGTTTAACTACTCTTCTTATCGAGTCCACTCATCGACAATACCTTCATCCTGGGTTTAAAACATTACATAATCTGCTTTTACAGCAATTTTGGATATTAACTGCCAGACGGGCAATTCAAAGAACCATATCCAAGTGCTTGCAATGTTTTAGAATCAACCCTAAACCCTATAGACCGCCCATAATGAGTTTTCTTCCCGCTCATCGAATCAATCAACTTAAACCTTTTTCGAGTGTAGCTATCGACTTTTGTGGACCTTTCTTTGTGATTCCTCATCGTTACCGTGGTTGTAAAGCTTTCAAATCGTATGTCTGTGTGTTTGTCTGTACGGCCACATATTGCGTGCATTTGGAATTAACCATGGAACTGCCCACCGAAGGGTTTGTAGGTGCATTCCATCGATTCATTTCCAGACGTGGAAGCGTGACGCAGTGCTGGTCAGATCAGGGCAGTAATTTTTTAGGGTTTCGTAACCAATTACTTGATTACGCAAGAAGTGCGTCCACCAGACTTTCTATTCGTTGGCATCTGGGACCTCCTCTTAGTCCATATTTCAATGGCCTGGCAGAAGCTGGCGTCAAAAGTTTTAAAACTCACTTTGTTCGAGTTGTCGGCGACCAGAAGTTGTCCATCATGGAAATGTCCACCCTTACATGTCGCATAGAAGCTGTACTTAATAGTCGCCCTTTATCTCCTGCCTCTTCGGATCCACACGATCTTCAACCTCTTACCCCTGGGCATTTTTTGACCCTTGAACCCCTTAATTCAGAAATTCCGGAGTCAGATTTGTCCCAGGTTCCCCTAAATCGGCTCTCGCGATGGCAACTAATCCAAAAACTACATAATGATTTTTGGAAAAGGTATTCTGTAGAGTATTTGCATACGCTACAACAGCGACACAAGTGGGCTGATTCGTTCCCAAATATCAAATTAAATGATTTGGTTATCATATCGAGTGATCACACCCAGTGAAATGGCCAGTCGGTCGGGTTCTCGAATTGCATCCCGGCGGAGACGGTCAAGTGCGTGTAGCGACGGTACGAACGGCTACCGGTGTTTACAAGCGGCCAGTTGTAAAACTGTGCCTCTTGCCGAATTAAAACTAATTTTCCTTTTTTTCTACCTATTGAAGTCGATTATTACAATAGGTTTTTCTTTATTTTTATTTTTTTGAATTTTTGTTTGTTTTGCCTTTTTCGGGTTTTCGTTATCTCTAAATAAACTTACGCTACTTTTCTGTTTTTCATTCATTTATATTTATCGGTCGATCATTTTTTCTTATATCTATATCTGTCCGGTTGATATTCTAAAATTGTGTGTTTTGGAGGGCAGTTATGTTAGCTCCCGCTAAATTTCGCGGTTGTTTTTACTTTTTAAAACCACACAATTGGATGACGGACAGAGTGCAATTTTCGCGCATTTTGACATGCGCACCAAGAATCAGAGAGATCCTTTTCTACCGCCTCGAGAAAATGGCGTGTTAATTTACTTTCTCCAACTATTACAATTTTCTACACTTGAAAGTGCTCGATTTTGGTGTACTGAAGCATAGAACTAGAAACTTCAGCCCTTCAGCTACGTGGTGCCATCATTGGATCCGGAAAGGGGCCCCTGGAATGTGGAGAAATTGGCTGCAAACTGGTGAGTGCTTTGTTTCTGATTTCCGTTGTGTGGTACCAACAATTAACCTATGGACCTTTGATTATTTCGTGAATTCATATCAATTAATTTATGTTTGTTCGTGCTTTCATTTAATAAAATATATACAGTCCATTGCAGTTATCGTTTTTCTAACTGCGGGCAAACAACTATGTATATTTGTATTCTTTATTTAATAGTAGATAATGTAACCATATAAAGAGGTTTGATATAATGTAATTGAAGATCTCTCAACGCCCCAGCAAACACTTTGAGAATTTGTCTTCTTTCGCATTCTCACTGTCATACGCTATTATATTATATTGCACATGTATGTACATATAACTATTAATTTTCAAATTTATTTATGTCCTTTGAAAGTGTTGAGCAGAGGAACTTAAAACCTGTATTGCTTGTACAACAAAGAAAATAAATTTGAAGAAAACACAACTTTAAAATCTAAAACAAAACTTTATTTGTGTATAATAAAACTCTGTCAGCCACCAAAAGTCGGGTACTCCAAAAGACTCTCTATTTCCATTTTTCAAAACAAAAAAAAACACTTATTTGTGTTTATGTTAACTCTACTAAATAAACGGTAACAAATTTTTAAATCTAATCAAATTTATCAATAATTTTAAAAAAATATATATTTTAAGGTTATGTTTATTACACCCATACCGTTTACAAAGGCAAGACGTCCGGCGACTTACCCATGACGTCATTCGCTCGGCAAGACGTCTCGCCCGACGTTTCAATCTGAACGTACCCCAGAAGCAAGGTCTGTAGAGGATAGGTTGCCTGGTAACTCCATGGTGGAAGCGGCGTGAGAGGTGACAGCGTGTCATTGGGAGTGCCACTATTTGGTTAGAGCCCATTGTTTACATGTGTTTTTAGGTATTTTTATTCTTCAATGGTATATTTTTTACATTTGTGGTGTTTTTTTCGGACTATATTTATTTAAAAAACCTAAATAATTGATCTAATTTACTCATACTTTCTACTTGTAGTTATTTTAACAGGCTAAAAGCTTCCCAAGACCTTTTGCCTTTGGGATATTTGGTATCAGGTAAGTTTTATATTTGAGTTAGTCGATGTATTTTATGAATATTGTTATTAGAGACACTTTAGGAAAAATAACAAGACATATTTTACATTTAAATCAATAAAGGAACACAAGAAACTTAAAGATTTTCTACTATACTAAATGCTTTTTATTTAAATGGGCACTCCCGGTGACGTCATTTTCTGCTTCAACAACTGGCTCTGATTGGTCAGAAAGTTACCAGGTAACCTAACCTCTAGAGACCTTGGTCCAGAAGATAATATGTAAAAAATTATGCAACCTTTGTATTTGAAGCTTTTTTCTATCACCTAAATTAACCCTTGAAAAAGGCCACGCAAATATAATCAATGACCCTGTACATTCTACCGATCTGCGATACTAACTAAAAATTGAATTGACCAATGGACAATTACACAAGTTTTACTTAAGGGGGCAAACTTCGTCCGAAAACTTACCATTTGACAACACTGATATCGCGTTTTTTGGCCAAATCTTTGTTCTAATAGAAATTGAAAACGAAGAAGCGGAACGCGTCGAAATTTTGAGGGGTAGTTTTTTAGAGCATTTTTAACAAACGTTAGCAGTTTTTCGCGAAATCATTTAATTCAAAAAAGAAAAAAAAGTTATGGCTAAAATACAACAAATATTTCAAAATAATGTTTGGCATTTCAGTAGCCTAGTTGTGTTATAGAAAACTGTAGCGAAATTGTTTCGATTTTTGTATTTTTTGGAAATGTAGAAAAGAAAATCAAAAATCTAACAAGATACGTTTGAAGATTTTTAACAAAAATATATGAACAGAAGTAATGTTTCAACTAGTTTTTTATAGAAGAGATCTGTTAGTATTTACAAGAGCGTGCTCAATTTTATATTTGCTACAGGACACCAAATCAGACAAGAGCCATCAACCTCCTGAAGCGCCACCCCCATATACCGGGGGCAAGTCAATTCGATTGAGAAAATTTAACTAAGATCACGTGACCCGGATTTTCACATTATTTTCAGATATTTTGAAAAAATAAAATGTTGTTTAATATATGTTAAATGATTATAAGTAGGTACTTAAAGACATACAATTTTTTCTATTTACAATACGTTTTTTTAAGGGCTGGCCATAGCGTAACAAACAAGTCAAGTTTTTGATAATTAGTATATTGCTCAGTTAACAGAAGCTTGTGCTTAACTTCGCTGAGTTGAAAATAAAGCCCTTTTCATTTATTTATTTATTTATTACATATAACAAGAGAAGAAAGTGACAAATTTCACACGAGCGTGAGAAAGTTACTTTCTGTCGAGTTATGGATGCTATTTTTCCTACGAACACTGTTGAACTATACTAATTTTTGTAAAAATTGGTGTTTAATTTTGCGTAAATCAAATGAAACTGCTTTTCTGCACTTGTGGAAAGGTAGTTTGCAAGTATTTTTTTGTTGGCCTTGGCAAAACATGTGCGAAAAAGTATTGTGACAGTTAAAAACTTTCCATACATGTGACGAAGTACTGAAAGTACTTGTCACACATGTGTGAAAAAATTTCTGCACACGGATGAAAGTTAATCTTTTCTGAGGAAGCAAATCGTGTAAAATCCAACATTTTCATATGTGGCCGCAGGAAATAGTAATTTTCCTAACCACACATTCGTTAAGTATGTAGGTAAAATATTTTTACAAGGTTGTGGAAACAAAAATAAAGTACTACAATAAAAACAACTCATTTATTATATTTAATTTACAATGATTGCCGAAAACTTTAATTCTTATCCTGTGCAGCATCTGTGGATCAGGGGACTTTCGTTTTTATATTCTGGATCAATGATATCGGAAGGTCTTTAAATATATTTTGCTCTGGATGTATTTGGAGGCAGGCTCATAGTAACATTATGTGTTCCATCCTATTGTGGCTAAGTCTTCTTCGGGATTATCGGTATTTTCTATCACAGTAAATAAACACTTTTTTTCTATTTTTATTTATAAGATGAAATGTCATCCCCTGTTTTTTGACAAAAAAATATTCTTTTATTTTTTCTGTTGCTATTGGAAAACTAGCCGCCCACTTGTGTTTTTAGGCAAAAATTAACGTCAGTGTCAAACTCAAAATGTGTTGTTTTTTTGTCATCCCTAAAATTTTAGTAAGGCCCACTGGTTCGTCCCTCCTTTCTTTTTGTAAATACGTTATTTTTACTACAATTTACCAAATTGGTTCGAATTAGGCTATTTGGTGATTTACTAGAGCATTTTCTATTTTTTGTTTATTTTGCTTAATTTAACTAGTACCTAAAATTACTGGGTTATTTGCATTTGAAACTCTCGCGGTTTTAAAGGCAAACATTACAATTTGCAATAATTACTTTACTTTACTTAAAATGCATTTTGAGTTACTAAGGTTCCTAGATTACTTCATCTTGGACCCTCGTAATCTCATTCCCTCCTACTTATCCCTTTACTCCTACGCATATGGACTACCTACGCCACTGGCGACACGTGGGAGAACAATTGTGATAAGCCCATACTAACTACCATGACACGCGCGTGTGTGTTTAATGACTTACCTACCGCCTGCTGCGGTGTGATAAAAAACGGTTTCGATGATGTGTGTTCTCCCTTCGGACCAACATCCCGTAAATAAATAGTAAGTCAAATGCATTACTTTTACGTAACATACATTTGTTCATTGCAACACTGATCTGAAAGGTAGAACTAGACTATTCCAGAATTCCCATGTACCAGCTTAGCCTATGAACCTTCCCCCTTAACAATACAGTCCACACCTAACATCTTTAACTTCCAGACAACTCTCCTTTCTGTACCACAGGGACACCCCATTTTGGTCCTTAGCGACCCGGATTTCTGGAATCGTTTTTTTGCCTTTACAGATTAGTTTTTTTTTACTGGTTTCAAATGCAAGAAAAACCCTTGTTTTTCCTACATGCTTACTTAAGAAAAGCCCTAGGTTTCAAAAATACATTTTGCGATTATTTGGGCATTTTTTGTGTAAAAATTAAATATTTTTAACAAGAAATTTAGCCTTTTTATGCTAAAAAACACAGATAAAATCTGTAAACTGCTATGCTTTTTTGTTTTCAATAAAGTCAGTTTTTCTGATCCTTTTTGTAAAAAATACTTAAAATTTGAGTTTTTTTTGTTGCTGAAAATAGGTTAAAATAGTTTCTGCAAAGTGCTATTATTATAGCCATTGTGCCTACACATTTGCAGATTGCTATTACTATATTTCGCTGTGCTCAAAAAATCTCCAAATTGCCATTACTATATCCAACTACGGATTTCTTTACTATAGCCATTTTATTGGCAAATTGCTATTATTATATCCATTTGCGGATTGCTATTACTATATCCAATTGCGGACTGCTCAATTTTACTTTATTTTATTACTTTACTAAATTCATTCTTGTTTATTGCAAATTGCTATGCCTATATCCAACTGCGGATGCTTTACTGTATTCATTTTTGCGTAAAAATTGCTCTGAATATATTTCTTTGCAGATTACTATTATAATATCTGTCTGCAAATGGCTATGATTGTATCCATTTTTTTGTGTGCACACTAAATTTTAAAGGGAATTTGATTCTTGACTTTAAAATTTGTTTTTGTGCAAAGGCAGATAAATAATTTTACCAAATTAAATGATTTTGGTTTGCAGGTATCTATTTTTAAATTAAGTACATAGTAGGTACCTACTTACTTACTTTTGAATTCGCGAAGCGAAGATAAAAAAGTTATACACAAGTTTTTTGTTACCAGTTTGCATCGGGTATTTTCTTTTTGATAGCTTACCTAATTTTTGCCTAATTTTTTTTTGGATTTTTTTAAAAAATCATGTCTAGTACGGATAAAATTTTAAAGGCTAAAGCCTTGCGCTATAGTGCGATTTCACAGTTAAATTTGATCATTGAAGCTGCGACCCTAGCTAAAAATGACCCTGCTCATCATAGCGGCTTTAAAGTCAAATTTCGGACTTTGTCAAAAATCAAAAAAGATTTTGAAAAACACTATAATACTTTGTTAACGTTGGTAGCCTCTGATGAGGATCGCTTATTAGTAGAAAACAAAGTGTCTATGGATTTTTGCAAACGCTCTGATAAGATTTCGACTATATTTTACGAACTTTTCGAACTACCCTTTGAAGATGGAGGGCTTTTGAGCAGTACGATAGCGCCCATGGGCAGTCCCTGTGCCTCCAAAGACCACCATGGTTTACTGCCTAGGTTAAAAATACCTCTCTTTCAAGGGGAATTTAAGGAGTTTCCAACTTTTTTGCAAGCCTTTAATGCTACAGTGCACAATAATAGGTCGCTGGGAAATTTTGTAAAATTTAATTTGCTTTTTACTAATTTAAAGGGCCCTGCCCTAAATGTCATTTCTGACATACCTATTCTTGCCGAAAATTATTTGAATGCATACCACACCTTGGTGGATAGGTATACAAATAAACGATTACAAGCGTACCTTCACTGGAAGGCAATTGAAGGTTACTCTTCTCTTACTAAAGAGAATGCTGCGAGTTTGAGAAATTTGCTTGATTGCTTTTCTAAAAACTTAAGTGCTTTAAAGGTCATGGGTTTTAAAACAGAGTTTTGGGATTATATTATGGCACAAATGCTGTTGGATAGGTTGGACCCAACCACACGCAAGGCATTTGAGCAAAATTATTGTTCAAATGAGATCCCTTCTTATGATAAAATTCGTGTTTTTGTTTCTAGCCATTGCGTTGCGTTGGAACAAATACAACAAACTCAAGATTACTTAAAAAATAAAGATTTGCCAATTTCAAATCAGAAAAATCAAGCAAAGTTTCAAAATCGATCAGTTTTGTTTGCTAATACTCAGAGAGCCTCCAAAAATGCCTCCCAGTCTCCAAATGATCAAAGTAGCTCTAATAGTACTTTAAACCCTCAAATTGTTTGTTTTCTCTGTAAGGATACTCATATAATATACAGATGTCCTAGTTTTTTTGGCTAAAACTCCCCAGCAACGTTTTGAGATTGTTAAACAACATAAAGCTTGTGTCAACTGTTTAGCATCTTATCACAGTTTACCCCAGCAATGCAAATCAGAAAAAATATGTTTACATTGTGGCCAATTTCACCACAGCCTTTTACACTTTTTTCCTATTAATTCTACGCCTACTTCTGTGAGTACCCCCACTACTTCTGCAGTGCAAACCCCAAGGAGCCCCTTGGCTACCGAAATTAGTAGAACTACTAATACTATTATTACTGGTAGGTCTTTAAACGATCGCGAAGTACTTCTTTGTACCGCTTTGATACAAATACAGGATGTTTTTTAAAATTGGCACACAGTGCGCGCGATCTGTGACTCGGGTGCCCAATCGTCATTTCTATCTAAATCATGTGCTGATAGTTTGGGCCTTCCTAAATTTAATATCGCCATGACTCTACAAAGCTTAGATCGAATGACAACCGCGGCAAAATCTGGAATTAATTGCAATATATCTGTTGTTGATTTGAGGTTTGAGGTTTGGTAGAGCCGCGGGACTGCAAACGCGCAGGTCGTTTTATAAAATCTGGGTGCAAAAATCCTTAAAGGACGATGAAAAAATATTAATTTTTCCGAGCCACACAAAGACAATATAGAGGATTGGCACTCACCTTTTTTGTTGTTTCCGTCGTCCAGAGGAGCTCCTCTCGCTGGCCCAGTTGTTGCAGTCGATCCACACGAGAATCACACTTGTTTGTGTAATGTTTTAGTTTGATTTTCACAGAATGTTATTGGATTTTTGGTGAATAGAATTTTATCACCATGCGCGTGGTGATCTCGATAGAATACGACAGACGAATCTTTCTTGGTTACGCCTTTTTGCGCAGATTCATTCATTCAATCAAAATTGAAATTGTGTGGGTTTTCCGAATACGGGAATTTGGCGCAAAATTTGAAGTTAAAATTAAAGTTGCACGAACAATATCCTCTTTGCGCGATACTAATTTGGTTTTTAATTTTGATGCGATAATACTAGATAAAATTTGTAGTGATTTACCTCATTCCTCATTTTCGATTCAAAGTTTTCCTTTTCTCGCCAACTTAGAACTTGCTGACCCAGGCTTTAATAAAAGCGATAAAATTGATTTATTGTTGGCCGGCGATGTTTACCCTTACATTTTGCTAGATGGTCGTTTGTCTACGGGACCGAACAACCCTGTATGCATTAATATTATTTTTGGTTGGGGAATAATGGGCAATCTTTCTCTTTCTCCTTCAACTACAAATCAAATTAAAACATTTTTTACTACGTTAATGAACGATTCGTTTGTCAATTTAGATAAAAATCTACAACGATTTTGGCAAATAGATGACATGCCAAACGTCAAGGCCATTGACCCTGAGGATGAATTTTGCGAAAATTATTTTTTGAGAATTACCTCAAAAAATGAGGAGGGGAGATATATTGTATCTTTACCATTTAAAGTTACTGCTCCAGATTTTGACGACACTCGATCCATTGCTCTACGTCGTTTTTTCTCCCTTGAGAAGAAATTGTTACAAAATCCTGATTTTTATGCTGCCTACAGCTCGGTTTTATAAGATTATGTAGATAATAATCATATGCAACCGGTTTCTGCACCTTTGCCGACCGAAAATTCAAATTACTTTTATATTGCACACCATGTGGTGTTCAAAAAAGACTCTACAAGCACCCCTCTAAGGGTAGTTTTTGATGCGAGCATGCGCGCCCCTTGAAAATCTCGCTCAATAACTGGGCCCCCTTTACAAAATTTTGCTACTTTATCGTTTGCATAAATGTTGCTTTTGTTGCGACATCCATCAAATGTACAGCATGATCTTAGTTGACCTTAGTCAAACTAATTTTCAACGAATAGTTTGGAGGTTTGATCCTAACCAGCCTATTCAAGACTTCGAAATAAATAGAGTTTTATTCGGTGCCTCTTGTAGCCCTTTTTTGGCTATAAGAACTTTGCTGCAACTTGCTAGAGAACAGTATTCGTTCGATCGCAGTTCAGTACGGTTATATTGCATCGTACCTGCATGATAGTACTAACGAGGTCAAAGTCGAAGTTTGTTTTGTTTACAATAAACCTCGCGCGCGAAATACTTGTGTTAAAAATCTATATACAATGTGTATTATAAATAATATATCATGTTTAAAAGCAAAAAAAGTGTACCATCACCTGTGAAACTTGTTTTAAAAATTAGCGAAAAGCCCAAACAAAATCAAGAAAAAATGGATAATGCCGAATTATTTCAGGATAGCCATGCTAGAACACAAAATGAAGAAGTTTTATATAGCGAATGGAAAAAATCCCAAAACGAAAAAAATTCACTTAGTGTACAAGTGGATTATCTCCGAAGTCAACTGGAAAGTATGCAAAGAAAATTTGCAGATTTAGAGACAAAAGTCACTAAAAAAGAAGAGTTTGACATGGACTACATTACTGATGAGGACGATCTGGCAAGAGAAACTGAGTGGATCAGACAAAAAGGAAAAGGTTGGAAAAAACGTCGAATGGATACTTCACTCTCACTACCACAACAAAGCTCGGGCACTGGAGAGCCCTCCAATAAAACACAAAATGAAGAACCCCCAACTAAGGTTTAAAAAGCTCCATTACCTCCACCGATTATGGTAAATGGCGTAAATAATTTTAATGATATTTATGAAAAGTTAAATATCATACAAGGAGTTAAAATAAAAGTTTTAAATAACGAAAATATTAAAATAAATGTACAAGACGCAGACAGCTATCGGCTGGTTACTAAAATGCTTAATGAAATAAAGCATCAATGGCACTCATACGAAAACAAACAGATAAGGCCAATTAGAGTAATAGCGAATAGGCTACACTTCTCATGTGACCCACAAAAAATTGTAGCTGATCTACAAAAAAAAGGTTTTAAGGCACTGGAGGCCAGCAACAAACTTAAATGGAGAACAAGACAACCTCTTAACATGTTTATGCTCACATTTAGCCACGATGAAGATATCAACAAAATTTTTGAAATTTCCAGTATCCTTGGGATTGAAGTGGAAATAAAAGCACTAAAAACCTCAAAGTTAGTCCCTCAATGCAAAAGATGCCAATCTTATGGACACACGCAAAAATATTGCGCTAAAGAACCACGTTGCGTAAAATGCACGGGGAAACATCTTACTGTAGAATGCCCCAAACCAAAAGAATCTGAGCCAAAATGCATCCACTGTGGAGGCAAGCATCCTGCTAACTACAGAGGATGCCTTGTTGCTAAGGAAATACAAAAATTGAAAAATAAACCTAAGAAACCGAATCTCATACCAAACGTGAGTACAAATAGACAAAACCAACAGACAAGAAACACAGTCACACAAAACTCTGTGACAAGGACATACAGCCAAGTAGCAGCAACAGCTACTATACCTGATATTAATATCAGTAGTCAAAATACTATGGAACAAACACTACAATTAATTTTGGAGAAATTGAACAAACTTGATGAGCGATTAACTAAACTAGAAAGTAGCAATAACGGAGCTACCAATATGCCTCAAAATGGTCAGTAATCTTAGAATCCTAGCTTGGAATGCCAATGGTCTCTTGCAACATCAGCAAGACTTGCAAGTTATTCTAGACATAGAAAAAATTGACGTCTGTCTTGTGTCAGAAACGCATTTCACTAACCAGTCCCACATTAAATTTAAAGGTTATAAAGTGTATCATACAACTCACCCTAGCAATACTGCACATGGGGGAAGTGCTGTAATAATTAAAGAAAATATATCACACTATGAGGAGATGGGATATAAAACCATAGAGATTCAAGCTACATTAGTAAGTGTAAAAACCAAAACATATACATTAGTCATAAGTGCTGTCTATATACCACCAAGGCACTTACTAAAGAAAAATCAATATCTTAATTTTCTCAGAAAATTAGGAAACCGTTTTATAATTGGAGGTGACTTTAATGCAAAAAATACCTACTGGGGATCTAGACTGACGAATTCTAAAGGAAAAGAACTTTTGCAAGCTATTAGTGAATATCAATGTGAGCCGATATCAACTGGTAAGCCCACATACTATCCAACAGATCCAGGAAAAATTCCAGATCTAATTGATTTTTTATAGTAAAAAATATATCTTTAAGTTTTGTAGATATAGAAGAAAGTTTTGATTTACACTCAGATCATTCACCTATTATTCTAACTCTTAGTAAAAACATAATAAAGAAAGAAGCAAATATCTCACTAGTTAATAAACTGACTGACTGGATTAGTTTTAAACAAAGTCTGTCAGAAAAAATAAACCTATCAGTACCATTGCAAACGCCAGAACAAATCGATAAAGAAGTTGATTATTTTGTTACAAATATTTAACAAGCAGCTTGGGAAAACAGTCCAAAACCAAAGAGAATTTTTAAGGGAAAAAACTATCCAAAGGAAATTAGAGACCTTATATTGGAAAAAAGGAAACTAAGAAGAAAGTGGCAACAAAGCCGTGATCCTCGGGACAAAACAAATCTCAACAACATGACGCAGCGCATTAGGCGAGAAATTCTAGTAATAAAAAATGAATCTATTAACCATTTTCTTAATGAACTTACAGATGATAAAAATACCGACTATTCCCTTTGGAAAGCAACCAAAGATTTTAAAAGACCAATTATCCAAATTCCACCCATACGAAAATCTAACAACCAGTGGGCAAGGAGTAACGAAGAAAAAGCAGATATTTTTGCAAGTCATTTAGAAAAAACATTTCAGCCCCACGAAGCACCAGATGAACACTTTCATTTAAATGAACCCCATCAAATCGAGGACCATATTAAGCTTACATCACCAAAAGAAATATTAACAGAAATCAAAAATATTAATTCGAAAAAAGCCCCAGGGTATGATCTTATTAACGGGGTAGTCATAAAACAACTCCCCAGAAAAGCTATCGTAAAACTATGCAACCTAATTAATGCGTCTTTTAGGCTTAGGTATGTACCTAAACTGTGGAAAGTTGCAGAAGTTATCATGATTCCAAAACCGGGAAAACCACTCCATGACGTGTCATCTTACAGGCCAATATCTTTGCTGCCAATTATATCCAAGCTCTATGAAAAATTATTGCTTAAAAGAATAAAACCCATCATAGAAAGACAAGAAATTATTCCATCTCATCAATTTGGTTTTCGAGACAAGCATTCCACGATAGATCAAGTACACAGAATTACTAATATAATAGAAAAAGCACTAGAAGAGGGAAAAGTTTGTTCTGCAGTTTTTCTAGATGTAGCACAAGCATTTGACAAAGTGTGGCATGAAGGCCTTAATTTTAAACTAAAAAGGTTTCTGCCAAAACAATATTCGGATATTTTGGAATCATACATATCTGATAGACATTTTAGAGTAAAACAGGAAGACTCATACTCAAATTTAAGAGAAATTCAAGCAGGCGTGCCCCAGGGTAGCGTACTAGGCCCTTATCTATACTTATTATTCACTTGTGATATCCCAAAGCCAGAAAATTGTCACTTAGCAACATTTGCCGATGATACTGGTTTATTGACGGTAGAAAAATCTATTGAAAAATGCATAGAAAAACTTCAGGATGCAGTCACCCAAATTCACAGTTGGACCACAAAGTGGCGAATAAAATTAAATGAAACCAAATCAATTCATGTTGATTTTACAAACAAAAATATAAATCACATACAAATAACAATTAACAACATTCCAGTACCATATTCGAATCAGGCAAAATATCTAGGTATGACACTTGATGCCAAATTGCGCTGGAAAGCACATGTTAAGAAAAAAAAAGAAGAACTTGAGATAAGGTATAGAAAAATGAACTGGATAATTGGAAGGAAGTCCAATTTAACAATTCATAATAAGTTACTGCTTTATAGACCAATACTGAAACCAGTATGGACATATGGTATTCAACTATGGGGTTGTGCTAAAGAGAGTAACATTCTAGTTGTACAGAGATTTCAAAATAAAGTATTAAGAAACATTGTGAATGCACCTTGGTACGTTCGAAATAGTGACCTTCATCGAGATCTAAAAATCGAAACTGTAGCAGAGACTATAAAAAAGTACGCAAAAAGCCATGAAGATAGACTCCATCGGCATGTGAATGTGGAAGCAATTCAGCTTCTAGACAATACTATGCTAGTTCGACGACTAAAAAGAGTGAAGCCGTTTGAGCTAGTAAACTAAGTGAATTACACATAAAACAAAATAATGCTATAAACACAACACAATTGTGAGTTACAGACTAAACAAAGCGGGGAGAACTGTTGAGTGAACCCTAAGTTTAAATCTGACTTTTCTAGTAAATTAAGTTAAAACAAAATTGCTAATTAGTCTTACTGACTAGATTGTAATAAAAAAAACACAGTGTGTTTGACAAATAAAAAAAATAAAAAAACTTGCTAGAGAGCATGAGGACCTTCCTCTTGCCTCAAAAATCATTGAGGAGTCAGTTTTTGTCAACGACGTGATTTCGGGAAGTGATGATTTTTTTAAGGCCACTAAGATGAAAAATCAATTAATCGAGTTACTTAGCCGAGGTGGATTCGAATTGCGTAAATGGGCAAGCAATTGTCCCGAATTACTATCCGATCTTCCTGAATCACACACTTCGATGAAAGCTCTTTCTCTTGATTTAGATGCTGAAAATTCAACTTTGAAAATTCTCGGTTTTAATTGGAACCCCCATACTGATGAATTTTTTTATACTTTCGACTGTTCTCTTTAAACATGCACTAAAAGAACAATTTTGAGTAATTTGGCCCGCATTTACGACCCTCTGTCTTTTTTGGCACCAATAGTTTTAATTTTAAAACTAATTGTTCAATACTGCTGGGCGGAAGACTTAAACTTGGACGACCCTGTCAGCCCACAAATTGTTTTTAAATGGGAAAAATTTAAAACTAGTAGGATTTTGCGATAGTTCGGAACGGGCTTATTGTGCGGTTACTTATATCAGAATTTTTTATTCTGATGGGAACATTAAAGTTTTTTTGTTTGTAGTAAATCCAGAGTCGCACCTTTCCGTCGTAAACTAACTTTGCCAAGACTTGAGCTCTTAGGAGCTGTTTTGTTGGATAAATTAATGGATTTTTTACTAGAAACATTTTCAGAAAAAATAAAATTTGATAAAATTCTTGCTTTTACTGATAGCACAGTGACCTTATCTTGGATTCAGAGCTCTCCACACAAATTTAAAACATTTGTTTAAAATAGAACGGCCTATATACAGGGAAAAATTAGCCCTGAGTTTTGGTATTATGTTCCTACTGAACAAAATCCTTCTGACTGTGGTACTAGGGAGATGTATCCCTCTGATTTACAAAGATTTTATTTTTGGTTAGAAGGACCTTCTTTTCTAAACCAACCTACAAATACTTGGGATTTTATGACAGTTACTTATGAGGGGAATGCAATTTTGGAAGAACAGCGGAAAAATATTTTTAACGTTTTTACTTGCGAACAATCTGTTGAATACTACGTAAACAGCTTGTTTGAAAAATACAGTTCTCTTTTTAAAATTAAGAGAATAGTTGCTTACTTTTTGAGAGGGTTACAAAAGTTTAAAAATCCCTCATATAATTTTACTACTGATTACCTTACGAATCAAGATTACTACCAAAGCTTGCTTTTTATTTCGAAGTGCGTGCAATATTTTTCCTTCCAAAAGGAAATTGAATTACTAAAAGAGAAAAAACAGCTTCCAAAAGCATTTCAAAAATTATGTCCATTTTTGCATAATGAAAGCTACGACTTGCTTCGAGTTGGAGGCCGTTTATGCCATTCAAATTTATCATACGATAAAAAATTTCCAATTCTTTTGCCTTCTAATACAAAATTTATTGAATTACTGATTTTAGAATTGCATCGCAGTAATCTTCATTGTGGTATACAGACTACAACTTTTTTACTAATGCAAAACTTTTGGGTATTCTCTGCTAAAAAGGTAGTGAGAAAAGTTTTAAATTCTTGCCATACTTGCTGGAAAACTAAGCCTAATAACCTTCAACCCCCTATGGGTACCTACCGAAATTTAGAGTTTCCGAAGCAAAGGTGTTCGAAAATGTAGGCATAGATTTTTGTGGTCCGTTCACGATTACTCTTGGTCGGATCAGAGGTGCAAAAACTATGAAAGCATATGCTGCTTGTTTATCTGTTGCGCTGTTAAAGCCGTGCATTTAGAGTTAGTCTCTGATATGACATCAGAAGCTTTTCTGGCTGCTCTGCGCCGGTTCATAGCTAGAAGAGGACTATGCTCAAAAATCTATTGACACAGACTGTGGGACCAACTTCGTGGCATCTGAAAAATACTTGCGACAAATTTTTCCCGATTGCGTTAAAGGGGAAGGTATAGTTTGGTCTTTCAACCCACCTTCTGCTCCCTACATGGGAGGCATTTGGGAATCAAACATTAAATCTCTAAAGACTCATCTTCACAGGGTAGTTGGAAATCAAATACTCACGTATGAGGAATTAAATACGGTTTTAACACAAGTTGAATCCATAATGAACTCACGTCCTTTATGTGCCTGAAGCACTGATCCTACTAATCTGGCGGTCTTGACTCCAAATAATTTTTTAAATTTAAGGCCTCCAGGTACAATACCCGATCCAAACTACTGCGATATTGCGTTAAACAGGTTGTCCAGGTGGCAACTTTTGCAGAGAATGCACCGCGATTTTTGGATTCGCTGGCATCGCGAATACTTGCGCACTTTGCAACAGCGAGCTAAATGGCATCAACCTCTTGCGTCCATTGATATTGGTACCATGGTGCTAATTAAAGACGAAAATTCTACTCCATTAGATTGGCCCCAAGGCCTCATTGAAGACCTAATTAAAGGTTCTGATATTGTTCCACGGGTTGCTATTGTCAAGACTACTAAAGATACCTACAAACGTCCTTTGGTAAAACTATGCGCCCTGCCTACAAATTAAAATCTCTGAAATGCCCCTGGGCATTCTCAGGGGGGTGGGAAATGGTTCGTCCCTCCTTCCTTTTTGTAAATACGTTATTTTTACTACAATTTACCAAATTGGTTCGAATTAGGCTATTTGGTGATTTACTAGAGCATTTTGTATTTTTTGTTTATTTTGCTTAATTTAACTAATTAAGTACCTAAAATTACTGGGTTATTTGCATTTGAAACTCTCGCGGTTTTAAAGGCAAACATTACAATTTGCAATAATTACTTTACTTGACTTAAAATGCATTTTGAGTTACTAAGGTTCCTAGATTCCTTCATCTTGGACCCTAGTAATCTTATTCCCTCCTACTTATCCCCTTACTCCTACGCATATGGACTACATACGCCACTGGCGACACGTGGGAGAACAATTGTGATAAGCCCATACAAAGGAGATGCTGTTACACATTCGATTTCGCCACCGAGCTACCAAGACACGCGCGTGTGTGTTTAACGACTTACCTACCGCCTGCTGCGGTGTGATAAAAAACGGTTTCGATGATGTGTGTTCTCCCTTCGGACCAACATCCCGTAAATAACTGGTAAGTCAAATGCATTACTTTTACGTAACGTACATTTGTTCATTGCAACACTGATCTGAAAGGTAGAACTAGACTATTCCAGAATTCCCATGTACCAGCTTAGCCTATGAACCTTACTCCCTTAACCATAGAGTCCACACCTAACATCTTTTACTTCCAGACAACTCTCCTTTCTGGACCACAGGGACACCCCACCCACAATTTAGAAACCGAATATGTAGTGCCACCTATTGACTGATATTTAAATATTTTGCCTTGTTGTCTTTTGCTTAAAAAATTGGCTGAATCGAATTTGTCGCCTTAAATAGGAATTTGAAATACAATATGAAAATAAAAAGACCAATAGAAATTATTATGAATTCGATAGAATTTTAGCCTTAAAATAAAATGGCACTTTCAAGAATTTAATACAATATTAATATTAATTTTTTTTTTATAAAAAAGTGTAGAGATAATTAAAGAAACGAGTTATTATTTTTATGATAAGAAAAGTTAAGGAGATAGGTAGGTATTTTTAAATTATTAAAAAAGTGTTTTTTGAGTAAAGAAAGTAAAACAGGGTGGATCGGGACCGCGGGGTCAATCGGGACAAAGCCTGTTTTTTACTATTTAAATGGCTCCTGTATCTCAAGGTCAATGATTTAGGTTCAATAATATTCAAAACTCATAGGCGATATCTTAGTGAACGCTTTTCTGCAAGTCGCCGGCCATTTCGCTTTAGCTTTTTGAATGGAGCAGTACGCAAAAAACAAACAAAATTTTCGCAGTTTTTTTTTAAAGTTTTATGAATAAACCTCGTTTTCTGGCTTATTTTTAAAGTTTTTTTTCCGGTTTTTTTTTCAAAATAATTCTTTTAACCTTCTCTGTGCCGATTGACTCCATTACAGGTGCTCGTGGAGCCTTAACACTGAAAAAAATGGGATGTCCCGATTGACCCCGAATATAAACCCACTAAAAAAAATATATAAAATCACCTGTCAAAGTGACAGATATGTGTGAAATGTCAGTTCAAAGCTCCAACGGTAAGCTATCATTTGGTGGTTTGAAGTCTATAGCTTTTTTTGAAAAAAAGTTATTTTCAAAAATATCTGAAAATCGTCCCGATCCACCCCGTTTGACGGTACCCAAAATTTAATTGCAAATCATTCTCTTAAAATTTTTAATCAGCGGGCAAGAGAGCTTTTAAAATGAAGCCAGTCCAGGAGCTGCGAGAGGATGATCTTGACCGGCGCACAGTGGTTCTAAAATGAAAATATCCGGTCAAAAATCCAAAACCCAGGAAATACTTATATAAAGGCCTTTTTATAGTTGCCAATTGAAAATATGCTTATATCAGCAACGTATCTAGCACAAAAAAGAAAGGGGGGGGGGCAAGTAACGCGTCAAAATTGATTTACAGCTAAAACAAAATATAAATTTTAAAAAGAAAAATGCCAGAATTAAAAAAGTTCAATAACTTTTTTTTCCAAATCAAGTTTTTAGGGTACCTCCTCTCTTTTTTTCAAAGTTAAGATAATATATTTTTTTTACAGGAGTCATAGCAAAGTTGGTCTTGTTAAAAAAACCGAAAACCAAATTTAAATCGGTTTAGTGGTTTTTGAGAAATCAGCGTTTTTAGGTAAAACTTTCAAGGGCCATATCTCGGAAACTGTTAAAAGACAATACTTAAGATAGTATCGGTCCACTGTTTTGCAAAAACGGCATTTTTTTAAATTTCAGTTTTTGCGTTATATCTCGAAATGGAGAGAAAGAAAATATAAAAATTTATATACACCGTGTCGCAAATAAAAGTAACTACATTTCTCTTATGGAGATTTTGGAAACGCTTTGGTTAAATAGGAAAAAAGTGGCGCTATCCAGAGCCCAATCCAATCAGATAAAAATTGTGTTATATCGCCACCATCTTGTAGATAAGTTTAATATAATTTGGTAGTTTTGTATTAGCGACGACGACATCAATTTTTTGAAAAACACAATTTATAGTTTGTGCTTAATATTTTGAAAACCCCTGTATATATTTTTAATTTCTATACAACATCTGATTGGGCTCGAAATAGTGCAACTTTTTTCACATTTAACCAAAATTGTATCTCTTACCGTTTTCGAAATGCCCATAAAGCCCCATGTAGTTACTTTTATCTGGGACATCCTGTATAAAATATTTTTCAAGTTTCACATAAAATCTCTACAATTTATGTTTAGGCTTTTTTCATATACGTAATACGGCTTTTTTATATATATTCGATCACACAATTCGGTTAAAATCTCAATAATTAGGGAAAATAAATATTTAAGTACAATATTTTGTCAGATATATTTAGACGAGCATTCTTTGTTTTTGCTTTACTAATTTTGAATTGGCAGATATAAGCAGAAAAATTATAGCACATTTAAAAGAAAATATGTTAGTCTCCCAATTCCAAACTGAAACTGCATGGTATATGCTGGTATATGATACTTTTTAAATTATTAAATTCGTAAATAACAAAAAAAGGTTATTTTTTGCAATACTCATTTTATTTTTATTTTTTTCCGTCCCATTGAGGCTGATGCCTTGAAACTCATAAAATAGAGAACTACATACCTGATGCAATTGGTTTCATAATGGTAAAATACCACTAAACAACTGAAGTCGACAAAACACTTTCAAAAAGGCTGAATACCAACTGAAATTAAGGTAACAAGAAAAATATATTTTTGAAGTTTCCTAATGTAGTTAGTTAGTCGAAACATTCTTCTATCTGGCCCTTTAATAAAAATTCCAAAAAACAAGTGTTGGTTTGCCTATTATGACCGGTTTTAAGCCCTTTGAAACCTGTGTGCGGCGCATAGAATTTTGTGAAACTATTATGAACTCAGTGGATAACGGACAAATTTTTTTAGATTGGATATTGTTCTCAGACGAAGAAACTAATTAAATTATTTAAAGCTATAATATTATCACATGGGTTTTGCAAATTCTTATTGGGCATTCTCCATTTTTAGGTAAATCGACAAAATTGTAGATATTATACTGAGACAAATCCACATTGAATAATTGAACAACATACCCAACATCAAGCGAAAATCAATGTGTGGGCAGGTATAATTGAAGATTATTATCGATCCTATTTGTGACAACAATTTAACTGGTGACAGGTATTTAGAATTTTTAGAAAATATTTTACTACCGGAATTAAGGAGAGCATTTCCTACTGAAAATGGAAACATAGATGAAAGAATTTATTTTCAACAAGATGGCGCACCTCCCCATTACGCCGCCAATGTTCGAGCATTTCTGAATGCATTTTTTCGTAATAAATGGATTGGGCGAAGAGGAACTATTGAATGACCAGCAAGGTCGCCTGACTTAACCCCATTAGATTTTTATCTTTGGGGTTGCCTTAAAAGTAAAGTGTATGCAACAAAACCGCGAAATATTGAGGAATTGAAAGAAAGAATTAGGCAAGAAATCCAATTAATAACCCTGGAGGTTTTAAGAAGTTTACAAAGAGAATTTTACCATCGTTTAGCTTTGTCAGGAAGTAAATGGCTTTCATTTCGAATAACTGTTAAACTAATAAATAATATTGTTTTATTACTCATTCTCTACGTAAATGTTTAAAAAATGTATTATTTATAATTTTCTTTTTTAAAGTGAGAACGTTTTATTTTTAAAAAATGGGGTGAAAGGGGGTGTCAAGTTATTGTTTTGCATTAAATATGTTGTAAAAAAATAAAATTTCATTGCATATGTTTAAAAAGTATTATTTCATAATTTATGTCTCTAAACAGTTTTTTTCAAATTTTAGGTTAAACCTTAATTTAAAAAATAATACCATCAATTTTCTATTCAAAAGACCTTTCCAACAATGTGTCGCAAGTGGGATCATCCCATAAAAAAAAGTAGGGTTAGCTTTTACCCCGTAAACACATTTTTTTTAAAAATGTTCTTAGAAGAATATTCGTAGAAAAAAATGGGAGAAAATACATTCGATACAAACAACATTTAGTAGACAAATGTTCCGCCGCCCTACAATATTTGACACCATATTATATTAAAATATTAGTAAATTAAAATAACAATAAGTTTTCTTTTTATTATAATCTTTGAAGTTTTCCACAAAAAGATTAGTTTGACTTTTGTTGCTGCTAATTACAAAACCGATGACCATAGTCAGTTTTCCAAACTGAAAAGCATCCGTCAGATAACCAGAATTATTGTCAAAAATTCTTAACAAGAAAAGTTTGTTTTGTCCATTTGCTCCATAAGAACAACTACAAATTTTTTTAAACAGTGAGTTGTTTTCATGGAGGGAAAACTAAACCTTCATTAAAGCTGCATCCGTAATGCAAATTTACCATTCACAATAAATTTTTATGAACATGCAAACACATGTGCATTGTTCTACATCAGTGACTTTATGAAGCTGCCCCAAGGTTTCGTGAAAACCGAGCGAATATTTTTTTAGGTTCCCTGGTTGTAGTTACAAAAATCTTAACCTTCTATTGGGCGTAAGCGTCTTAGTGTACATAGCTTTATTACGCACACACAAGAAGCAATTTAAAAAAAACCTGTTATAACAGATCAGATAATATTTGAAATGTTTTACAAGTTTTTATTGGACTTTTGGAATATAAATTTAAACGAAGAATCATCTCAAGGTATTTAATTTAATTTGAGTATTTTAAAATGATTTGATTGAATTATGTCAGAAGTATTATTGTTAAAGTTCAAAAAAATGTCTACCACTGGAGATGGAAATTGCTTATTAATAATTCGGAAGAATTTTATCTTACTTTAAGAAAAACTGCTGTTTCCTACATTGAAGATTGAATGATAAATTTTAAAATTTTATGGAAAAGCAAGTTCAAAATTCAAAAAAAAATGGTACTTATTAAGAATGCGTAGCTTTATCAGATGTAATTTCTTAAAGTTTTGACATATTTGTTACAATCCCACTAGTGACACCGCACAAAACTCGATTTTAACTTTAAAAAGTTCGCCTAGGAAGATTGAAAATACGATTTACAACCAAACTATATACCTTCTATTTTCTGGAAATCTGGACTCTGGACATTTTGACCTTTTAAATCCAATAAAAGAACACAATAAAATAGAGAAAACCGTCAAATTTTTTCAATGTAAATTTATTGCCTATAATTTTTCATTTCCATTCTACTTCTATTATGATAAGAGTAAAAAAAACAAAATTTCAGTTACACATACCAAAAATTGCCTTGGGGGATCTTTAGGGTTGCCACCTGTCTGGTTTTGACCTGGACTGTCTATGATTTTTAAGAACATTTCCAGGTGCTAGACAAGACCTACTGATTAAAATATGTGCGGGTTAGTATTTTCCTCAATATTTGATTTTGGGTCACCGTACATTTTTCAAAAACACTTTTTAAGAAGACATTTTGATGGAAAACCAAAATTTCGAATGACATTTTCTTGGAATTTTTAGTTTCAAATGACATTTTTTTCAAAAACCTTTATTTCTAAAACATATAGTTGAACTAGGGGTTTCTTTCTAACATATTTAAAAATCATAGAGGGTGTGAATCCCAACCAAAACAAACCAGCATATTAAAAAAATGTTTTTGATTAAAATGTATTAGATCAAAATATATTGGATCAAAATGTAATTGATCAAAATGTAATTCGAACAAAATGTTTTTAAGAAAAAATTTGTTCAGAAAAAGTGTTTTTCAAGTGTGTTTTTGAAAAACGGACAGTGACCCTTTTATTTCCAAATGTATTTCTTCAGTATTTCTTTTTTATTATCAAGTAGGTATTCCCCCAATATTTGACATATTCCCCTGGGAAATGGGATATTTATTCCCCAGTATTTCACATGAATTCCCCAATAATTTCCGCAAGTTTACAGGTCCCCAGTAAAAAGCCATTTATTTAGTCAAGACCAACAAAGGTCCGGTTTTTAAGTGACCTACAAAAACTGTTTACAAAATCATAATGGCACACACATACCTGGTAACTTTATTCCAACACAGTGTGCATAAAAAACAAATACCAATTAGAAATCACAAAATTTCTTAAAATACAGTTACACAAACAAATGAAACCTATCTTTGGTAATATAAAAATAAATGGATCCATGACGGATCTGACACCTTCCTAGTTAGCCTATTAGTACACTTTAAGTGAAGCCATGATAATATATTAGCCTTGAAACTAAAGCTCTTACGAAATTTTTGGTTATAACTCGAATTATTAAGCGAAACATATTCCACTATATTCCGAAAACAGTGTATTGATACGATGCTCCGTTAGAAAGTTAGCATTTTTAAAAATATTTAACTGTCATAAGCATTAATGGATTTTGACCAAAATCTATCAGCTCGTAAGAATATCAAACACTATTTTACCTGAAAATTTTATGAAAATCGGTTCAGCGGTTTAGGAGCTATCGTGTTACAGATAGAAATAATATACACACAAACACCCACACACAGACAGACATCACGACGATATTGCTAGGATAGGTCAAAATACATCCAAATTTTTGGCGTTATCTCAAAAAAAATTTTTTTCGTCGAAAATAATACCTTCTCTAGCCATTGCTACGCGGGCTAGGAAGGTAATTATAGGTAAATTAGGACAGAAAATCAAATAAGTTATATTGCTTCTCCTTCGGAAAGTTGACCTTTCTTTTGAAAGGCATAATACCTGCCATCTCTGAATGATCTGGCAAGAATTTGGTATGCTTTTATGGCCCGATAGTATGGCCGACTTTAAAAAGTTGTACTATGGTAGGGGATGATAAGGTCACCTCGACTTGTAGACATTGCTGTTTCCAAAGCCTGGTTAGTTGTCAATAAATCAGTATGTTTTCTGACACACACAACTAAGACACAACTAAGCATTTAAAATAAAGGTAAAATGGTAAAAGTCACATCTGCGGTATCTATATTGTAAAATACTCTGCCAATATATGGGCCCCTAAGCTCACACTAGGTATCTACTATAGTTATAGCGTACGTGTGAGCTGATATAACTAAAAACTAAAATAAATTTTATTCAACCCCAGACTAAATTACCTTTCGTTTGATACCACAAAAGCCATGTTTTGACTTAAACTCAAATTTTTGAAATCTACCCCCACCCTTAAAAAAACAAAAACTAAAATATATTTTGTTTAACTCCGGACTCAATTACCTTTCGTTTGATATCACACACGCCATATTTTTACGTAAACTGTAATTATTGAAATCTACCCCCACCCTTAAAAAAACTAAAATATATTTTGTTTAACTCTAAACTCAATTACCTTTCGTTTGATATCACACACGCCATATTTTCACATAAACTCTAATTTTTAAAATCTACCCCCTTTTATTTGGACAGACGGCGCAACAAAAAAGTTTCAAAATCATCTAAAATATATAATAAAAATATATAAAAATTTTTGAAATCGGAGCAACTTTTTTTTTCTCGAAAAGATTAGGATCACCATAGCTCACACTACTATAGTATAGTATATGTGTGAGCTAAAATATATTTATTAAGTTTGTTTTACTAAAAACATGAGTTTCTTGAAAAACAATGTACCTAATACAAATTAAAGAGGCATATTTATATAAATTTTAAAACCTTGTTTCCAACACAAACAAAATATATTTTTTTTATCAACTTTTATTTAAAAAAAACTGTTTTTAGTAAAGTTTGATATTCGTAATCACTTTGTGATGATTTTTTATTTTTAGACAAAGTAGACATTTTTGAAGGCAATTTTCATGAATTAGGCTGTATGTTATAACATAAATGTCAAACTAAGAGTAAAAAAAAAAATATCTACTTAGAAATGTTTGCCTAAAAACCCACTCATTCTGTAAATGGGTAACCGGAAGGAATAATATGTAGGTATATGGGAAATACCAGTACAAATATGTGGAATTCGTTAGGGACGGCAAGGCAAATCGGAATGGGACAACTGGGCGTCGGGCCAACTCGGCGCCGCCAACTGGGCGCCGGGCCAACTGGGCACCGGGCCAACTCGGCGCCGGACTAAAAATTTTTTTTTTGATAAAATGTTTAGATGAAAAACAAAATATATTATTTATATAAAAACATCCTTTACGCAATTTTTTTGAAATTTGTTTTTGTTAAGTAAAGTTAAATACATTAAGGCGACTGTTGAATCTTGGTAGTTGTAGTGTTTGGTAACCTGGTAACACTACAATTTACGTTTTTTATTACAACAATGGCGGATCCAAAATGGCGGTTTCTTTATTTTTAAACCGATTTGTCTGAAACTTGAAAGTTTGCAGTGCATGAGATCACTAAATACAGTTTTATCCTCAAACCTAAAAAAATCAAAATGGCGACTCTAAAATGGCGGATTTTCTTATTTACCAACCGATTTGTCTCAAACTTGAAATATTACATTGTGGTCATTTAACAAAATTTTTTAGTCAAACTTAAAAAAATCAAAATGGCGAATCCAAAATGGCGGATTTTCTTATTTACGATTTGTCTCAAACTTGAAATATTACATTGCTTGAGGTCATTTAACAAAATTTTTTACTCAAACTTAAAAAAATCAAAATGGCGGATCCAAAGTGGCGGATTTTCTTATTTACTAACCGATGTGTCTCAAACTTGAAATATTACATTGCTTGAGGTCATTTAACACAATTTTTAACTCAAACTTAAAAAAAAATCAAAATGGCGGATCCAAAATGGCGGATTTTCTTATTTACTAACCGATTTGTCTCAAACTTGAAATATTACCTCACCGATCGATGACATAGCAGTTTTACTCGCCTGTTGCTAATTAAGGGTTGATGATGTAGGGGGTAGTTTTTTAAAAACACCTTTATTATTTTCTGCTATAAAAAAACTAATTATAATTAATGCAATTAAAATAGTGAGTACGATAACGATTTAATTCCAATAGTGTATATGCTTTTATACTAAATTATTGCTTATAAGTTATTATAAAATATTGCTGACAAATAAAACATAATTACTAAAATGCGGTTCAAAACTATTTGTATATTCTGCAAGTTTCGTATTATGATACACGGGGTCAATGTAATGTAATTTCTCCATCCCCTGGGGAAGTTTTGTAAGCGACGAACAAAACTGGCCTCTGGGATTTGTTGCTGTTCTGTTCTTCTGTTTCATTGTCATCGTGTTGAGGGAGCTTTGTTTTCTTTGGTTGTTTCATTATCCATTTCCGTATGCCAAGTATAACTGTCAAAATAATATAGATGGGTGTCATCCAGTAGTGTGTATAATCTTGATACGTTATCGCTTGGATAGGTTGTAAATGTTCTTCTTCTTTTCTGAGTTTGTGAAGTTGGTCTAAGGGAATTTTGTCTATTTTTATTGTATTTATTTTGATAGATCTTTCTTTTGGTGTGATTTTGATTTTTGGTAGTGTCAATGGTTCTTCTTTAATAGTTTCTTTGATATTAATAAATGATTCGTTCTTTGTCTTAAATCCGCATCCAGGTGGTAGTTCGGTTAGGTAGGTGCCTTCTAAAACCATGAGTTTGGTAGAACTACAATGTATTGATAGGCTTCTGAGACTTGTAGCACTATGGTAGAGTTAATGGAAATTTTGGTTTGCTTACATGTTGCTTCTTTGCTGGAGACTTGAAGAATGGTGTTAATGCAGTCTTGATTGTGTGAGTTTTGCACAATTGTCTCAGTGCATAGGTATCTTTCATCGATTCGCTTGCAGGGTTGATCCATTTATTGATACATATCATTGCTTGAGGCGAGATACGGAGCTGGTGGAATAATTGTTGTATGCTTGTCCGTTGGTACTGAGAACAGATGGTGGTATGAAAATTCTTTTGGTTCTACAATGGGAAAGTGCAGGATAAAGACTATCTTGTTATCGGAGTAGTAGCAGTCTGTGCTTAAAATGTCATAGTATTTGGTAAGATCTTCATCAAGGGTGTAAATTAGTTGGTGTTCTGAATGGTGTTCTAGTAATTTCTTGACTGTCCATTTCAGTTCCTCCACTTTTATGACACTGTTATAGAGGATGCTATTTCTTGACAGGGCTATTCCTGTTTCAAGTTCGCTTAGTATTTGTAATATTCCTTGAAAGGCTCCGTTAAGTTGGTCAAAAATGTTTCTGGCTTCCATGTAATGATTGAAGTCGAATACAACTTTGTTTAATTCTTTTGAGTTCGGATTTAATGGCATCTTCATTGTGGCTGATAAGTGTCGTTGTTTCTTCAAAGTTCTCGATAACTTTTTTGTTCAGGCTCATGTGGTGGTTGACTTGATTTGATAGAAATGGCATTATCGTATTTTTTTGCATCTTCCTAATCTAGATTTCCAGATATGATTCCTAGGCTTCCTAGACCATTAATGATACCTCTCTTGGTTCGGTAGTGAGGAAAAATTGTTTGAAGCTTTTCTTCACATGTTCTTAGTAGAAACTGGAGGCTTTTGTCAAAGTACTGTAGGCTGTGAAAATATGGATAACTTAGTCCTTGGTTGATTGCGTTGGTGATATTCTTGTTTCAAAGAGTTGATTTCGTTAGCTAGTGGTATAAGGTTGAAGTAATAAATGAAGTCGTGTATGCTAATTTGGATTTTCGCCTGGCCCAGTTTTAGTGGCAGAATCCCTGGGTTGTCCCGGAGGTTTTGGATCTGGACTTTTTTGGCTTTGACCAAGGAACATCTGTAAGGAAGAATTTTGTTTATTAATCTTTTTGTGGGGATGACTTTTGATATTCTTCTTGTGTACTGATGCATCCTGTGTTTCTATGGTCACGGTATTATCTTTTTTGACGATTTTGGAGGAAAACTTTGGCAGTTGTTTGTTCCGTTTTAGTGTTTTTCTGGTATAAACTTTGGTACAAGGTTTGTACGTAATAGGTGGTTCTCTTCCAGCATTCCTTTTTTCGATGTATTTTTCCTTATTGTGTTGCAACTTCTCGTTAAGTTCTTTATAGATAGCTTTTGTTTTGCCTCTATGTTCTTGAGTGTAGTTGTTAATTAGAGTATTCTTTATGTCAATGTCGAGCGTCTAAGTGTCCATTGAGAACTTCGATTGGTTTTTTTCCAGTCGTAGAGTGGATTGAACTATTGTATCCTAAGATTGCATAAGGCATTTGTTGTTCAACGGTCATCGATTTCTTGGTTTCTCTTAAAATTCTTAGGTGTTCTATAATCGTTGAATGGAAACGTTCGATCATTCCATTAGATTGTGGATTGTCTGGATGATTGTAGTAGATGGTGATCTTGTGGGTATTTGCGAATTCTTGAAAGACTCCATTTTTAAATTCTGTTCCAGCATCTGAGATTATCATATATGGAACTCTATAGTGAGTCATAAAGATCAAAATTGCATTTACTATAGAGATTGCGTTAGCGCTATTAATTGGGTATGCTTGCCCATATTTTGAGAAGGCGTCTATAATTGTCAGAAATTTTTGTCCTCCAGCTTGAAAAGTATCTAGGTGAACGATTTCTAGAGGTTTTGTTAGAATAGAATAGAATAGAATAGAATATTTATTAATCTTTTCGGCTACAAAATTGTAGATAAGACAAGTCAAAAAATTTTACAAAAAATATTGCTTATGGTTTCAAGAACCAACCATTTTTGTTATAAATAATAAAAATTATCTAAAATTACATATAAAGTAAAAAGAAAACAAACGTTCATACTGTGATTGTAAAAAGACTAACACAAAATACACTTCAAATTTAAGACTAACGCTGAGACACAAAACAGGGTTAATTTTTTTTTAAATGAAATATTTGTTTAAAAACAAAACAAAATTCTACCTTTCGCCTAGCAGAAAGTTTTCAAATTTCGTTATGGTGTAAAAAGTTTTATGCACAAGTATACCTTTTACTTCTTTTTTAAAAAGATTTTGAGTTTGGAGTTCTTTTATATTTTTTGGTAATGCATTAAATAATCGGCAACCAAGATAATAACAAGTTTTTTTCATATATTCGTGATTGTGTTTGTATATGCTAATTTTTTCTTTATTTCTTGTAGCATAGGAATGAATGAAAAGTATTTAAATTAAAGTTATCTTGGTGCTGATAGATATATACTAAGAGTTTATAAATATATATGCTTGTAGCAGTTAAAATTTTATTTTGTTTAAAAACTTCTCTACATGTTGAGTTAAATGGCAGGTTGAAAATTAATCTTATGATTCTATTTTGTGTTACTAGTACTCTATCAAAGTCCTGAGCCCTACCCCAAACAGCCACTCCGTATGATAGTGCGAAATATGCATTAGCGTAATAAATTGTAATCAGATTTGATAGACTCATGGAGTTTTTTAATGATTTTATCATATAATAGCACTTATTTAGCTTAGAGCAGACTGCATCTATATGATTATTCCACCCAAAAAAAGTGTCAATCATGATTCCCAAAAACTTTGAGCTGTCACTAAACAAAAGAGGTGTGTCGTTAAAGGTAATATTGATGTTTAGTGGCTTACGCAGTTTTGTTCTGAATTCCATGAGAACGGTTTTTGATAAATTTATAATAAGGTTATTTTTTTACACCAGTTTGAAAATTCTCGCAAAGTTAAATTAATTTTTTCAAGAAGAATTGCTTCGTTTATTGCTGAAATAACTATGGGGGTATCATCAGCAAACATAAAGACAATTCCGCAGGTAATGTATTCTGGTAAATCATTAATAAATAACAAAAAAATTAATGGGCCTAGAACACTACCCTGTAGAGTTTCTAAGTCAGAATGGTTTGATTGGGAGAAACAATTACCAATAATGATTTTAAGTTCTCTGTGTGTAAGGAATGATTTAATAAATTTATCTATTAAATTTCTTATTCTTAGTTTTTTTATTTTTTGATAGACAAAGTCTGGGTCAATGGTGTCAAATGCTCTAGTCAAGTCGAACAGTAGAGCTACCACTCTTTCGCCGTTATCAAGTTTAGTATAGATGTTCTGTACAATGTCAATTGTGGCTGTCTCTGTCGAATGCTTGCTTCTAAAACCATGTTGCCTTGGTGTCAAAATATGGTATTTTTCAATAAAAGATATTAACTTATTATATATAACCTTTTCAAATATTTTAGAGAAGCTATTTAATAAGGAAATTGGCCTATAGTTTTCAACTAATTGTTCATTACCTTTTTTAAAGATTGGAAGGACGTTAGCCTGTTTTAACCGCGATGGGAAAGTCCCTTCGTTTACCGACATATTTATTAAAAACGCTAAACAATTAATTACATTTAAGGAGCATTTTTTAATAAGAGTTATAGGTATGCCGTCAGGTCCGGTTGATTTTTTGTTTGCTAAGTTTTTTAATGCTTTTTTTACGTCTTGGTTTGTTACTTCTGTAAAATAAAAAGATTCAAAGCTTTTTTTGGTTGTGGTGCAGTTGTTTGATAAGTCACCCTGAAAGTGCGAATTTAGTTTGTTGGTAACAACAGTTGATAAAAAGTTACTAAAGCTGTTAGCGATGTCCGTTGGGTTAGTTAAAATGGTATTATTTTCGCAAATTTGATTAATAGGTTTTTTCGAGCCGAGGTTTTTCCAGTAAGGTTATTAATAATTTTCCATGTTGTTTTGGTTTTATTTTTAGAATTATTAATTTTGTTAGCCTAATACTTTTCTTTTTAATTCCTGATTTTATGGTATATTTCTTTTTTTAATGTCTTATAATTTGTTTTTTGGTTAACATTACCGGTGCGTTTTTGTAGCCAATGTAAGTTTTTTAGGATTTCCATCTCTGCCAAAAGTTCTCTAGAAAATTTAATTTTTTGTTTGTTTTTTGTTTTGCTATTTTTAAGTGGACAGCTTAACTGAAAACACCAATCAAATGTACTAAAAAACAGCTCAAAGTTTTTTTCTGTCGCTTTCTGTAAACTGAATTTCTGACTTCTCAAACCAAAAATTAAGCTCGTTAATTGAGTTGTCGTTTATCAATCTGTGACACTCAGGTGTAATCAACGACGTTTGTTTTTCGGGCAGACCTGTATTTTGGTTATTACAATAAATTAGCTGGCAATGGTGATCGGAAAAACCTGCCTGAAAATTTTTACAAGTAGAATATGTTGGGTTTGATGTAATCACATAATCAAGACCAGAGACACTAGTAACATTATTCCTATTTGTAAAAATTCTTGTTGCCTCTTTTATCAAAGACGTTAGTTGAAGGGATTCAAATATATCATTAAGCATTTTAAAATATTTGGAGTTTCTACCGTTAGGCAGTTGGTCAATATTTAACAAATTAAAACGTTTGGAAATCCTTCGAGGATTTTTGTCAAAATTTCCGCAAAAATGTCTAAAAAAGCTTTAATGTCTGTTGAACTTCCGGGTCTGTACACTAATAAAATGCAGTAACCTTCAAATTGAATTGCAGAGCATTCTATTAACATTTCAACTGAATAGTTATTAAACTTATTCAATACTTTGCACTTCGAAAAAATGTCACTTTTTGCAAATATCACCGTACCACCATGTTGATGGTGTTTTCTGCTAACGTCACAAACTTTTACATAACCGTTCGGTGTAAAGAAAGGTAAGTTATCACTATCACATCCAATGCTCAGAGAAACACAGAAACGTTGGATCGTACTTTTGTGTATTTAACTCAATAAAATTAAGTTTATTTGATAAACCCTGAACATTAAGATGCATTGCGGACCAGCAGTGATTTGTGTTTGTAGCTAAATTGTTGCTATCAGAATTGTAGCTGGTTTCTAAAGACCTATTTAATTCTAAGATTACATTATTGTTGTTGTTATTATTTTTGATTAATTTGTTTTTGCTTTTACCTTGGTTTATTTTGGTGTTAGTGTCAACTACTGTACCGCTGTTAAGTCCATCGACAATTGAAAAAAACTTTTTATTTGACTGAAAGCTGCTTTTCCCAAAAATGATTTTCCTATTTTGGTAATATTTCTGTTGTCACTGTAGTAATTGGTCCTTCTTATAATTGAGTTTGTCTCCAATACACAATCGTTTTTTATTTTCCTCAGGTAAAGTTGCTTAAAAAGAGAAAGGTTGCTGTTATAAATAATAACATTCAAATTTTTGTCGTCATATCTATATGGTTGGGTTAAAATCAACGGATTGGTATTTTTGCACTTTAAAATAAAGGTATCAATTAGGTCTTATTGATTGATTAATTACTTTTTTGGGGCCATAGAATAATTACGTCATTTTTGGTAAATTTTTTTGACATTTTGAGTGCGGTATTAATTAATTTGTTATCGCTTGCATTTGCTTTTATAATTGATGATATATTAATACCTGAAGCTTGTTTAGCCATATTTAGGACTAGATCTTTTCCCAAACTTCCGGCTACCAATAAAATTCTAGGCTTTTCTAATTGAACATTTTTTAGTGAGAATTGTTCTTTCATAGAGTTGGTGCAATAAGATTTATAGTTGAAACTGGTGTTTGTGTTTCCATATTATGTGCATCCACCTGTGTGTTGTAAGGTAGTTCAGACATGGTTTGAGTTTGAGTTTCAGAGCTTACTGTTTTCTGGCTCTCGAACTTTTCCAAGGTTGGTAGTTTTCTTGTCTGTGTTTTTGCATTTTTCTTTTTTCTTGATTTTTGATTGTTGTCCGTTTGAGAGGATTTTGTTTTCGTAATTTTTTTCTTAACTGGGATGCTTTTTAGGTCTTTGTCTGTTGTTTTAGATTCTCCTGTGATTCTCATATTCTGCAATGCTAATAGGCTTTCCAACTTCTCAATAGTTGCTTCCTTCGCCTTTAGATTATGCTCCAGTTTCTCCAAAGCTCTTGCAAGCTCTCTGTTTCGAAGCTCAAAGTCACTAATTTCCTCATCCTTTCCTGCCAATTTATTTCTGAGATCTAATATTATGTCAGTCTGTGTCATTTTTGTTTTTTTATCAGCCTCTCTTTCGTAGGTAATCCTTTCGTATCTTATATTGGGCGATTCAGTTATATTGACCGACGTAGTAATGCTTGTGGCTGTTTTACCAAATTGTTTTTTTAGGCATTTGAGAGCTCTAGTTTTTGCTTCTCTTCTATCTGTCATTTTTGTCTTTTTTTAGTTTCTGTTGTAATATTCCCCTACTGTATTCAGAGAGATAGTAAGTAACAATGCAAAAAATTTCTTTAGTTTAAAAAAAAAACACACAATACATAATAGTGCATATAAACTTACAGAATCTGCATTTATTTGTTGTTCCGTGGCTCCGTTTTATTCGGCTTATCTGTTGTACCAGTTTTTTGGCCGAGAGACGCTTGTTGTTATCAATCAGTTAATTGAAAACTACTCGATAAAGGAGGAGGCACTAGATACATTGTTTACCGGGACGCGTCAGATGAGCTGAATTTGAGATATGTTGAAGGGCAAACCTTCCTGATATTTTTACCAAAAAAAATTAGGGGGGGTCATAGGATTCGTTTTCGAGCTATACTTATTTAAATGTACGCCACTGAAATATGGAAAAATATGACCATTTGTATTTTTTTTGTAATAACTTATCGCCAAATAAAAATAAAAAACTGGTATTAGCTTTACTTTATTGGTAAAAGAGTTCTTTTAAGAATTTTATCAGTTTTTGACATTAGTTTCCGTCACATACCTACAGAGTGGCTCAAAATAATAAAAAAAAATACAGGAAAAATACCTGAGATTTATAAAATATAAAGAAAGGAAACTAAAAATGCATGGTCAAAATTAACTTCACTTGTGAGTCGCTTTAACTATTCTAGAGTGATGTTTGCATAATAGGTTATGTTATAAGCTAACAGGGTATTTAAAAAAAAAATTCAACGCATGACACGTTTACTAATTGTCTACGGAATAGTGGTTTACCGGGATGCGTTAAATGAGGTGAATTTATGATATGTTAGGGCCCAAGCCGTCTAAATACTCGTCTCAAAGAAATTGGGGGTCATCGGTTTCGTTTTCGAGCTGTAACTATTTAAATCCGCCACTGGAAGAAAGAAAATGTGACTTTTTGTAGTGTTTTTGCTATAACTTCTCGTCAAATAGAAATCCAATATTAATTTTATTTAGTTGAAAAAAAACTCTTTTTAAGTATGTTTTCAACTTTTTTATAGTTTTCGTCACATATCTACAGAGTGGCTCAAAATATGAATAACAGAAATACAGGAATAATAACTGGGATTTGTTAAATATACTTAAAGGGATGAAATTAAAAATACATAGTCAAAATAAATTCATTTGCTTCAATGTGAGTCGTTGTAATTATTGTAAAGTAATATTTACATACATAATGGTTTATGTAGTAAACCTATAGGGTAAATCAAACATTTTTTAAATTAAACAAATAATAGGTGTACTAACTGTGTAGGAGAATAGTGTGTTTGCCGCGATGCGTCAGATCAGGTGAATTTGAGATATGTTAGAGCCCGAGCCATCCTGAAACTTGCTCAAAAAAATTGGGGGAGGGGGTCATCGGTTTCGTTTTTGAGCTATACTCTTATGGATTTTCGCTACAACTTCTATCTCTTCATAGTGAAAAAAAGTTGATATTTAAACTTTTGTCAATTAAGTTTGTTCACAGGCTTTCTGAACATTTTTGGCAGAACCCCCGGAAAAGGGGAGTAGACCCCTTTTGTCCCCACATTTCCTATATTCTAGCATTAAATAAGTATAACTCGAGAACAAAACCCATCACCACCCACTTTTTCTTGTATTACGACGGTTTAGGCTCTAACATATCTCAAATTCAGTGCATCTGACGCATCCCAGTAAACATTTTCTACACACTATTCCATAGGCAATTAGTACACATGTTATGCGAATTTCAAAAATGTTTGAAATACGCATTAAGTCTATTACTATTATTGTATTTCAATTATTCATAGTTTGAGCCACTATGTAGATATGTGACGAAAACTATATGTCAAAAATGAGAACATACTTAAAAAGACTTTTTTTTTTCAACAAAATAAAATTCATATTGGTTTTTTATTTTTCTTTCACGAGAAGTTATAACAAAAAACTACAAAATCTTACATTTTTTCATAATCCATTGGGCGCATTGAAATAATTATAGTTCGAAAACGAAACCGATGACCCCCCATTTTTTTTGAAACAAGCATCCGGACGGTTTAGGTTCAAACATATCTTAAATTCACCTCATTTGACGCATCCCAGTAAACACACTATTTCGTAGACAATTAGTAAATATGTCATGCGTTGAATTAATTTTTTTTTGAAATACCCTGTTAGCTTATAACATCCCCTGTTATGCAAACATCACTCTAGAATAGTTAAAACGACTCACATGAAAGCAAGTGAAGTTAATTTTGACTATGTATTTTTAGTTCCCTTTCTTTATACGTAATAAATCTCAGGTATTTTTCCTGTATTTTTTTTAAATTATTTTGAGCCACTCTGTAGGTATGTGACGCAAAACTATATGTTAAAAATTAATAAAATTCCTAAAAGGACTCTTTTGTAAATAAAATAAGACTAATATCATTTTTTTGTTTTTATTTGGCGATAAGTTATTTAAAAAAAAATTACAAAAGGTCATATTCTTCCATATTTCAGTGGCGCGCATTTAAATAAGTATAGCTCGAAAACGAATCCTATGACTCCCCCAACTTTTTTTGGTAAAAATATCAGGAAGGTTTGGCCTTCAACATATCTCAAATTCAGCTCATCTGACGCGTCCCGGTAAACAATGTATTTAGTGCCTCCTCTTTTGTTATTGATCTTATTTTTATAACCACTGTTAGATCACTTAAGTAATGGCAATTTTATCCGTGTCAGTTTTTATATTTAAAATTCTGTTTAAGAGGATACTTTTGATTATACTGCAAGAGCGATAAAATTATATGTTTACTACATCACGGAACAACTACATGATGATGATTTGTTGGTGTGGGAGTTAGCATAAGGAGCGGTTTTGCTGGATTTCTATCGTATTTATTAGTTTGACAGATGTGACAGAAATTAATGATTTCTTCAATATCTTTTTTCATGCTTGGCCAATAGTATTTTTTCCTAACCTGTGCTTCTGTCTCGTTGATCCCTCTGTGGTTTGTGGTACTTTCATGGTAACTAATAAGTATTTCTTTTTTTCTTTTCTCATTATTGATATCTTCCAAAAGAACGTTGCATTTTACAATGTCGAATGCAGAATTAATATATATTTCTTTTAAAATGTTGTTGGTAGTTATGTAGAGTTCGTCGTCTTCGAACAATATTGCATATTTCTTCTTGGGATCGATGTATTGTTTAAATAGTGTGTGTACATACATTCTGGTCTTGTTGGGCAAAGCTTCAAGTATTACTGGTTTGGCTGGGTTGTAGTTGACTGTTCTAAGCATTATTTGGTGGTTAACGTAATTAAGCGGTTTTTCAGATATTGGTATTCCTGCTATAGGGTCCTCTTGGGCGGTATGTATTGTAATATCACTGGAGGTTTCTTGTTCTTTAGTTTTTTGTAGTTGATATTGTTCGAAAAGTTCGTCGATTACATCAAGTTCTGATCGTGTTAGGTTTTGCACAGGTTCATTGGTTATTAGTTCTGCTAGGTCGTTGAGGTTGGTTCTCGTCTGGCAAGTTAGGGATAAGTTCGGTTGGATCAGATGATGAAGATTTCTTTAGTATGTATTTCTATTCTAGATAAAGCGTCGGAGTTTGTGTTGGATTTTCCTTTCTTATATTCGACTTCGTAGTCAAATTCTTCCAGCTTAAGTCTCCATCTGACTAATTTAGAGTTGGGATCTTTCAGTGAAAACAGAAAAGATAGTGGTCTGTGATCTGACAAAATCTTAAATTTTCTTCCAAATAGGTACGGTCTAAAATACTTGGTTGCCCACACAATGGCAAGCATTTCTTTTTCTATTGTGGAATATTTTAACTCGGTTTCATTCAGAGTTCTGGAAGCGTAAGCTATAGGTTGGTCATTTCCAATAGGTCCTTGTGATAAGATTGCTCCAAGAGCAAAGTTGCTGGCATCGGTAGTCAGGTTAAAAGGTTTGGAAAAGTCAGGATATTGGAGTAATGGTTCGTTGATAAGTAAATTTTTGCAGATTTTACCGCAATTGAGGTACTCTGGAGTAAGCTTGATTTTGGCGTCTTTCTTTAGACATGATGTTAAGGGTTGTTATTTTGGCAAAATCTTTGATGAATTTCATGTAATCCTAGTAATCCTAAAAATCCACGGATTTCTTTTGCAGTTCTTGGGATTGGATAATCGGTAATGGCCTTTATTTTGCTTGGATTGGGTTTAATGCCTTCTTGGGTGATTATGTGTCCTAGGAATCCAACCTCTTTTTTCAGGAATTCACATTTATCTAGCTGAATTCTGAATCCAGTTTCTCTGAGTCGTTGGAATATTTTGGCCAGGTTAACAAGATGAAGTTAGCGAAGCACCCTCAAAAACGGCCAAAAATAAGAGCGACAAAATTAATTTTTCCACAACTAATTCACGACTAATTAACGGCAAATTATCCACCTAGTAGCGGTTCGATTTGCGATGGGTGCCAAAATATGAAGTTAGCGAAGCACCCAAAAAAAGGGTCAAAAATAAGAGCGACGAAATTAAGTTTTCCACAACTAATTCACGACTAATTAGCGGCAAATTATCCACCATATTCGATTTTGATAAAAGCTATTTTTACGAGGGTGCTTCGCTAACTTCATATGAAGTGAGCGAAGCACCCAAAAAAATGGTCAAAAATAAGAGCGACAAAATTAATTTTTCCACAACTAATTCACGACTAATTAGCGGCAAATTATCCACCATATTCGATTTTGATAAAAGCCATTTTTACGAGGGTGCTTCGCTAACTTCATATGAAGTTAGCGAAGCACCCTCAAAAACGGTCAAAAATAAGAGCGACAAAATTAATTTTTCCACAACTAATTCACGACTAATTAACGGCAAATTATCCACCTAGTCACGATTCGATCTGCGATGGGTGATTGGCTAACTTCATGCTCATCTTTGGAAGGTGGCTAGAGCATTTTTAAGGCCAAAAGGCATACGAACGAATTCATAGTGCCCATTTTCTACATAAAATGCTGTTTTCTGAATGTCTTCTTTGGCCATTTCTATTTGGTGGAACCCACTAGCTAGGTCCAGTGTTGTAAAATATTGGCATCTTCCAAGTTTATCTAGAATGTCGTTGATGTTGGGAATCGGATATTTGTCATCTATGGTCTTGCCGATGACTTTTCTGTAGTCGATTACTATACGCCATTTGACTTTTCCAGAAGCATCTGGTTTTTTTGGAACAATCCAGATTGGTGACCATGGTGATTGCTTGGTTTTATAATGCCTTGGTCCAGCATGGATTCTATTTGGTTCTTTACTTCTTCCTTATGAATATAAGGATATCTGTAGTATTTGGTGTAGACCGGTATTTCGTCTTTAGTTTTAATATGGTGCTTTATTTGGTTGGTGAAGGTCAGTTTCGTGTCTGGATAATGAAAGATGTCGGAAAATTTTTTACAGAGTTTTCTTATGCTGAGTTCTTCTTCTGGATTGAGGTGATCTGTTCGAATTTCTGGTTCGAAAAAGGCTGTATCTTCTGAAATTTTAGGCAGTACATCTGCGGAATACAGGTCAAAGTTGTTGAGGTTGAATTCGGAACTGTGGACTGGTTCCATTAATGCAATTTGGAGTAGTTCGTTGGTTTCGTTAATTAATTCTGTCCATGCCATCTGGTTGCAGGCTGTACTTAGTGTTTCTCTTAAGGTAGCTCCTTGGATATTCTGTCTTGGCAGGATGATGGTTCCTTCGACTTCTTTTACTGGAAGCCTGACTGGAGTAATTGAATGTGGTTCCAGTTGGATGGAGTAAAATTGAGTTTTGTTGGTTTCGTAGTATTCAGTTATTAGTTGTGATTCTGGAAGATCCAATTTGGCCTTAAGTAGCTTGAGGTTGTCTAGTCCGATAAGTCCATCGAAGGTTTGATGAAATTTGAACAGGTAGAACTTCATGTTGATATCGGAGTTAAATTCGGAAAAGATGGTAATTTCTGCGGAGTGATCTTGAGAGTGGTTTTGGAAGATTGACGTCACGACAAAAGGTTCGTGCTTGATTTTATTCCTGAAGTGTTGGAAGGTCATTTCTGGGTTGAGGAATGATTTTGTAGCACCGGTGTCGATAAGCAGTTTGAGAGGTGGATCAGCTATGGTAATATACGGAAGTACTTTTTTGTCGGTGTAGTTGTGAAGTTCTACTACGTTTCGTCGTCTGAGTTTTCTGTTTCTTGAAAATTTTGTTCTTCGCTCTCGTATGTGTATTCTTGTTGTTCTTCCGGATACTGGGCGTTATATTGGTTATAGTAGTTCCAGACGTCTTCTTCTGTATATGTATTGTCATAACCGTAGTTGCTGTCTTGATGTTCAATATTGTATATTTCTTCTATGTGGTACCTAGGAGTCGTATTTTGCTGCGGCATTCTTTGGTTTGGTATTCTTGATACTGCCCTGGATGCTATGCTCATTGGTTCTGGTTTAGGGAATTGCGATGGGCCTGGTTGGTTGCTCCAGCTAGTTTGGAATGGTCTGGCCTGATGGGGTTGAAATCTTGGTGGTTGAATGACAGGTCTTGGCGTGGAAAAGGATCCTTGGAAGTTACTCTGCCGTGGTTGGAAGTTATTCTGCTGTGGTTGAAAGGAGTTTTGTTGAGGTCTAAAGACGTTAAACATTGGTGGAGCTGATGGTCTAAAGGTGTTGAACATTGGTGGAGCTGCTGATCTGAAAGACGTTGGCCATGTAGGTCTGGGTCCGAATGGTTGATGGTGGAAGAGCAGTGGTCAGCCTTAGGGGTGTCTGGGTTGGTGGAGTGATAGCAAATTCTTTTTGAAGGTATCGGATATTGTCTTCTTCTAGGATGTTTTGGATGGCATCGGCAAGTGAGTTTGGTTTCATGGCCCGTATGGTTGATCCCAGCGGTTCTTTTAATCCAGCTAGAAAAGTTGTCAGAGCCTGGTTCTGGAAGAATGATTTCTTACTAATCTTGATGGCTTCGTTGTCGTTATGAAGTTCTATGTAGTTTGAGATGGTATTCAGAAGTGCCATAACTTTTTCATAAAACTGTTGTGGAGTATCGCTTTGAGTCTGGCGTAGATTGACAAGGTCTCTGGTCAGGGAGTTTTCGTTTCTTTGGTCGGCGAAGTTTTGGATGAGGGTATTTTTGATTACGGGCCAATCGTTGCAACCATAAACGGAGATGACTTCTCTGGCTCTTCCTTTAAGTTTGCTTAGGAGTCCTTGAATGAGCATGTGGTTCTGGAAGCTGTTTACGTCGGTGGTATCCCAGTAGTGGTTAAGGAGGAGGGTTGTTGCGTTGATAAAGAGTGGAGTTTGGGTTGCCTTCGTAGTCTGGGATGATGCAGAGATTCTTTGTGTCGAAAACTGGTGGTGCCATGTTGATACCTTCTTTAATGAATGATTGTTTGAGGATGGTAGAGATGGTGAGTTCTTGGTGGATGGGTAGTACGGGGATGATGGCTTTTCCTTGGATAAGTGGTTCTTGGTAGGAGCTGAGCGGAATCTCTGGTCGAATCGGTGTGATCTGCAGTACGGGTGGTCTGAAGATCGCCACCCCATCTTCAAATATGTATGTTGGAGAATCTTAGGCTGTGGTTGAGCTGATCTGAAAGTTCGTCGTCTGACATTAAAATATTGAAATAAACTTACAATATAATTATGATGCTTAGATGCATATTCTTTCTATCTTCTAGTATTCTTATCTTCTATTGGTGAACCTGCTGATGGTTGCCGGGATGGGTCCTATCTTCTAGTTCTTATCTTCTACTGGTGAACCTATGAATGGTTGCCGGGAGTGGTTCTGATTGCGGACAAACACTTGACAGTGACGGGGTTCTTCTGCGTAGAGCCCTTCCACAATCCTGCTGACTGCGCCAATTAAGGGTTGATGACGTAGGGGATAGTTTTTTAAAAACACCCTTTATTATTTTCTGCTATAAAAAACTAATTATAATTAATACAATTAAAATAGTGAGTACGATACTGATTTATTTCCAATAGTGTACATGCTTTTATACTAAATTATTGCTTATAAGTTATTATAAAATATTGCTGACAAATAAAACATAATTATTAAAATGCGGTTCAAAACTATTTGTATATTCTGCAAGTTTCGTATTATGATACACGGGGTCAATGTAATGTAATTTGCTGTTTTAGTTTCTCTCGTATTTCGATAGATGGCGCTTCTTGTTGGGTACATGACTTTGTTTTCTCATTAACAATGTAAGGTGAGAGATAAAGCCGTATACCTAATTTATGAAGGGTGTCACATCGACCAGCAGTGTTCTGAGGAGTCCCATAAGGACGAAACAGTTAACTGTCAACACTTATTAGGTGTCCATTAGATCTTGCACACCCGTGAGGTTAAGCTTTCGAGCTACCCACGGAAAAGTACTAGAGAAACAAAAAACCCTTCATTTTTCTTTTTACCCGATTAGCCACGAAAACTTGTTTGAATTTTAATTTACGGGTACTAAATTTTACATTTTTTGAAATATTACATTGCTTGAGGTCATTTAACACAATTTTTAGGTGGATCCAAAATCGCGGATTTTCTTATTTACTGACCGATTTGTCTCAAACTTGAAATATTACATTGTTTGAGGTCATTTAACAAAATTTTTTACTCAAACTTAAAAACTAACCGATTTGTCTTAAACTTGAAATAATATATTGCTTGAGGTCATTTAAGACAAGTTTTAACTCAAACTTAAAAAAAATCAAAATATCCGATCCAAAATGGTGGACTTTCTTATTTATGAACCGATCTGTACCAAATATAGAAATTGGCGATGTTTCAAGTCACTGATTATATTTTTTAACGTAAACTTTTAACAAAGTCAAAATGGCGGATTTTCTTATTTACTAACCGATTTGTCTCAAACTTGAAATATTACATTGTTTGAGGTCATTTAACAAAATTTTTTACTCAAACTTAAAAAAATCAAAAAGGCGGATCTAAAATGGCGGATTTTCTTATTTACTAACCGATTTGTCTCAAACTTGAATTAAGGTCATTTAACAAAAATTTTTACTCAAACTTAAAAAAATCAAAATGGCGGATCCAAAATGGCGGATTTTCTTATTTACTAACCGATTTGTCTCAAACTTGAAATATTATATTACTTGAGGTCCGATCCAAAATGGCGGACTTTCTTATTTATGAACCGATGTGTACCAAATATAGAAATTGGCGGTGTTTCAAGTCGCTGATTATATTTTTTGACGTAAACTTTTAACAAAGTCAAAATGGCGGATTTTCTTATTTACTAACCGATTTGTCTCAAACTTGAAATATTACATTGTTTGAGGTCATTTAACACAATTTTTAACTCAAACTTAAAGAAAATCAAAATGGCGGATCCAAAATGGCGGATTTTCTTATTTACTAACCGATTTGTCTCAAACTTGAAATATTATATTGCTTGAGGTCATTTAACACAATTGTTAACTCAACCTTAAAAAAATCAAAATATCCGATCCAAAATGGCGGACTTTCATATTTATGAACCGATGTGTACCAAATATAGAAATTGGCAGTGTTTCAAGTAGCTGATTATATTTTTTGACGTAAACTTTTAACAAATTCAAAATGGCGAATCCAAAATGGCGGTGTTTAATTACAAAATTAAACAGATTTTTTTACCATTTTTCATAAATCTTCATTTTTAGATAAATTTATTATTTAACTAACTTTCTCAAGTTTACCTATTTAAATTATATAAATTATTTAGTTTATAAATCAACACGAAATATTGAATTTTATATTTTATAATTTCTCATGAACCATAACAATTTGTTAATATAAAAAGAGAGGATTTATCTTAATAAAGCAGATTCAACATTTGATAGTTGTTCTCACTATAACTAATTAAGTTTAATGTACCATAAGCCTTCTTGGTCATTGCAGGGAGTGAGGCTGCTCCCTGGCAGTAAACTTTTTACTTTAATCCTGCTGCTTAACCAAGCCGAGTTAAGCAAGTGTAATTGTCAAGCACAGCTTGCACATTGGTCCCTCGAACCGGATCAAGCACATTGGTCCTTCGAACAAAGAAACCGCCGCCGACGCCCGTAAGAAGAACACCACTACAGCCCAACCGTCCACCTGCCAGTACGACTGTCCGTACACTTGTCCTGTCCGAAGCCACTACGCAAGAGAGCTTCAACCAGAGCGACCTTCCACGAGAAAGTCCGTCCGTTTTACAAGGTTAAAAAAAAAAGCCGTCCACCTGCCCGTACGACTGTTCGTACACTTGTCCTGTCCGAAGCCACTACGCAAAAGAACTTTAAACGTCCACAAAAGCGACCTTCCACGAGAAAGTCCGTCCATTCTACAAGCTTCAAAAAGCCGTTCACCCGCCAGTACGACTATCCGTACACTTGTCCTGTCCGAAGCCACTACGCAAGAGAGCTTCAACCGTCCATAAGAGCGACCTTCAACAAGAAAGTCCGACCATCCGCCAGTCAGTCCGAATAAGCGATAGACCATCCCAACAAAAAGGCACAACCAGGGGACACACCGTTCTCCTATCTACCACAGTCCGGCTACATAGCCAGTCCACTGACAAAAAGCCAAACTTAATCAGAAAAGCCAACTGTCCGTCAGGCCTACAGAAGTCTAAATGTTCAGATAAAAAATAAAGCCATAAAACAAAAGCCTTAAGAAGAAACCAGTACAGAAAGCCAACCGACCATAATGATAGGAACAAACCTAGAAAGAATGTTGCTAGAAAGCCAGCTAAGAAGATACAAAATGGGTTCACACCTTCTGGATTGCCTTTTAAATATGCACATAATGGAGCATGCCTCAGTCCAAAAATTAGGACAACTTTTGCTACATGCCGAAGATCTACTTGACTTTTCACAAGCGATTAAAGTCAATTGGGAGCCAATAATTATAAACATAGTTTACCAGAAATGGGATGTCCAGACGCACACTTTACACCATGAATAGGTAAACTACGAACTAGGCAGATTGCCCACACTAAACGAAGTCCTTCAGTACTTAATTGAAATAATAGAAGAGCTGAACAAGAGCCCATCAGCTGATTTTGAGAAAAGTGAAATTTTTCAGATTCCAAACGTCATTATGAATCTTTTAGATGATATCCGAGACATCCCAAGTATGTATGAAGAAACAGTTAAAGAATTCCAACAGCTTTACGAGATGAGCCGTCAGTGCCTTAGAGACATTCAAACCTCTGGGCAAAATACAGAAACTTGGGAACTACCATTGATGAAATTATTGTCAAAGAAATTGACTAAACTAGAAAAGTCGTACGATAGTTGGTTCCAAGGGTTTCAAAATAAAATTCCCACAATCGAAGACTTTTTTCAGTTTTTAAGAAAAGAAATGTATACACTCAAAGAGAAAGAACTAAGCAAAGAAACAAAGACAAACCATAAAATAAGCAACTTTTTTCAAACTGAACAAACTCAAAAAGAAGAGAATTTAAAATATTACCCATATGATATATATCAGAACAAAAAATATGCTCAGATAACTCCAGTCATCTTGGTTATACAAGACGAAACCTTAGTAAGAGACACCAAAATCCAGCATATCAAATTCAATAGCAAAGTAAAAAAACCAAACATACAGTCAGCAGAAGTCCTCAATTTAAAGCCAAAAAGAAAATTGGTGCCTATCCTGTGCTCAACCAGGAATGCCATCAGAATAAAACACAAGATCAAAAATAACCAAAAGTCAAGAAGACATTCTAAAAAGGAGAAAACATTTAAACAAGAAGCAACAATATTTATTAGAAATATATCCCAAAAGAAACATCATTTCAACTTCAAAGTTATCGAGGAGGCGGAAGGACAATGGCAAAAAAGTCATAAAAGTTTTGCCATTGTAAATATGCAACAAAACAATTTTAAATTCTTGCCTCCCAATTTACAATTTCCTCATGGCACCTACAATAGTAAAGGTATAACAACAATAACAAAAATAGATCATAATATTTTGCAACAGAAACAAGTTGTCGCCACGGCGAAAAGTTCGACGACGTACGATGACCGCAAAATCCAAACACAACCGATGTCTAGATTTATTGTCAGCAGTTTTAAGAAACTGACCCACCTTTTAAAGCAGCAGTACCTATTTCGATACCTACCTACCACATCATTAGCATTATTCAACCTGAGGTCCCTACAGTCACCCGTTCTGGAGAGAAGGGAAAATGTTTAATTACAAAATTAAACAGATTTTCTTTTTTTACCATTTTTCATAAATCTTAATTTTTAGTTAAATTTATTATTTAAACACAGGTGATCTTGAGAAATTAGGTTTTAATAACATAAACTAACCTTCTCAAGTTTACCTATTTCAATTATATAAATTATTTAGTTTATAAATCAACACGAAATATTGAATTTTATATTTTATAATTTCTCATGAACCATAACAATTTGTTAATATAAAAAGAGAGGATTTATCTTAATAAAGCAGATTCAACATTTGATAGTTGTTCTCACTATAACTACTTAAGTTTACTGTACCATAAGCCTTCTTGGTCATTGCAGGGAGTGAGGCTGCTCCTTGGCAGTAAACTTTTTACTTTAATCCAGCTGCTTAACCAAGCCGAGTTAAGCAAGTGTAATTGTCAAGCATAGCTTGCACAGGCGGATTTTCTTATTTACTAAACGATTTGTCTCAAACTTGAAATATTAGATTGCTTGAGGTCATTTAACAAAAATTTTTACTCAAAACTTAAAAAAATCAAAATGGCGGATCCAAAATGGCGGATTTTCTTATTTACTAACCGATTTGTCTCAAACTTGAAATATTACATTGCTTGAGGTCATTTAACACAATTTTTAACTCAAACTTAAAAAAAAATCAAAATGGCCGATCCAAAATGGAGGACTTTCTTATTTATGAACCGATGTGTACCAAGTATAGAAATTGGCGGTGTTTCAAGTCGCTGATTATATTTTTTGACGTAAACTTTTAACAAATTCAAAATGGCGAATCCAAAATGGCGGATTTTCTTATTTTTTTAAGTTTGAGTAAAAAATTTAGTTAAATGACCTCAAGTAATGTAATATTTCAAGTTTTAGACAAATCGGTTAGTAAATAAGAAAATCCGCCATTTTGGATTCACAATTTTGAATTTTTTAAGTTTAAGGATAAAACTGTATTTAGTGAACTCAGGCACTGCAAACTTTCAAGTTTTAGACAAATCGGTTTAAAAATAAAGAAATCCGCCATTTTGGATCCGCCATTGTTGTAATAAAAAACGTAAATTGTAGTGTTACCAGGTCACCAAACACTACCACCACCAAGATTCAACAGTCGACTTAATGGATTTAACTTTACTTAACAACAACAAATTTCAAAAAAATTGCGTAAAGGATTTTTTAAAGATGTTTTTATATAAATAATATATTGTTTTTTTCATCTACATATTTTATCAAAAAAAAATTCTCCGGCACTCAGTTGGCGGCGCCCAGTTGTCCTAGACCGTGGCAAATACTGTGGAATAAATATGGTATTTCCCAGGGAAAAATCCCAAATATTGAGGGACACTTGGTACTAAAGCGGAATACCTACTTAGGCAATACCTGTGGAATACTATGGAAAAATAGCTCGGTTCATCACTTTCTGAATATACCCACTAGGGTCATTAGGGATGGTCAATTGACCACTAGTTAAATTGTCAAGTTGGTCAACATACATGTTTGAAATTTGTAAAATTGGACTATGAGGGGAATTTATCATTATCTTATCTATCTGTTATAATTTTTTTATTTTATTTTAATCATTGAATTTACTGGTCAACGGTAGTTTTGTGTGTGGTATTCAGCAATAGTGAAAGAGGGATATTAAGCTTTACTTTTTTTTACAATTTTCATTAAAAAATTTTTTTTTACCCAAATCATTCAACTAAAGAGTTTTAACATATTCTAGTAGTTAGGAACATATTCTCTTTAAACAAATAAGACTGTTTAACTTCATTAAAAATGCAATTATGTATTTAAATAAATCTGGTCACCTTCCAGAACCCCCCTCTCACTGTTTTTACATGCTACTATTAAAGTCTGGTAATTTCATTTTTTTAGTAGAAAACTGAAAAAGTTTATTTTAGATTTAAACATAGCTTAAGTTGAGGAGGTTGAAACATAAACTATTTCAATGTTCCTAGATATCCAGTTTTGATGTCATTCTATAATTTTTCTATATACAAAATAGTTATTAATTTTTTTAGATCAGGAGTAGATGAACCATACAACGAATTGGAACACATTTTGGATCTGATCAACAGTATCCTAAAAAAGAAGGAAGTTCTTAAAAATAAAAAGGAGTCATTCCAAAAAGGGAAACAAATAAGAGAGGATCTGGCAAACAAACTGAATCAAAATCAAATCACCAGGCACCTCAAATGAATTATCTGGGCCATCAGACTCTATTTTTTGGGACGACCATACTTATACAAATTTACTACAAATTCAAATGGATACTTCACAGTGCGAAGCAGGTATGGTATACTTTTATGAAGTTTTTTGTTAAGTTGTTGGGATTAATGAGTGATAAACATTACAACCTATACAAGATGGCAACTTTAAATGAGTTAATATTTGTTTTCTTAAAAAAAAACACATCAAGGTACCACAAGTAGGGTCAACTGATGTGACAAAAAAGTTATACGAGAGTAGACCCTATTTGTGGGGTCCAACAAAAAATGTTTGTGTCTGAAAGAATGCCTGTTTAACAACTCACTTGATGTACGTTTGCTTTTTAAAAAAAGAATATTAACCCACTTTATATTTAGAGTTTCCACCTTGTATATAAAGCAACAGGGCTTTTTTTACGGTACGATTCGTGAATATGAATGAATATTATAAAAATTACAGTTTATTAAATGTTTTGGAATAATTTATTTAAGTTAAATAAAGTGAATAAGCAAAATATTTAATTAAATATTATTTGAATCCATTTGAAATAAGTAACAAAACAGTGAAAAAGTTACAATCTAACAAAAATGCTTGAAAATTTTGTGTAGTATTAGGCAACATTGATTGACCCCATCTCAGGGTTGGATGGGCTCAAACAAACCGGCCCTGGCAATTTTTTTTTATTCGGCCCTCGCTTCGGCATAAAAATTTTACGCCAAAGAAAACGAAGCCATATTGTGTTATTTTTGTTTTTGATATTATGGAGGTTTTGTTATTAAATAACATGCGAATTTTAAAGGATGTAATTTGCATTTTGAGAAAAAAAACTTCATATAAACATATGTATGCATGTCCTAAACATCGTAACTTATGGGATACAAGGTGTTTAAAGACTTTCAGAAAATCTCCTTTTTTATTAATATCTGTGATACTGCTCTAGATATTTTTGTAAAGTTTTATATTCTGTATGTCTATATTAAACACTAAGTACCTATTAACATAATTAATATCTAATTTTTTCACAAAATGAAAACTCAAAAAATAAAAACGTACAAAATTTTAATATACAACAGCACTGCCCCCGTTAGTTAAAAGGCTGCAAGTAATTTTTTGTCGAATTTAGGTTTTTGGTCTCGACGGATTTTCCATCATCTCCTATGTAATAAAATTAAAAAAAAAACTAAAAAAAAAAACAAATAGCAGTAACTGTAGTGACGACGACTTTTTTAATAATGAACTTGATACTGCAATTTTATCTATAATCTCCTTAATTTGAATTGGACCCAATACCGATTTTTTAATCGGTTAATCGATTTCTGAGATTTTTTATGTATTTTAGCACCAAAAATGATCTTTCGCAACTAAGATATGAGATATTATGGCAAGGCCGTACCGAAGGGGGAGATCAGAGGGATCAATCCCCACCAAAATAGTCAACAAAGTGTGTTAAAAGAGATTTCACAACAGTACCACAAATAAGAAAAAAATTGGACAATATTTTTATTAATTTTTTTTAATCTCCCGATTTTTTCTTCGGGATATGGGTATTGTGAAAAGATATTAATAAGTTAGTGCCATTATCACATTATCTCCTTGATACATTATACTTATTTTAATATAAAAGAAACTGTAACAATCAAACGAATAACGCAGGCCTGGAGTTACCACATACAGATTTTTTTAATTTAAATGTTTAATGTTTTAATTAGTTCGTTTGTCAAATATACAAAAATAAATATTAATAATTTGGAATAGGTACATCGAGCCTGCGGCCCAACCGGCCCTAAATTGTACCGACCCACCGGGCATTTGCCCGGTTGCCCGCCTGTCCCATCCAACCCTGCCCCATCTCCCAATAAATGTGTAAAAAAATAAAAACCTCCCCAGGGTTAAATAAATTAATATTTTATCTAACTATTGTTTCAGATGAAGAAATTCAAGAAAAAAGTGAATATACCAATGATGTTTTACAAAGTTGCAACAAACCTAGTCGCAGAGATTGAAAGTAGCGCTCCACTAGGTAAGAGTGACCACATTATTGTAACATCATTACTGCAAATAAACATTGGCCCCACAATACGACCTTCACGATCACATCTAAACTACTGGAAAGCAGATTATGCTTCCATAAAACAACATCTGAGGGAAGCAACTATTGATGAAACATTGTCGGCATTTGAAAATATGAAGAAAATCATATTTGACCAACTTACAAGGTATGTCCCCTTAACTTCCACAAAAGAAAAGGGAGGAAAACCATGGATCATGAAACGCCATAAACGATTAATCAACAAAAAACGGAGGCTTTGGCATAAATATCAGACCACCCAAGATCAGATCGATTTTGAGCAATACCAAGAAGCTAAAAACACAGTGACATATGAACTAAATCATTCCAAAAGGCTATTCGAAGAATCCATTCTAGAAAAAGGCCCAAAACAATTTTTTCAGTACATTAGCAATACTCTTAACTCAAAGGTACAATCCTTCGCCCTATACAACAATGATGGAAATGTCACAGCACTCCCTGAGACAGTCAGTGAATTGTTTGGTAATTACTTCAAGAGTACATTTGTAACTGAAGACATTAACATGCCAACTTGTACACCTGAGACAAGATCTATCCAATCCTTGGAGAATATAATCTTTACAAATGAAAAAGTATCAAATGCCCTTAAAAAACAAAAAATCCACTCAAGCCCAGGCTCTGACAATATTCCAGCTGTGTTTTTAAAAAAATCCACACCCGAAATCTGCCCAATTCTCACATGTGTTTTTACAGAATCACTAGACAGTGGAAAACTGCCACCTGAATGGAAAAACTCCATAGTCATCCCAATTCATAAAAAGGGGGACAAACTCTCTCCAAAAAACTATAGACCGATAAGTCTAACATCTATAGCCTGTAAATGTATGGAACGAATAATTGCAATAGAACTAACAAAGTTCTTGCTAGACCACCACAAGAACAGTTTCTTTGCACAACATGGTTTTCTTCCAAAACGGTCAGTAATTTCTAACCTGTTGGATTGTCTGGAAGCATGGACACAAGCACAAGATGAGGGATATCCAATTGATGTCATATATGTCGATTTTGAAAAAGCATTTGATACTGTCCCAATCCAGAGATTGATTAAAAAATTAGAGCACATTGGAATACGAGGAAAGCTTCTTAGGTGGATAGAAGATTACTTGACAAATAGAACATTCCAGGTCAGGATTGACAACCATCTATCAACCACAAATACAGTGACAAGTGGCGTGCCTCAAGGCTCAGTACTTGCTCCAATGCTGTTCCTTATCTACATAGCAGATTTACCAACAAACATGCTAAATCTTTTAAAATTCTTTGCTGATGATATGAAATCTTACTGCGACCCAAGCATACACCATGGGCTAGAAATGGAAGATTTAGCAGAACTTGAAAGATGGATACAAAAGTGGAAATTGCAGCTTAACATCGATAAGTGCTGTATTCTACATATCGGTAACAACAATCCAAACTTAGCTTACTTCTTGTATGACAAAGAACTAAAAACTGTTGAAAACCAGAGTGACTTAGGTGTAACAGTCTCCATAGACCTTAAATGGGACTCGCATATAGCTAAGATTGTGAAGAAGGCTAATTCCATGATATACCTAGTAAGACGCGCATTTGGTAACATCTCAGAACGGATGTGCATCAAAATTTATAAAACTTACATTAGACCGATTCTAGAACATGCCATGGTAGTCTGGAATCCATATTTTCAAAAAGATATTGACCTTCTAGAGAGGGTACAGCGCAGATTTACAAAAATACCACTTTCTTTGAGAAACAAGACCTATGAAGAACGTCTAAGAACTCTAAAGTTGCCAACATTATACAATAGAAGGAAACGTGGCGACCTGATTGAAACATATAAAATACTCAGTGGGTACTATTCGTGTGACATCAACTACTTTAAAAGAAATGAAAACCCTCAACTTCGTGGCCATTCTTTGAAACTTGACCCTCTTCGATGGAGTCGAATGTCCAGAAAAAACATTCTGTATAACCGGGTGGTGAAAGACTGGAACAGCTTAACCGAAGAAATCGTGACCGCCCCAAGTGTAAATAGTTTTAAAAATAAATTAGACAAGTTTTGGCCTCACCTGGCAAGTTAAAACTAGTTAGGGACTAGTGTGCAGTCAATCAGACAAAGTTGTCTGTCTATCTGCTTATGGATAATAATAATAATAATAAAAAGCATCTATTTCAAAAGATGTTAAGGAAGCCCAAAAAAATATACAAAGTAAATAAATTACGGTTCTCATTTTTATATTTATTACTGTTACTTATCGATACCCTAATTCTGATACGTTGTAACCCAAATCAACACAATTTTACAGAAATCAGAAAAGTTAGAAGCAAATTACAAAGCGAAATCGTGGGAATGACCGTTTTATTTTTTGGTTACAAGGATTAAGCAGCATATAGCTATGCATAATTACTAACCTTTGACGCAAAAATATGAATTTTCATTTTTTTGTGGGTTACGACGTATCAGAATTAGGGTATCGTTATGCCATTTTTTCTTAGGTTGGTCTAATTGGAGACATGACTGGGGGTAAAACGATGTTATGATTTTAAAGCAAATATTAAATTTGATAAACCAACTGTTTCATCATTAAATTAAAAAAAAAACAATTTAGGCTAACATTTTAAATTGAAAATGTGCCAAAGTGGTACCCCACATAGAAGCAGCTTTATGTAATTGTATACAGGGTGTAATTTAAATGATGCACCAAACTTTAAGGGATAGTGGGGAAGGTCAATTGTAGAAAAAAAGTTGAAATAACTTGAGGTCAAAAGTTATAGCATTTACCAAGTTTCAAGTACGAGTACGAAAATTGTGAATTTTAACAAATAAAAATTTGACAATGCCTAATAATTGTGATTCATTATGATAAAAAATGTTTCATTGCTTTTTAACAAAAAATTATAGGTTAAGAAGATACAGTGTGACCAAATACCCTTTGCTATTTTCAATTTTTAAAAAAATTACTTTTTTTATAAATTATCATTTTTTAAAGTTTTTGAAAAAAAATGGTAATAATTTTATTTTATTTTTTCTAAATAATTTTAATCATTAATTATATATAACATTTATTGTAATGCATAATTCCAACAACAAATCTATTGTCTGTTGTAATTTTTAAGGAAGTTTAACAAAAAATGGAAAAAACATTGTTTAGTTTGCAAATATTTGGGGAAAACCTTTTTTACGGCATATCAGATTGAGAAGAGTATTTTCTATAGATACCTTACTCCTGCATTGCAAACCCGTCGAGGCATTAATCATAGGAATAGTTTACCATTCGTCTGATTTCGTTCTACTGTAGGGAAATGGGCTTAATTTTTGTTTAAAATGGACACCTAGCTTTTTGCAAAATACAAATTTTGCAAAAATAGGTTATTAATCAATTGTTTCTATTTTTCAGTAATGAATAATGCCAATGAAGATTGCTCTGGTTGGCAAGGTTTAAAACTACACAGTTTCTGGAATATATTTTTTGGATTTTAATAATAGCAATAAATAAGATATTATTGCCCTGTATATTAATCCTTACCAAATTAGGTAAAAATTTATTATAATTTGCATGGTGTAAGTCCTAGATTCAAAAACATACAGACGTTTAATGTGTATTATAATAAAAAAATTTACAAAATATGTTTATGAAAAGTTTAGTAAAGTTCTTGTGAACATTTTTTTTTTCAAATATTTTAGGACCCAACAGAAAACGTCGTATTCGATCTGCTAATCCCCAAATCAAAAATACTATGCGGCAGGACATCAAATTAAGAGAAATAAACCTGCAGGAGGATAAATTAAAATTGGAAAAAGAAAAACTGCAATTTGAAAAAGAAAAATTTTACTATGAAAAAGAGAAAATAATCAGAAAGGCAATGTTGGAAGAGACCAATATAAAAAGTATGCAAAAAATGTATGAAAATCAGCAAACGTTAGTTAAAGAGCTTTAAAAAAAATTAATAATTAAAATATAATAATTTTTAGTTCGACAAACTTACTCTCTTGGTCGTAGAGCAAAGTTTAAAAGGAAAATTCATCGTATTTTTTAAGATAACACTCGCTCCTTTCTGATTCCAAAAATATATAATATTTATGATACAATTGACATTTTGTGAGATTCGCATTATTTTTAATTAGCATTAATACTAAATATGTGTGGGGTGTATAGGATGTTAGAAAGACAAATATATTTTCTGAATCATAAAAAAAGCGAATTAAAATATGTAATAAACTAAAGGGTCTTTCCTCCAAAACAACTTAGACCTATGTAAAAAATTTGACTATAGGACAGATTTTGCTGATTAAGGAAAAACACTACAAATTTGTTTATTTAAACTTTGCTGTAAGACTAAAAATAAAAAAGTAAGCTGATCATTTATATATTATAAGTTTACTTTAAAAATTAGCCTATTTAGATTGTGTGATTTAATTTAGTTTAAGATTTGCGATTTTTATTTCATGACCTGTGTGTCGTACTTTTTTCTTGACCTTTTAGTTTTGTAAGTAATATAAAAAAATTACTTAAAGGAAGTAATTGTTAGGTATATAAATAAAATACCTACTTAAAAAGGTTTGCTTTATCATGTTGTTCTTTTTTTATATAAGTTTTCAATACTAACTAGGTACTTTTTATGTTTCAAGCGAGGTTTCTTGCGCTTATTATAGGAGACAAAAGATATATAGATACAAAAGTATAAAAACAAAACTTGTACACCAGTATTTACTAAGACCTTAAAACTTAGCATTTTAGAGCGGGTTTAAGTATTAAGTCTAGACTTGATACCGACCGGTTTAAGTGTATTTTTTTAATACCCACAGGTCAAATAGCTGCAAAGATTTAGTTCACCCTAATGTGCAATATGATAGTAAGCATTTCTCAGTAAGTTGCATCCCATATAAATTTAAATTAACTTTGGAAATAAAGAAAAACCACATAAACAGTTGACACTGACTTACACCGTTTATATTCGACATTTCCTAGTGACGTTCGCAGGTTTAAATATGGCTACCATTTTTAAACCAAAATATTATATTATTTTTATTTATTTCTAACCATTATGAGGAAATAATGTCTTTTTTACAACGAAAAAAGATGACCCATATCGCAAGGTATTTATGAACAATTTATATAAATATTAAAAACTATTGCATGCACTGCAAAAATAAGTTAAACCTTCAACCAAAATCTAGACTTGTAGACCTAGGATTGTAGCACTTACCACTGTAGACCCTTTAGTAAATACTGGTGGTAGGGTTTCTTTTAAACCGCCACAAAACCTTATCTAACTTCTAAAAATAACAAAATGATAAATATACAGAAAAACCTATTAATTTTATTTTCAACACCAAATTTTACAATAGGTTGTTATAAATATATAGTATCTTATAAATTATAAGACTACAATAATCAGTATAAACTCAAAATAAATAGAATTTATTTTTTCGTAAATTTATGTTGTTACATATCAGTTTCCTGCCAGTTTAGGATAAAAATTACAAATTTTGTATTTAAACCTTTTTGATCTCTATAATAAGCGCAGTAGACCTAGCTTGAAATAGATGGGTGTAGAGGGTGTCAAAAATTCGATGTTTCTTTGGGTTTCAGGTATTTTAAGAGGTGGTAGAAAAAACTGACCCCACTTTAGGAGGCTTGATTTTCAAGAGATAATTAAAGGAGGGTTTTTACAATTTCATTTTGCTGTAAATTTATTTATTCTCGATAGAATCCAACCCTCAAATAGAATTTTATCTACTGTCATAATGTTTTTTAATAAAATGAAAAATGTCAAACTAAATTAAGACTTTTCAAAAACCCTCTGTACCTAAAAAGCGGCTTACTTAAAATGCGGTTTTTACCTCTAAACTTCTCTTGAAAATCAAGCCTCGCAAGTGGGGTTTTGTATGTCGGTCTCCCTTAGAAACACTTAAGCCCCCCAAAAACATCGAATTTGGGACAACCTGGACAAACAGTTTAACCTGACCGTTAATTTTGTAAATTATTTTAGATCATGGGAATCGGTCAATAAAAATCTCTTTTTTGTTTGTGACGTTTCAGTTTATTCAAAAATCATCAGACATATTCTAAAATGGAAAGTTCTACACTTAAAATTTATATGTATAATTTTGTTTTACACAAAACACTAATTTATGATAAAAAAATAACATAGTTAAAAACAACAATTTTTTTTTTAAACTGTAGTATAAAAAAGCAAAATACAGGAAATGGTCAAAGAGAAAAAACGTACATACTTGAAATGGCTCAGTACTAAGGAGCAAAGAGACCTAGAAATCTACAGGGAAACCAGAAGACAGCTAAGAAATTTGATACGCACAGAAAAAATGAAATGTTCGAGCGCAAGTCCCACGACATAAAAACACACGTAGGAGGTAGGCAGAGTTCTGAAGTATGGAAATTCCGCTACAGTAAAAAACCCAACAAAAGAAAAAGTAAACATCCAGATAATCAAACCAGAACAATTTTTTTTACGGTTAAGCGCACTCGCAAGGAGATCCCTATCACGCTCGAGAAGCGGCCAGTGCGCGGAAATGTTGGTTTTGAAACGGTTCAGGTTGTAACCTGCAGGGAAAACTGTCGCAGGGAGTTTATTCCACAGCGATGCTGTTCTCCAGAGATATGAATTCTGATATAATGAGGTTCTTGGTGCCTCTATTTTGACAGTAAATTGATGGTTACCGTCTGTTTGATGTGTTCGCCTAGTAGGTGCTACTCCCGGGGGAATCATACGTGCCAACTCTTCAGAGCATTTTCCGTGATAATATCTGTAGAAGAGAGATAGATCGCCCACAGTTCTTCGATGTTCGAGACTATCCAAGCTACGGGTAAGTGCGGGGTCATTGATCAGCTTGATAGCTCCATTTTGTACGGTGTTCAAAAGCATTAAGGTATGTTTGGGTGCCACACTTCATATATGTGAGCAGTACTCCATAGTTGGTCGAATCTGGGCTTCGTAGAGTGTCAGCAGTTGGCTTGGTGTATACAGATGTCTTGTACAAAACAGCACCCCAAGCTTTTGGGACGCCCTTTTAGCTCTATCTGCCACGTGACTGTGCCAAGACATGTTGGTCTCTGCAGTGATTCCTAAGATGTTCAACTGGCTCTGCAATGTGACAGCACTTCCAGATAGCATGATGTTTGGCTCACCGGTGCTGGTCTTTTTTGAAAACAGGGCGGCTTGGGTTTTCTGCGCGTTGAACTGTACAAGGTTTTTGTTGCCCCAGTCCTCTATTATCTCCAGGTCGTTATTTATTTGCGATATTTGAGTTAGTCTAAGATGATGGAATTCACGTGCGGATAGACACTGAGTGGGTGGTATGACTGAGGAGACTACATTGCCATCATCTGCAAAGCAATAAAGTGGATTTACTGTTTTATCTATGAGGTCATTTATGTAAATCAGAAAAAGTGTTGGCGAAAGGATTGCTCCCTGTGGCACACCAGCATTTATTTGGTAAGAGTTGGAGTTCCGGCCATCCAGTGCAACATAAATGGATCTATCCTTAATGTAGCTTTCAAACCAAGTGCAAAGTTTCGGCGATAATCCCATTGCTTTGAGCTTGTTGAGCAGATTTTCATGCCAGACTTTATCGAATGCTTTAGATATATCTAAGGCAATTGTTCTCGTTTCGCCCCGTAAATCAATCGCTTTTTGCCATAAGTGAGTGACGTATGTAAGTAAATCGCCAGTTGACCTATATTTTCGAAATCCGTATTGCTGGTCGTTGATAATTTTGTACTTTTCCAAGTACTTGGTTAGGTGATTGTTTACAACTCTTTCCATTACTTTTGATATCACCGGAAGTAGAGCAATTGGTCTATAGTTTAACGGATCTGTCTTTTTTCCTTTCTTTGGAATAGGTTGTACTGCGGCAGACTTCCATGATGATGGATATAATCCATGCCTGTAAGATAAATTGAATAATTTAGCGAAAGTTGGGGTGAGTTCGTTAGCACAATTTTTGAGTACTATCGCGGGAATGCCATCTGGACCCATTGCTTTGTTTGTATCCAACTTTTTAAGAGATTTTCGTATTTCTCTGTGACAAAAGGGTACCTCTGGCATACTGTGGGAAACCCTTTCAATGAACGGTGGAGTTTTTCCATTTGGCACTGTTAGGTTTGAGTTGTAGGAAAAGATTTTGGCCAGCATATTGGCTTTTTCCTCTGATGTTGTGGCTAAGTGAGCATTCTTATCTGTAAGTGGTGGTATGGATGAGTTGGTGAAGTTTGATCCAACAGCTTTTGCAAGAGACCAAAAGGACCTAGAACTACTTGGGCAATTCAGCAACCTGTTTTTTATTCTTTGGCGGCGTCAATAGTAATTTTGCAACTATTTTTGGCTTCTATAAATTCTGTGTGGTTTTGAGCGATTTGATGCCGTTTCCAAAGGTTATATGCTCTGTGTTTTTTCTGTACAGCCGTTTGACACTGGCTGTTGAACCAAGGTTTTGCATTTGCTCTGCGTTTTATTGTATGTGGGATATATGCATCCATTCCAGATAAGATTACTTTTGTCATTTCATTACAGCAAATAGTGGGATCAGCTGTTTTAAAGCAAACCTTTTGCCATGGAAAATCCAGAAAACTGTTTAAGGTCATTCCATTTTGCCGATTTATAGTGCCACATTTTACGAGGAAGTGATTGTTGGCTTGGTGGTATGAGCATTTTGCACTTTGTTATTATAAGTTTATGATCGGATGAACCAAGTGGGGGATCTACTTGAATTGTGTACGAGTCAGGATTTGCAGTAAGGAACAAGTCTAAAAGCGCTGCAAATTCACCCCTTTCTGAGATACGGGTAGGTTCATCGACAAGTTGCGTTAGACCAACTTATGGCAAATCGCCTAAAAAAACAATTTCCGCATGTGGATAGTTAGACTGTATACTGTCACAGTTTTCGGATAATGTCGCGAAAAAGTTTTGGTACTCGGTGTTACAGCAATGGACAGAACACTACAAGAGACTGCAGCAGGAGACGAGACCCGAATATCTGGCAGCCTCTCCGAGAAGAGACATAGAAGTACATGGAGACGAAGTAATCATCGAAAAAGAAATGATAAAAAATAATATTAAAAAGCTTAAATCCGGAAAAGCTAGCGGACCTGGGGAAATATATGCTGAAATGCTCAAATATGGATCAGAGAAACTACTCGAAAATCTCACATATATTATTAACCAATGCATAAACGGACATCCAGTACCTAATGATTGGAAAATTGCATTCATATCCTCAATACATAAAAAAGGAAACAAGCTGGATTGCAACAATTACAGAGGAATTTCAGTAACCAGTACTCTAAGTAGATTGTACGGTAGGATTCTTAGAGATCTAATAGAGAATGATTTTCATATACAAGGAGAAGAAGAGCAAAGTGGGTTTCGCGCAGGCAGATCTTGTAGTGATAATGTTTTTTGTCTTAAACAAGTAATTGAGAAAAGGAGCGCCAGAAATATAGAGACTCATGTTACCTTTGTGGACCTACAAAAAGCATATGATACCGTTCCAGTAGAAAAATTATGGACAGTGTTAGAGCAAACTAATATCAATCATACATAAAAGCGATAAAAGAACTATACAAAGGGTCAAAATCTAAAATTAAAATTGGAAATGGACTTTCAAAAGAATTCCTGGTAACAAAAGGCTTAAGACAGGGATGTTGTATCTCTCCAACTCTTTTTAAAATATATATCGCAGTAGCTCTAAAAAACTGAAAACGTAAAGTGCACGGCATCGGAATACAACTTAACGACCGATTTACCATATACACACTACAGTTTGCAGACGACCAAGTAATTGTGGCTAATGATAAAGAAGACATGGAGTATATGATAAGAAAGTTAACAGAAGAATACCAAAAGTGGGGATTAACAGTGAACGTGGACAAGACACAGTACTTATGTGTTGGAAACGAATCCAGTCAGTTAGTACTAGAAAATGGACAAACAATATCTCCATGCAATGAGTATGTATACTTGGGTGTCACATTTGATAAGACAGGTACAGACTGTAAAGAATTGGAAAAAAGAATAGTAAAAGCAAAAAAAGTTATTGGATGTCTTAACAGTATTTTATGGAGCAGAGAGATAAAAAAGAATGTAAAATTTAACATATATGAAACAATGGTCAAAAGCACGCTGTTGTATGGAATAGAGACTTGTCGCGTAACAGAAAAATACAAAACAAAAATGGAAATTGTCGAAATGGATGCAATAAAAAGATCAATAAGAATATCTAGAATAGATCCCATAAGAAGAGATCCCAAAAGAAAAGATCATAAAAGAAAGAATGGGAATCGAGGGAAGCATAACGAATGACATCACTATAAGGCAACTGATATGGTACGGCCATGTACAACGGATGAACGACGAAATATTACCAAAGCAGGTCCTAGAATGGCAACCAATAGGGCGCAGAAAAAGAGGGAGTCCTAAACTAGAATAGCAACAGTCAATCCAAAGATCAATGAGTCAAAAAAATCTGACAGAGGATGAGTGTCAGGATCAAAGGAGGCGGAGAATAGGCGTCGGACAACGTAGAAAAACGTTCCAAACCGACATAGTAGTAGTATAAAAAAGCAAAGCGGAAACTTTCATGCCAAAAAAAACATATTGGATTTCAAATTTTTGCACTATGATAAAAAAAAAATATTACTATTTTTATTCATTTAAAATATAGGTATTCCACTTATCTTTTCTTTTTTTTGCTTACCGTTTCAGTATATTTTGTCTCCCCATATAAATCCCTAGATTTTTAATTTTATTGTCAAAATCAAAACTATTATTACATTATTTAGCAATTGATGTGGTGGTTTCAAAGTCTGTTTTAGATTTAAATGGATGGGTATATTATCAATTTTTTTTTGAATCTACGTATTCTTTTTTGGTTCGACCATTTTATACTGGTTTGGTAAGCAAATTATAGATTGCCTAATTATTTTTCTATATACAGGGTGTCCCATAACTTAGGGGCCATAGTGCAGCAGGTGATAGAGGAGGTTATTTCAGAGAAAAAAGTTTATATAACATGGGGGGAAACACACATCTGTTTTTAAGATATAGGATTTTTAAAGTTAGAGGAGTGGGGGAAAAAAGGATTTTACAAAAAAAAAGAAAATCTGTCACAGGCAGCTGAATTAGCTAATTGTGATTCAAAAATATGGTATTCCTTTTTTTTGATAAAATTACAAGTTGAGGCTGTCAAAATAACCTCCAAAAATGTATAGAATGTTTTAAAAAATTATAATTTTTGGTTACTTATTCTTTTAAAAATATTAATAATATTTTGTTATTATATCTCGCTCGAGACTTGTTTTTATTAACAAAAAATATAAAAAATAACATTGCGTTTAATATGGCTTTTATAAAAGTTTATTCCAAAAAAATTGTTTTTTATAAAAAAAAAATTCAAAATTATTTTTATTTCAATTTATTGCTCTTGTTCTAGTACATGACTTTGCCCAATTTCAAATTTTTACTGCGTTTTTTAAGAAAGTTATTGTCAAAAAAGTTTAAAAAATTGCCAACTTTGATGCTCTGTATCTCGAAAAAGAAATTAATTTTTTAGTGATATATATTTATTGTTTGTTTCTGTTTTAGGATACGATGTTGAGTTGTATATTTTATGTATTCTGTTTTTAATTAGAGGTTCGATTTTTTTTTGGACAATTATTATTACTTAAGACTTCTTTTATTTTTTTTCAATTTCTGTATTTTGGATTTGATTGTATTTTGAAATGATAGCGCAATCTGTAAGTGCTGTTACAACACTTTTTTATATTTTTGAGGTGCGTAAGATTTTATAATTTGAGTATCGACCCTATCAACCAGACCAGACATCTTTTGTGCACCAATTTGTTTATTTGACCATTTTCATTGTAGTATTAAGTCCAAAAAATGTATTGTTTTGTGTGCGTCTAATTCCATTGTGAATTTTAAGGTTCTATGGAATTTAATAAAAAAAATCAAGGGTGTATTGGACTTTGTATTCTGGCAGACACATAATGCAATCATCTAAGAATCTCTTAAAAAATATTGGGCGATAATCAAGTTGATCTATTATTGTTTTTTCTAAACATTCCATTACTAAATTAGCTATTGTTGCTGTTATAGGAGATCCCACCATATATTTGTGAATAAAATGTATAACTGATATATATATTTTTTTGAGGCAGTGTCGTGTGTTGTCCAATTTCATTCCATTTATTTTTATACAATCTATAAGGAAACTACATCTCATGAAATTGAAATTAATCTGTGGGATTTTGGAACATTTTGAGTTATAATAAAATTGTGAAAATCCTAAGAATCTTTAATGCAATAATTCGACTTTCCTAAATTGTTTTCTATAGCTTTGAATAAATATTTTAATAGTTAATAAGTCGGTCCGTTTATGTTGCTAAAAATCGGTCTTAATGGTTTATGAAGTTTAGGTAGGCCGTATATGTGGGGTGCTTGGCCGTTATGACAACATAGTTTATTTTTTATTTCTTCTGTTGTGTGTTTATTTTTAAAACACAAATTAATAATTTTATTAACTTTTGTTTAAATTGACGTTGTCAGGTTTTTTTTTCCTGTTTGTAATTATGATATTTGATTTAGTAATGATTGCATTTTATTTTGGTATTCAGTTTTTTAACATAATAACTGTTTTGTTACATTTGTCAGCCGTTGTTTCTTTTATGAATTGGTTTATTTGTTTTGACCAGACAAAATAATATCATTTCATTATTTTATTTAAATATTAAATTTACAACATTCTGCAGTAGAGTCAGACAGACTCAAATTTACTTACTATTCTATAAATAATATAAGAGAAATAGTTCACATACCAGAGAGTTTACTTTAAACAGGTTTGCTATATCTGAACTGCACTATATTTGGTAAAATAGACTAAAACTGTTGTTTGATAGAGGATTCCATGAAACAACGCTAAAACTAATATTAAATTTAACATATTTTACTACCTTTTTAAAAAAATGGTACCCACATTACATTCACTTATAAGAAAAATAATTCACTATACCAGACTGTTTACTTTAAACAGGTTTGCTATATCTGAACTGCACTATATTTAGTAAAACTTAATCCGTTGTTTGTTAGAGGATTCCATGAAACAACACTAAAACTTATTTTCCCCCCCACAATAAAAATTTTAATTTAAATATTGTTCCAGTTCAACTGGATTGGACTGGATGTTATAAAATTGTGCTGTTTGATTTCCATATCTGTCATATAAAATGTGCCAATTTCTTAAAGTAATAATTTTTGGTTTCTCTTAAAGTCCAAAATGGCAAATTCTTTTATTACTTTTCCAAGCCCCGATTCAACAGAAGTTCTTACAGAACTCATCTTTGCATTGAACTCTGCGTGATGTGCAGGCATTCCTGCTCTTTGAGGAAAAGGAGTGAGTAATAATTCACGAATGCCATATGCTGCATCTCCAAACAAAGCAAAGTTGTTACTATTGGGAAACACAACACATTCTTGTAATTAAGCAAATAATCCTAAGTCTCTGAGTATTGCTGCATCATGTTTTCTACCCTCGAACCTTTTAAACTTATGATCAAACTATCAGGGCAAGTAAGAGCTTGGTATTTTACACAATGATACCGTTTGTGCCCATTGTAGTAAATTTCTTGATTTTCACTAGGTCTACATATTGCCCTTGTTGTCACGTCGATAAAACCCCAACAGTTGGGGATGGGCGCTTTTTTATCCTGAATTGCTTGAGCATACTGTTGCAGTCTTTCTTCATTTAACCAGGGCAAATTGTTTAGGTGGGTCATGTCGCTTATAACGATATCGGATATTACGACATATCGGTCATAGGTCCCGACCGAATTCTATATATAACCCATTTTGTTACCTTTTTTCTCTATAACGACGCTGGGTTATCACGACCAAAATTAAGTGGTCCGTTTAATGTCGTTAGAATGATGGTCCAGATCTACCAAATAGAGGCTCCAATTCAATTAAACGATTTGGATGAGCTAACCTTTTAAGCAGTATGCATTATCCTTCAATATTGCCACATTGATTTTGACTTTTAGTTGAAAATATCTTAAGAATTCTGAGGGCCGCTGCAAGTCTTGGAATGTCTTCTTTATCAAATCGAAAATATTTTTGCCAATCATTGTTACTTTTTGTATTCAAATCAAAGACACCATACCTTTGTGCCCTGTTGTCAGCAACATGTTTGCACCATTAACATTTACTAAAATTAAATATTCCAAATCACTACCTGACTGTTCCAATTGATCAATAACAAACAACTCTAGATGATCCATTTTTTTAAAACAGTTTATAAGTGTACTTTCAAAGAAGCTTCCAAAATCTTACTAATAATGCCAATCCTACCCTTTTGAAAAGGCATTTAGGTATCTCCTTCATACATTTAAATTAAATACATTATATTATGCATAAATACATGTTCAAAGAATCAAAAAATAAAGCACTCATAGCTGTCTTTGGAAACAAATTTAAATTCGCGGACGCGAATTTTCAAGTGCGCATGAGTGTGTTTTGTCATGTACGCACATAGCTGTTGTGTGGGCGGAGGCCATATTGACATTTTGCGGTGTTTTGCGTTTCTCATATAAAATTATATTTTTTTCTGTGAAAAATGGGAAATAATTTATTGAAAACATATACAATTTTTGGACAAATGTCCAGGAGAAGTAAGGGAGTGCCATTCCATAGGTAACTACTTGTATTTTGCTTTATAATTTGTTAATAAAGTTAAAAGTGGTATAAATGCCATTAAACACTCTTCATGGTGTCCATAAAAAATTTGCACAATTAGTTTTAGAAAAACTACAATTTTCATCCACAATTTGATAAATTTTCACCTAATCAACTAGTTTCTAGAAAAAAAAAAATAAACATAACCCTAAGCATTTGACAATTATGTCTACCCGAAAAAGGAACATTAACAATTAAATAGAGCATGGGTATGTCCCATATTTATGCTCTAACGTATTTGATTTAAATAAAAGCAATAAATCTGGGTATTTCCTCTACATATACATTTTCTTGGAACTAAATAGGATTAATTTCGTCTTAAACAAAACAACTTTGTATATTGAAAACAGACCTAACAAAAAGGCTAGTTCGAACTGTCAAATAGTGTTGAAGTTAGTGTTGTCGTCGAAGGTATCGGGCCTAAATTTGGCAAAAACATACTATCATTGTGCTCCATCCTTTATTGCCGCTAAATCTTTTTCGGGATTACCGGTATTTTCTATCACAGTAAACAAACATTCTTTTCTATTTCTAGGCCGATTTTCAGCGAATAACTAATTTTAACCAATCTTAACCAGAGCATTTTAGCGATCGCGATTTGAACCAAAGTAGCAATAATCAGCTGTTTTACGATTGGCTTAAACCAAAAGTAACCCTGCTCCGGAGATGCCGGAGATGGGTTACCTTTGGTTAACTAGTCAGCAGTCTTGTTTGAGATTATTTTTTTTTTAAATCGACTTTTCTATGTAAAACAAAAAAAAGGTAGGTTGTAATTATTCATAATTTAATAAATATTGCTGCTTACGGCCGTGGCTGGTTTTCTGACAGTCTTGTGATTCTATTTTCCAATTTTTTTCAAATAGGTAATTCCAAGTTTAATGTCTTGTTTCTTTTTAGAAATATCATAAGAGTGATAAATTAAAAAAACATGCAGACATACCAATTGAGTATCAACTATGATGGTACTGACTATAACGTAGAGGTGCATGCCTTAGAAACTGCAAGTATGTTAATTAATGGTAAGTGGGTACAGTAATGCTTTTATACTTTCCTCAGTATATTGATATGCTAAATTTTATGTTTTAATAATAAAAATACCTAACTTTTACGGTCCTTGATAGGTAAGTAGCCGAGGTTTTAATTTGCTTGTTAAGACAGTGACATGCAGCGGCCATTGCCTTTTACTCCCCAATATTAATTTTAGATCCTTAAGCAGCATACTCATTTATATAGACAAATCTAAGTACTGCGAAGGCAACATTGCCTGGTACTGAGCAGGCAATATTGGTACTAAGAAGGCAACATTGCCTGGTACTGAGAAGGCAACATTGCCTGGTACTGAGAAAGCAACGGTGCCTGTGACACACGTCCAAAATGCTGCACAAATAATTTGGTCTAGAAAAAAAGCAAACGAAATAGATGAAGACCCTTTTACTGCTTGAATGTAGAAAAAAAATGGAAAAGCAACTTAATGACAAAAAACCCCTAATATGGTCAGATGTTGCTAAAACTATGACTGAAAAAGGTTACAAGCTTGGATAAAAACGAGATGAGAGGTGCCGCCAAAAGTTCTTGCAAAAGGCATATGTTAACTATATTAACAATCAGAACAAACAGGCAGTGCAAAAATCGACCCACCTCCTTTTTTTGATGACATGAATGCCATAATAGGTAAGATTTTTAAGGACCTGTTTATTTTTAGTTGGTGACCAAAATGTTGAACAAAATAACCCAGAGTCTTTAGCGTAGTCTTTTGTATTTGGATGCAACAGGGCAAATTGTTTATCACCCACCTCAAGTGCAAAATCCAAAACGAATTCTGTATTATGCCGGTGTAGTTTGGTATAAGCAATCAGCCACAGTCTGCCCAATTCTTGAGCTAATATGTGCCAAACATGATGCCGGGACTATAGGCCAATGGCTTATTGCCTTCCAGGCATTTTATGAAGCAAACAAAGTAACCTGACCAGCTTTTTCAACAATTGTAACAGATTTTAGTTTTGCCCTCATAAATGCGATTATCCATTTTTTAAATAGAATGGACGACCTCAGCGTTTATGTAAATGAATGTCAACAGTCTTGCTGACGACCGCCCGCTTAAAGCTAATGTTATTATTTTACAAATCTGTGTTTGCATTTAATAAAAAACATGACTTCGGACATTACTAGTATTTGCGGTAATCGTACAATTAAAATTTTGTACAAATTTTCAGTTGCTTCAGCTTTTGCGATGTCAGAGCTAAATGATTTAGAAGTGTGGTTTAAGAAACTGGTGATAATTTCATGTTCTGCATACATGTCTGAAGAAATTGAAAGCATTGTTAAAGACTTAAAAATCAAGACATTGACGAAACCAAATATACCTTTAATAAATATTTTTCTATTCTCAACCCATTGGAAAAACCTCCATGACTGTATCAAAAATCCAAGTTTTATAAACGTTTTTCAAAAGACACAGAGACAAACTTTGCCCACTTTGACAAATATGACTGATATACTATTAAAAAAATACATATCTTTTTTACCCCTCTTGACAAACATTATTACGCACAAGACGTAATACCGGTTTAGCAATGCTCTCGTTGAAACCTAAGACATAACCGAGAGCTAGTTTTAGGACTACATAAACAGCTTTCACTAGCAATTCCCAAAAAAAGATGTGCCAGCAGATCTCAGGCAAATGTAAATTCCAAACGACCAAAATTGAACAATCATACTATCAACCAGACTGCTACTGACAAAGAGTTAAAAGTAGAGGAACAGTGGTGCAAAAAAAGAAAACCGAAGAGACCAACATATTTTGGTCCTTCTACGAAGACTTTTAAAAAAGTAGATTTTTTGCCTCTACTAAAAAAAGAAAATAATGTGACTTTGTAGACAAACACTGTGCCAAAACTCAACAAACAAATGCGATAACAAGACATAACTTCGACAAACAAGATACAACAAAACAACTTTGTTTTTATGAAAATGGAAATACTAAAAACCTAGAATATTTTGACTTTACTGAGTTTACAAAATTTTGAAACATCACAACGCAGAGTACAATTAAATACATCAGATCTTAATAAAGTTTTTGTTGTAGATTGTCAAAATAAAAAGTATTGGTGTCTCGGTGTATGCAACATTCCAGAAAAAAAACCTTTTATTACATAAATTCACAAGGCTCATCGATAAAACAAACAATCGACAAATTAAAAGTGATTGCAAAAAAATACGGCCCAAAAGATTATCAACCAAGTATTATTGCGCATCCTCTTCAGAGATTCCTGGAACTGCGGTGTTTTTGTTACTGCTTTTGCGGAAAATTTGATGAGTGGCAATGACAATCTTTTCTGCATTACAGAACCCGAAGATCAACGGATTTATCTCAAAAAATTAGAAAATTCGGCTGATATAAGGAACAGGGACCCAATTCTTGAAATAAATCCGTATACGGATTCGGCTAAACGTATACGAAATTCACCATTCGAATTCTTGAAAGCTCGTATACGAGTTTTTTGTTCGGAATTAGAGTCGAGTGGTAAAGTCTACTCGAATCTCAATTTTCGCATACGAATCTAAGTGGTCTAACCTAAAATTTTTGTTGGTGTTTGCTTATTTTTTCTTTATTAAAAAAAAATTTGAGAGGTTTTCTCAAAAAAGACGCGATTTGGCAAGCGTCATGGCTATAAAAGGGCTGCAAAGGACGCAAATAGGTGGAAGGGGGATTTAGCCTCTTGTGACACTCAATGTTTTTTTTTAATTTGTTTTTTTCTTGGAAATGCCTTACGACTGGGGGGGCGGGGATGTTAAACATCCTGAATTTTCGCGTTAATAATTTATGAATTTTTTGGTGATTTTACTGTTTTTTTAACAGCTCTAAAAAGAAAAATAGTGTGTGTTTTTTAACAGCTCTAAAAAGAAAAATAGTGTAAAAAAGTTACAACTTTGTAACACATTTTCAAAAAAAATATATAAAAAGGAGCGTTTTCGGGAGGGGGAGGGGATTAAAAGGTTTCAATAAAAATTTGAGTATTGTGCAATTTTTTTGTCTTGTTTGTGTCTCTTTTAACACACTTTATCAACTATTTTGTGGGGCATTGATACCTCTTGATTCCCCCCTGGGTATAACCTTATCTTATTTTACTTAATTTTTGGAGAATATAAGGGCCCAACTGCTTCATGTAGGAAAATAATAAATCCCCTGCATGTAAATAACAAACCTAATCTTATACTTTAACCAGTTTCCCTGTTTTTTTTTTTTACTTTTTCTATGTTGGTCAAAAATAAATATAAAATATGAAAACATTATTTTTGTTTATTTACATTTCAAAGCACATAATAAGTACTTATAGTAGAGTAAATTTGTAAAATAAAGCTGCAAAAAGGGTATATTTTTTATATTTGGCATAGTAGTACACCAAAAGCTAAATTTTCATTCGAGGATCCCCGATTTTCCGGCCTTAGAATTAATTTCTTTTTTAATATTTGACAGATGTCCATAATTTTTCTTTCTCAATAGGCTTTCCAACAAGGTGCCATAAGTTGTATGTTGTTGGACCCCTTTGCGGGGTTCTGTCCAAAAAAAATTCATCAAAAATATTGCTCATTAAAAATCTTAGTAGGCATGTTTTTGGTTCATTCTAAAAAATTTAAATTTAACCTGCTAGAATAGTTGTTTACCTAACTAGTGCGGAAAGTGATACTTTTACGCACGCGACGGCAGTTGCCCGAACGCCGCTTTGCGGAGTTCGGGCACGCCGTCAAGGGCGGAAAAGGCACTTTCCGCAAGAGTTAGGTACAAAATTTTTCCTAGTTGCATAAAAAGCTTGGTTTTACATTTTAATATATTTGGTATTTTTTACATTAAAACAGCAAAAAACAAATTCTGTTTTCATTTTTAATTTAATTGAGTTTATAAATGGGTCAATAAGTCTAATTAGGCCTCATTTTTAATTTAATTGAGTTTATAAATGGGTCAATAAGTCTAATTAGGACTAAAATTCACTGCGTGCGGAAAGTTCAACTTTTCGCACGCAAATGCATGCGTAAAAGTGCACTTTTACGCACGCAAGTAGGAAAAATGTATTCCAACTTGCTCGTTCTCACTGTATAAGCTTTTATGTAAGAAGTTGTATAATCTTTTTTACAATAAAAACTACAATAAACCTATTTTTATTTTATTTATAATTTATTTAAAAAAGTTCTTTAAAAGTTAATAGATTATCATTTGCATCTAAGTATTTCTAGTAGGATCATTGTTGCAACAGGACTGCTAGGCAAAAACTGCTTCACACCTCAGAAATGATCTTCGTGTCTTCTCTGAGAAATCTGTAACAAAACAGTTTTTTCATTGAGTGTACCACAGCAGACCTCATTGGATCTGTATTACTGGTAGGATTTTTATATATGTCCTTGCTTATAACTTTTGAAAAACAAAGAGATCTACAAAAATAATGTACATACTGATCATGTGAGGGCCGCTTTAGTCTTCAACAGTTTTTAATTTTTTGGAGTTAATTGACAGTTTTTTGAAGAAAGGTTACTGATTTTGTCAATTTTTACTTGAAATGTTTATTATGCTCATTGGCCTAAAAGGCAAAACTGTTCGACTCAAAAATAAACTGAGAAAAAAACGCTGGGAGCAAAAAATTAAATTGTTTCTATGCTACAGACAAAATGCAAACCCAAATGTTTCAGTAAAAACCCGTATGTTACTTAATGCTTGTACAATTTTTGCCAAAGCACGATGTATGAAAGTTCATCAAAGACAGGCCACTTATTACAAACAAAGCCTTAAGTTGAAGACCCCTTCAGAATACTTATGAAGTTTATTTGTTTTCTTAAGCAGTCTCAAAATTCAAATGCGAATTTTACCCCCAAATTTCCACACTTCAAAGAGGTTAGATGCCCCTAGGCCCCAAATTTCCATTACTATAATTTGGTACTTACCATTACCAATGATTACACAATCATTGCTGTTACCAAAATAAAACACAGCTTCTATTTCTATTAAAAAAAACATATCGCGAAAATAAATCGCTTTTAAAAAAAAATTACAAAAACAAAAGATGTAATCGTCAATCTACTGTCAACCTTACTTCATCGCGGCAAGTTTAGGCGCACATACCGGCGTTAGCTTGGCCAAAATTATAGGAAAACAGCGTTGCCAAGTAGTGTAGTCGAAAAAAAAAGTCGTACACGGAAATGGCGTTCAAGAATAGCAATTTTTCCGAGCACTCGAAACCACCATTCGAATTTTACTCGTATACGACAAAAGTCCGAGCGGTTCAAGAATTGGGTCCCAGGTGTTTGATTTGCGACGAGGAGACTTTGGAAGTCACTCAAAGTGATTCGCAGATTGACTGGGTTGAATGTGACTTTTGCAGCAGGTGGTACATGTTAAGATGAATCAAATTATATAAAAATTCTATTAAAGATTTAGACGCAAAGTTTTGTTGCTCATTGTGTACTAATTTTTTTAAGGAAAATTAATCAAGACCAAAAGAGTGTTTTTATATCATAGATATGGAGCTGGTGGTTTCTTTTAAAAAAAACTTTTTTATTTTCATTTAGTTTATTAACTTATTTGGATAAAAAAGGTCTAAATAAAAAAGTTTGTGTTGCGTGTCCGTCTTTGTGTTTGTCTGTCTATCTGTCTGTTTGTAACAAGGTAAAATAAAAACCGCTTAACCGACTTAAACCGATGTGGAGTAAAGTGTCAGGAAGAGGTTAGCGGGGGGAGGAGTAGTTTTTAACATATTTAAAAAAACGCATTAATAATTTTATATAAACAGCTATACAGGCCGGAAAAGCAGATATTATATAATTATAAGATATAAAAAAAACAATATTAATTTTTTATAAACAGCTATAGACGCCGGCTAGCGCCAATTTTTGATGTTGTCCTGCTCTGTTAGGTCTATTTCTTATTGGTATTTCAAGATAAGCGTTCACTTGATTGAAATCGAAAACCGCAAAACTAAGCCAATTAATTAATTTATTTACAGTTAGCATGGAAACGGTCGTAAATTCGCAGTTTACAATTTCAACCACCCGACAAGTAAGCTTTTTTTAAAATCTCAATAAAAAGTGGTAGAAACCGTTTAATTCGTTCATTTTAAAAGTATTTTGATATTTTCATTCACCGATTTTGACAGCTACTTGACAAGATGTAGGACAAGGGGCTTATATCTTTAACCACCCCCAAAGTACCTATAGTCTTTGCAATACAATTTATTTTTCTGCTATACAGAATACAGACAAGAGCATCGAAAATCATTGTTGGCCCCAGATTGCAGTTAGCAGATGCAAGCCTGCCTGTCTATCAAAATTAAAATTGACAACAAAATTAAACAAAAAATTTCTGACAAGTAGTCAACATATTTTGTAAAGTAGATCTTTAAAAGTATCAACATATGCTCAAAAAACTGGTCAAGAAAATTTGCGGCAAAGATAAAATGTTAATACGAAGACCCCACGCTTTCTTCGATCTTTAGTCCCAGCTATAGTAACTGCAGAGCGGAATTTTAACAAAAACAGTAATAATGACAAAAAATATGAGGATTCTCTGATGCCATTAAAAATTACGCCTTTAGAAAACAACATCCAACTGATCTCTATAATTCTTATAATTCAGATATAGTGTGTCATTAAAAGTATAGATGGCAGTATAGGTTAGATTATTCGTGGCTGGAATGATTACTATGAATATATTTGAAAATCATCAAATTTCTTTTCTTTCGTTTGATATCAATAGTAAAAATGGATTGTGAAAACAAAATAAACAATGAAATAAAAGTTAAGGAAGAGGTGGAAGTTTGTTGGAAAGAGGAAGATCCGCGCAAATTTTTCGGATATGGGGAAAATAAATTAGAAACAGGAAATGAATTAAAGATATTACATTATGAAGGAAATATAAATAGTTGTATGCTAAGAATAGATTTAAAACGACTTTTGCCATGGACTCCACCCAAGATAAAAATATTGCAAGATGTATTATTAAAAAAAAGGGAACACTACGGTAATTAACAAGAAAACTAGGAAAAGACCGGGTTCTCGTCAAAGAAAAGCATTTAAAAATAAGAATAAGGAAAATTATTGTGAGATTTATTTTTTGAAATTTATGTAAATATAAAGAAATAATAATTTAAATATTTTTAATTTTTTTTGGGTTTTTATAACTTTGAAGAATAAATTAAAAAAATCTAATAATTAATTACAACAAATTTTCTAAATAACTCCTAAATAAAAACTTTACTTTATAAATAACCCTAAAATAGTTTAATACTGAAAACATTGGCAGTTGAGGTACTTTCTAAAAGTACTAAATTTTATAAAAGTAAGGATGATCCCAGTGTGTCATAAATTTAAAAAGTATATATTTTGTCATTTTTCTTTTTTATAATTCATTAATTATACTCAGTGAATGAGTTAAGGTCTTTTCTAAAAGTAATAGATTTTATAAAAAGAAGAATGATTTCAGTTGGTCGTAAATCTCGAAAAATTAGGCATTTTTCCTTTTATATTTATTTGGTTCATTGTAATCAGTGGATGAGATGAGGTTATTTCTAAAAGTAATAAATTACATAAAAACAAGAATATTGTTATAAATTTTCTTTTGATTTAACATATTAAGGAATGCCAATTTAAATAAAATAAAACAAAACTCTGGATAATGATTTATTGGCAGTAAAAGTCAGTATTAAGTAATATCAAAAGAAATTCAGTTGAAAAGTGCCGCGAATAACGACGCCCCTTATAACGACATGTTGCATATTACGACGGAGATTTCGTAATTGGGTTGGTTTTACGTTATTTGTATTGCATATAAAGTAAGTCCTCATACAACGACGACCGGTTATAGCGACCCTTCTTTGTCGACCACTTCGCGGAATGGGACAACGGGGCGCCGCCGCCGCCAACTGGACGCCGGGCCAACTGGGCGCCGGGCCAACTGGGCGCCGTGCCAACTGGGCGCCGGGCCAACTCGGCGCCGCCAACTGGGCGCCGGCCAACTCGGCGCCGGACTAAAATTTTTTTTTGTATAAAATGTGTAGATGAAAAATGGAATAACGCAATTTTTTACAAGCTTTTATTTAGCTTCAGATGTTCTGTCTAACTAATTAACTAACTATCTATCAAATCTTGTAAAGCGTTTTTGACACACTTCCCATTGTCCGATTTGGATGAAATTTGGTACACACGTAGTGGTCCCATGACAATACAACATTAAGAAAAAAATATCCTCCCACCCTACCCCCACCCCTTCTATAGAAAAATGTGTTTTTGACACACTTCCCGTTATCCGATTTGGATAAAATTTGGCATACACATAGTGGTCCGATGATAATACAACAATAAGAAAAAAATATCCTCCCACCCCTACCCCACCCCCTTCCATAGAAAAATTTGTTTTTGACACACATCCCGTTATCCGATTTGGATGAAATTTGGTATTCACATAGTGGTACGATGACAATACAACATTAAAAAAATATATCCTCCCACCCCTACCCCCACCCCCTTCCATAGAAAATGCGTTTTTGACACCCTTCCCATTATCCGATTTGGATGAAATATGGTGTACATATAGTGGTCCGATGACAATACAACATTGAAAAAAAAATCCTACCACTCCTACCCCCACCCTCATCTATAGAAATATGCGTTTTTGACACACTTCCCATTATCTGATTTGGATGAAATTTGGTATTCACATAGTGGTCCGATGACAATACAACATTAAAAAAAATATATCCTCCCACCCCTACCCCCACCCCCTTCCATAGAAAATGCGTTTTTGACACCCTTCCCATTATCCGATTTGGATGAAATATGGTTGTACATATAGTGGTCCGATGACAATACAACATTGAAAAAAAAAATCCTACCACTCCTACCCCCACCCTCATCTATAGAAAAATGCGTTTTTGACACACTTCCCATTATCCGATTTGGATGAAATTTGGTATACATATAGTGGTCCGATAACAATACAACAATAATGAAAAAATGTCCTCCCACCCCTACCCCCACCCCCTTCCAAAAAAAATGCGTTTTTGACACACTTCACTTCAAATGACTTTTATAAAATTTGGTATATGCATAAAGGTCCGATGGCAATACAGTCCAAACAAAAAATATTTTTCTACCTCTACCCCCACCCTCTCCTTCCCCCAATAGAAAAAGGAGTTTCCAAACAACTCATGATCAGCGATTTCATTATAATCTAGAATAAACTCTTCTTTATTTATTTACCTCTGCATTTTTCTGCTAGATTGATTCTTGCAATGATACGGATATCTTATCGTGCTAACATCGTCAAAATTTCCATCAGTCGGCCATCGTTTTTCTTATTATGATAATATTAGAATGTTAGAAAATAATTTTTTAATTTTTAGTGCATTTTATAAACGCTTGTGACTTAAAATTTTTTTTTTACTAATTTATTTGAAATTTGTTTTTGTTAAGTAAAGTTAAATCCATTAAGTCGACTGTTGAATCTTGGTAGTTGTAGTGTTTGGTAACCTGGTAATACTACAATTTACGTTTTTTATTACATCAATGGCGGATCCAAAAATCAAAATGGCGAATCCAAAATGGCGGATTTTCTTATTTACTAACCGATTTGTCTCAAACTTGAAATATTACATTGCTTGAGGTCATTTAACACAATTTTTAACTCAAACTTAAAAAAATCAAAATGGCGGATCCTAATATTCTGTCTCATAAAACATTTTCGTATAATTTCAAAAACAATGTTTTTCTCAAAAAAAGTGATCAATGACATCCTCTGTTTTAAAAGTAGGTACCAGCGGCTTATATAGAAAACAGTTTCGGGGTGGGCCCGAGACAGTTTTGGGGAGGGGCCCGAGACCCCATGACCCCGTATTTTATGATATTTTATGAATTTATTCATGAAATTTGTGGAAAATACCTAAAAAAAGTTAGCTTCGGGTGGGAGCCCGGCCCCCCCCCTTATATACGCCAATGGTAGGTGCAATTGTTTTTATTTTGGAAACCAAGAGACGAAAAATTTAAAAGAAAAAACATTTAGATTTTAATTGCTTAGTTAAATAGAAATGGCTTAAAAACCAGGTAAACATATATAAAGAAATAAAGGGGTCATCCCATAAGGAAATAACACTTTTATGTTATATGGAAAATCGATTAATAAATTAAAAAGTCCGCCATTTTGGATCCGCCATTTAGTTTTTTTTTAAGTTTGAGTTAAACATTGTGTTAAATGACCTCAAGCAATGTAATATTTCAAGTTTGAGACAAATCGGTTGGTAAATAAGAAAATCCGCCATTTTGGATCCGCCATTTTGATTTTTTTAAGTTTGAGTAAAAAATTTTGTTAAATGACCTCAAGCAATGTAATATTTTAAGTTTGAGACAAATCGGTTGGTAAATAAGAAAATCCGCTATTTTGATTTTTTTAAGTTTGAGTAAAAAATTTTGTTAAATGACCTCAAGCAATGTAATATTTCATGGTTCGTCCCGCCTTCCTTTTTGTAAATATGTTCTTTTTACTATAATTTACCAAATTGGTTCGAATTAGGCTATTTGGTGATTCACTAGAGCATTTTCTATTTTTTGTTTATTTAGTATTAATTAACTAATTAAGTACTTAAAATTACTGGGTTATTTGCATTTGAAACTCCCGCGGTTTTAAAGGCAAATATTACAATTTGCTATAATTAATTTACTTTACATAAAATGCATTTTGAATTACTAAGGTTCCTAGTTCCTTTAATATGGACCTTCGTAATCTCATTCCCTCCTACTTATCCCTTTTCTCCTACGCCTATGGATTAACGACGCCACTGGGCGACATGTGGGAGAACGAACGCAGTAGCGATACCTGCTGCAGCATGAGAGAACCGTTTCGTCTTCGAACCAGAATACACGCGTGTTAGCGACTCTCCTACCACATGAATGTGGGGTGCAAAAAATACGGTTTAACAGCGCGTCCTCCCATGAGTTCCACTTCCTGTATAAAAATGGTAAGTGAAAATGCATTATTTTTACCTTACATACATTTGTTTATTGCTACACTAACCTAGAAGGTAAACTAGACCATTTCAGAATCCCTGGTACCAGCTTAGCCTATGACCTTATTCCCTTAACTTTACAGTCCACACCTAACACCGTTAAATTCCAGACAACTCTCCTTTCTGGACCACCAGGGAGCCCCATTTTTGATCCTTAGCGACCCGGATTTCTGGAATCGTTTTTTTGCCTTTTTAGGTTAGTTTTTTTTACTGGTTTCAAATGCAAGAAAAACCCTTGTTTTTCCTAAATGCCTTTTTTACTGGTTTCAAATGCAAGAAAAACCCTTGTTTTTCTTACATGCCTACTTTAGAAAACCCCTAGGTTTCTAAAATACATTTTGCGATTTTTTTTTGTGTAAAACCAAATGCAAGAAAAACCCTTGTTTTTCTTACATGCCTACTTTAGAAAACCCCTAGGTTTCTAAAATACATTTTGCGATTTTTTTTGTGTAAAAATTAAATATTTTTAACAATAAATTTAGCCTTTTCATGCGAAAAACCAAACACAGATAAAATCTGTAAACTACTATGCTTTTTTTTTGTTTCGAATAAATCAAGTTTTTTCGTTTCTTTTTTGTAAAAAAAAAAAAACCGTATAGAATTTGGGTGTTTTTTTGTTTGTCACTGGAAATAGTTTAAAATAGTGTCTGCAAGGTGCTATTATTTTAGCCGTTGTGCCTTCACATTTGTGGATTGCTATAATTATATCCAATTTGCTCGAAAAAAATCTCCAAATTGCCATATTCATTTTTTGCTTATTGCAAATTGCTATGACTATATCCGATTGCGGATGCTTTACTATATTCGTTTTGGCGTAAAAATTGCTATGAATATATCTATTTCTAATTTACTATTATAATATCTGTCTGCAAATGGCTATGATTGTATCCATTTTTTGCGTGCATAATAAATTTTGAAGGAAATTTAATTCTTAACTTGAGAATTTGTTTTCGTGTAAAGGCAGATAAATAGTTTTACCAAATTAAATGCTTTTGATTTGTAGGTATTTATTTTTAAATTTAATACATAGTAGGTACCTACTTATTTGAATTCGCGAGGCGAAGATAAAAAAACTTATACACAAGTTTTTTTGTTATCATTAGTTTGCATCGGGTATTTTCTTTACTTTTGTGCGCTTATAGTTTGATTATTGTAATTAAACGTAGGACATTAATATTTATACAGGGTGTCCAAATTTTGATTTTTTTTTTCAGTTTACCTAATTTTTGTCAATTATTTTTTGGATTTTTTTTTTAAATCATGTCTAGTTCGGATAAAATTTTAAAGGCTAAAGCCTTGCGCTATAGTGCGATTTCACAGCTAAATTTGATCATTGAATCCGCGACCCTCGCAAAAAATGACCCTGCCTATCACAGCGGCTTTAAAGTCAAATTTCGCACATTGTCAAAAATCAAAAAAGATTTTGAAAAGCACCATAATACTTTGTTGACGTTGGTAGCCTCTGATGAGGATCGCTTAGTAGTAGAAAACAAAGTGTCTATGGACTTTTGCAAACGCTGTGACGAGATTTCCACTATATTTTACGAACTTTTCGAACTACCCTTTGAAGAGGGAGGGCTTTTGAGCAGTACGATAAATCCCATGGGCAGTCCCTGTGCCTCCACAGACCAGCATGGTTTACTGCCTAGGATAAAAATACCTCTTTTTCAAGGGGAATTTAAGGAGTTTCCAACCTTTTTGCAAGCCTTTAATGCTACCGTGCACAATAATAGGTCGCTGGGAAACTTTGAAAAATTCAATTTGCTTTTTTCTAATTTAAAGGGCCCTGCCCTGGATGTCATTTCTGACATTCCTATCCTTGCTGAAAATTATTTAAATGCCTACCACACCTTGGTGGATAGGTATACAAATAAACGATTACAAGCTTACCTTCACTGGAAGGCAATTGAAGGCTTCTCTCCTCTTACTAAAGAGAATGCTACGAATTTGAGGAATTTGCTTGATTGTTTTTCGAAAAACTTAAGTGCTTTAAAAGTCATGGGTTTTAAAACGGAGTTTTGGGATTATATTATGGCACAAATGCTCTTGGATAGGTTGGACCCAACCACGCGCAAGGCATTTGAGCAAAATTATTGCTCCAATGAGATCCCCTCTTATGATAAAATTCGTGCTTTTGTTTCTAGCCATTGCATTGCGTTGGAACAAATACAACAAACTCAAGATTACTTAAAAAATAAAGATTTGTCAATTTCAAGTCAGAAAAATCAAGCAAAGTTTCAAAATCGATCTGCTTTGTTTGCTAATACTCAGAGAGCCTCCAAAAATGCCTCCCAGTCTCCAAATGGCCAAAGTGGCTTAAATAATACTCCAAACCCTCAAAATTTTTGTTTTCTCTGTAAAAGTGGCGATCATATAATATACAGATGTCCTAATTTTTTGGCGAAAACTCCCCAGCAACGTTTTGAGATTGTTAAACAACATAAAGCGTGTGTCAACTGTTTGGCCTCAAAGCATAATTTACCCCAGCAATGCAAATCAGAAAAAAGATGTTTACATTGTGGCCAATTTCATCACAGTCTCTTACATTTTTTTCCTATTAATTCTACACCTATTTCTGCGAGTAGCCCCTCTACTTCTGCAGTGCAACCCCCGAGGAGCCCCGTGGCTACCGAATTTAATAGAACCACTAACACCATTGTTACTGGTATGTCTTTAAATGATCGCGAAGTACTTCTCTGTACCGCTTTAATACAAATACAGGATGTTTTTCAAAATTGGCACACAGTGCGCGCCATCTGTGACTCTGGTGCTCAATCTTCATTTATATCTAAGTCATGTGCTGATAGTTTGGGCCTTCCTAAATTTAATATCGCCATGACTCTACAAAGCTTAGATCGAATGACAACTTCGGCAAAATCTGGAATTAATTGCAATATATCCTCTTTGCGTGATAATAATTTTGTTTTTAATTTTGATGCGATAATACTCGATAAAATTTGTAGTGATTTACCTCATTCCTCATTTTCGATTAAAAGTTTTCCTTTTCTCGCCAACTTAGAACTAGCTGACCCAGGCTTTAATAAAAGCGATAAAATTGATTTATTGTTGGGCGGCGATGTGTACCCTTACATTTTGCTAGATGGTCGTTTGTCTACGGGACCCAACAACCCCGTCTGCATTAATACTATTTTTGGTTGGGGAATAATGGGCAATCTTTCACTTTCACCTTCAACTACAAATCAAATTAAAACATTTTTTACTACGTCAATGAACGATTCTTTTGTCAATTTAGATAAAAATCTACAACGATTTTGGCAAATAGATGACATACCTAATGTCAAGGCCATTGACCCCGAAGATGAGTTTTGCGAAAATTATTTTTTGAAAACTACCTCAAAAAATGAGGAGGGGAGATATATTGTATCTTTACCATTTAAAGTTACTGCTCCAGATTTTGGCGACACTCGATCCATTGCCGTACGTCGTTTTTTCTCCCTTGAGAAGAAATTGCTACAAAACCCTGATTTTTATGCTGCCTACAGCTCTGTTTTACAAGATTATTTAGATAATAATCATATGCAACCGGTTTCTGCACCTTTGCCGACCGAAATTTCAAATCATTTTTATATTGCACACCATGCGGTGTTTAAAAAAGATTCTACTAGCACCCCCCTGAGGGTGGTTTTTGATGCGAGCATGCACGCCCCTGGCAAAATCTCGCTCAACAACGCTGTTTATACTGGGCCCCCTTTACAAAGGGACTTACAAAAAATTTTATTACTTTATCGTTTGCATAAATTTTGCTTTTGTTGCGACATCCGTCAAATGTACAGGATGATTTTAGTTGACCCTAGTCAAACTAATTTTCAAAGAATAGTTTGGAGGTTTGATCCTAACCAGCCTATTCAAGACTTCGAAATAAATAGAGTTTTATTCGGGGTCTCTTGTAGCCCCTTTTTGGCTATCAGAACTTTGCTGCAACTTGCTAGAGAGCATGAGGACCTTCCTCTTGCCTCAAAAATCATTGAGGAGGCAGTTTTTGTCGATGATGTGATTTCGGGAAGTGATGACTTTTTTAAGGCCACTGAGATGAAAAATCAATTAATCGAGCTACTTAGCCGAGGTGGATTCGAATTGCGTAAATGGGCGAGCAATTGTCCCGAGTTACTATCCGATCTTCCTGAGTCACACATTTCGATGAAGGCTCTTTCTCTCGATTTAGATGCTGAAAATTCAACTTTGAAAATTCTCGGTTTAAATTGGAACCCTCATACTGATGAATTTTTTTATACTTTCGACTGTTCTCTCCAAACATGCACTAAAAGAACAATTTTAAGTAATTTGGCCCGCATTTACGACCCTCTGTCTTTTTTGGCGCCAATAGTTTTAATTTTAAAATTAATTGTTCAATACTGCTGGGCAGAAGACTTAAACTGGGACGACCCTGTCAGTCCGGAAATTGTTTTTAAATGGGAAAAATTTAAAAATGAATTAAAGTTTTTGCATTCTGTTAAAATTCCTCGTCAAATAATTTTGCCTAATGCTAGTCAAATCCAGCTAGTAGGATTTTGCGATAGTTCAGAACGGGCCTATTGTGCTGTTGCTTATATTCGAATTTTTTATTCTGATGGAAACATTAAAGTTTTTTTTGTTTGTAGTAAATCTAGAGTCGCACCGTTGCGTCGTAAACTAACTTTACCAAGACTAGAGCTTTTAGGAGCTGTTTTGTTGGCTAAATTAATGGATTTTTTACTAGAAACGTTCTCGGAAAAAATTAAATTTGATAAAATTCTTGCTTTTACTGATAGCACAGTGACCTTATCTTGGATTCAGGGATCTCCTCACAAATTTAAAACATTTGTTTCGAATAGAACTGCCTATATACAAGGAAGAATTAGCCCTGAGTTTTGGCATTATGTTCCTACTGAACAAAATCCTGCTGACTGCGGTACTAGGGAAATGTATCCCTCTGATTTACAAAGATTTTATTTTTGGTTAGAAGGGCCTTCTTTTCTAAACCAACCTACAAATACTTGGGATTTTATGACAGTTACTTACGATGGGAATGCAGTTTTGGAAGAACAGCGAAAAAATATTTTTAACGTTTTTACTTGCGAACAAACAGTTGAATATTATGTAAACAACTTGTTTGAAAAATACAGTTCTCTTTTTAAAATTAAGAGAATAGTTGCTTACTTTTTGCGAGGGTTACAAAAGTTTAAAAATCCCTCATACAATTTTGCTACTGATTACCTTACAAATCAGGATTACTACAAAAGCTTACTTTTTATTTCGAAATGCGTACAATCTTTTTCTTTCCAAAAAGAAATTGAATTACTAAAAGATAAGAAACAGCTTCCAAAAGCTTTTCAAAAATTATGTCCATTTTTGCATAATGAAAGCTACGATTTGCTTCGTGTTGGAGGCCGTTTATGCCATTCAAATTTATCATACGATAAAAAATTTCCAATTCTTTTGCCTTCTAGTGCAAAATTCACTGAATTACTGATTTTAGATTTGCATCGCAGCAATCTTCATTGTGGTATACAGACCACAACTTTTTTACTAATGCAAAACTTCTGGGTATTGTCTGCTAAAAAGGTAGTGAGAAAAGTTTTAAGTTCTTGCCATACTTGCTGGAAAACTAAACCTAACTCCCTTCAACCCCCTATGGGTAACCTACCGAAATTTAGAGTTTCCGAAGCAAAGGTGTTCGAAAATGTAGGTATAGATTTTTGTGGTCCGTTCACGATTACTCTTGGTCGGACCAGAGGTGCAAACACCATGAAAGCATATGTCTGTTTATTTATCTGTTGCGCTGTTAAAGCCGTGCATTTAGAGTTAGTCTCTGATATGACATCAGAAGCCTTTCTGGCTGCTCTGCGCCGCTTCATAGCTAGAAGAGGACTATGCTCAAAGATCTCTTCAGACTGCGGGACCAACTTCGTGGCCTCTGAAAAATACTTGCGACAAATTTTTTCTGATTGCGTGAAGGGGGAAGGTATAGTTTGGTCTTTTAACCCACCTGCTGCTCCCCACATGGGAGGCATTTGGGAATCAAACATTAAATCTTTAAAGACTCATCTTCACAGGGTAGTTGGAAATCAAATACTCACCTATGAGGAATTAAATACGGTTTTAACCCAAGTTGAAGCCATAATGAACTCACGTCCTTTATGTGCCTTAAGCACCGATCCTACTGATCTGGCGGTCTTGACTCCTAATAATTTTTTAAATTTGAGGCCTCCAGGTACAATACCCGATCCAAACTACTGCGATATTGCGTTAAACAGGCTGTCCAGGTGGCAACTGTTGCAAAGAATGCACCGCGATTTTTGGATTCGCTGGCATCGCGAATATTTGCACACTTTGCAACAGCGAGCCAAATGGCACCAACCTCTTGCTTCCATTGATATTGGTACTATGGTACTGATCAAAGATGAAAATTCCACTCCATTGGATTGGCCCCTAGGCCGCATTGAAGACCTTATTAAAGGTTCTGATAATGTTCCACGGGTTGCTATTGTAAAGACTACTAAAGGTACCTACAAACGGCCTTTGGTAAAACTATGCGCCCTGCCTACAAATTAAACTCTCTGAAATGCCCCTGGGCATTCTCAGGGGGGTGGGAAATGGTTCGTCCCGCCTTCCTTTTTGTAAATATGTTCTTTTTACTATAATTTACCAAATTGGTTCGAATTAGGCTATTTGGTGATTCACTAGAGCATTTTCTATTTTTTGTTTATTTAGTATTAATTAACTAATTAAGTACTTAAAATTACTGGGTTATTTGCATTTGAAACTCCCGCGGTTTTAAAGGCAAATATTACAATTTGCTATAATTAATTTACTTTACATAAAATGCATTTTGAATTACTAAGGTTCCTAGTTCCTTTAATATGGACCTTCGTAATCTCATTCCCTCCTACTTATCCCTTTTCTCCTACGCCTATGGATTAACGACGCCACTGGGCGACATGTGGGAGAACGAACGCAGTAGCGATACCTGCTGCAGCATGAGAGAACCGTTTCGTCTTCGAACCAGAATACACGCGTGTTAGCGACTCTCCTACCACATGAATGTGGGGTGCAAAAAATACGGTTTAACAGCGCGTCCTCCCATGAGTTCCACTTCCTGTATAAAAATGGTAAGTGAAAATGCATTATTTTTACCTTACATACATTTGTTTATTGCTACACTAACCTAGAAGGTAAACTAGACCATTTCAGAATCCCTGGTACCAGCTTAGCCTATGACCTTATTCCCTTAACTTTACAGTCCACACCTAACACCGTTAAATTCCAGACAACTCTCCTTTCTGGACCACCAGGGAGCCCCATTTCATGTTTGAGACAAATCGGTTGGTAAATAAGAAAATCCGCCATTTTGGATCCGCCATTTTGATTTTTTTAAGTTTGAATAAAAAATTTTCGTAAATGACCTCAAGCAATGTAATATTTCAAGTTTGAGACAAATCGGTTAGTAAATAAGAAAATCCGCCATTTTGGATCCGCCATTTTCATTTTTGGATCCGCCATTGTTGTAATAAAAAACGTAAATTGTAGTATTACCAGGTTACCAATTTCATCCAAATCGGATAATGGGAAGTGTGTCAAAAACTCATTTTTCTATGAAAGGGGGTGGGGGTAGAGGTGGGAGGATATTTTTTTCTGAATGTTGTATTGTCATGGGACCACTACATGTGTACCAAATTTCATCCAAATCGGATAATGGGAAGTGTGTCAAAAACGCATTTTCTATGGAAGGGGGTGGGGGTAGGGCTGGAAGGATATTTTTTTTAATGTTGTATTGTCATCGGACCACTATGTGAATACCAAATTTTATCCAAATCCGATAACGGGAAGTGTGTCAAAAACACATTTTTCTATAGAAGGGGTGGGGGTAGGGGTGGGAGGATATTTTTTTCTGAATGTTGTATTGTCATGGGACCACTACATGTGTACCAAATTTCATCCAAATCGGATAATGGGAAGTGTGTCAAAAACGCTTCACATGATTTGATAGATAGTTAGTTAGACAGAACATCTGAAGCTAAATAAAAGCTTGTAAAAAATTGCGCAAAGGATTTTTTAAAGATGTTTTTATATAAATAATATATTTTATTTTTCATCTACACATTTTATCCAAAAAAAAATTTTTAGTCCGGCGCCGAGTTGGCCCGGCGCCCAGTTGGCGGCGCCGAGTTGGCGGCGCCGAGTTGGCGGCGCCGAGTTGGCGGCGCCCAGTTGTCCTAGGACCGTCGTTATATCCGATTTTCGCTGTACTCTTGAATGTTATAGAAATAACAAACCATAAAAGGCACAGGAGAAAAAAAAAACTTCGCCATTTTATTGACGTTACTCGCTACCATATCACTGAAGAAGACTTCTTAAAAAAAAAAAACTGCATACTTTTCTGTAAAGAAAGCGAACTGGGTTACAAAATGTTAACAAAAAGGTGCGTTTTGTGAGTAGATCATTTAAAGAATTAATATGCATCCTGCTAGTTAAGACTTGGTAGTAAACATTTTGACTCTTGTGTTCTTCCTGGGTAACTTGCCCGTTGTTATCGGCATAGTGATTCCGAGTTTTGGTATATTAATTTATTTATAGAAACTTGATATTTAAAAAAAAGGTGTACCTAGATAGGTATAATAGAACATCTAAACTTTATGTTCTTCTTCTCAAATAAGAGGGGGCGACTGAAATGTATCACCCTTAGGTCGTTTTTTTTGAAAAATATACTGTAACCTTTCATGGACCTAAATTGGCAGAGTTATCGCTAATTTTGGTTTGTTTTAAATATAACTATATATTAGTCATGCAGAAGGATATTTTGATATATTGAAATTGATATCTGTAATGGACGTAAGCTGTTGATATACTTACCACTACAACATTATGAATGGCTAAATATTTCTCTCGCTATCTACTATAGACTTAAATACCCGCAATGAAAAAACATTAGGAGAGAGACTTCTCCCTGGAAAAAGTTCATTATACATATATGTATGATGGATGCTAGGTAAGTTTTCTCCAATTTTTTACTCTTTTGTCTGAATTGTATATTATCAGTCATTCAAGGAGTATTATAGACCGGGTCGCCCTAGAATTTTTAAATGAATTTTCTACAACGACACGATACGATACTTACGAATAAATTGAATATGTATACGGTTTAGGATTTTATATAATCGCAACCCATTTCGAGAGTATTTGTTGACTGGTCGTGCGGAGACTTGATCTTTGGCGCGACACTCCAAATTACTTGAAAATGAAGTTGTTATTATATTTAATAACAAAAGAAAATAGGATTTTATGTAATCGCAACCCATTTGCGGAGTTGTTGACGGGTCGTGCGAAGACTGGATCTTTAGCAAGACACCAAATGACTTGAGAATGAAGTTGTTATTATATTTAATTAATAAAGGGGTAGGATTCTATGTAATCGCAACCCATTTGAGGAGTGTTTGTTGACGGGTCGTGCGGAGACTTGATCTTTAGCGCGACACTCCAAATTACTTGAAAATGAAGTTGTTATTAGGGTGAAGTGAGGTAAGTGTAATACCGGGGAAAGTGTAACAGTCGGCCATTTTTTGAGTGAGGTTAAAAATGAAGGTGTTTGTAAATTATTTAAAAGATTTAGAGTGTATATCATATATAAACAATTTTTTTCTTCAAATATCAGGATATATTTAATTTTTTACTGGAGTTTCAACAACATACGCAGATTTACTTAAATATCGATTGAGTAACTTGTTTTTATCGATTTTTTGTAATTATTGTAACATAATAAATTTTAAACTCAATATCGCCACCAGGGGTGTTTTTTTACCAGAATTCCATTTTGTATTGAAAAACGGTTTAGGCACTTACCCCTTCGATATTGATAGGTTAGTTACACTTACCCCGGTCAATTATTCTCGAGATTATTTTACTAAAATCTAGTTTTCTTTGTTTCAGGTCGAGTTTTAAACTTTTAAAATAAAGTGAAAATGGTTCGTGTTTATAAAAAAAAAGACAAATCGTGCTGAATCCTACACCGCGGAACAGTTACAACAAGTGGTTGATTTAGTAAAAACGGGGATAGTTACTGTGTTTAAAGCTTTAAAAAGATGGAATTCCGTATTCTACATTACAAAAACATGTAGCGGGTACACGAGGAACCAAAAGTAAAACTCAGGGACGACCTCCTGTGATGATCCCGGAAGCAGAAGAACAAGTTTTAGCTAATGGGATCAAAACAATGGAGAAGTGGGGCTGGGGACTTGTAGGAAAGAGATCCTAGACGTTGTTGGTGTATACACCATAAAGAACAACCTGCCCAATCCTTTTAAAAGTGGTATTCCTGGGGAGGATTGGTTCCTTAATTTCAAAAAAAGGCACAATCTTTCCCTAAAGAAACCTCAAGCATTGGAATATGCACGGAAAAAAGCCACCGATTCCTTTATCATAGAGTACTTCGACTTACTGAAAAAGACGTTGGACGAACTGTAACTAAATGATAAACCTGAACAGATATATAATATTGAGTTAATCCAGTTTCTGCCTGGATCCGACTAAAACTAAAATTGTTGGACAAAAAAATTGTCCTGCTTCTAGAGTGACCAGTGGTCCGGGTCGGGAGAACACCACAGTCCTTATGGGTGAAAGCGCTCCGGGAGAGAAATTACCACCTCTCATCAAGGCAAGAACATTTGGGATAGTTGGGTGGCTCCAGAGTCCGAAGCCTTTCCTGGAACTGGTTATGCCGCATCTCCCAATGGGTGGATGGAAACCAAGATATTCATTAATTATTTTAAGAAAACTTTCATACGTAATGCCGTAAAGCAAAGACCACTTTTACTGATATATGACGGTCATTCATCTCACCTCGATCTAGAGTTAATCAGGTGTGCAATGGATAACAATATAACTATTCTGAAACTTCCCCCGCACACCAGTCACCTACTACAACCTATGGATTTGGCGGTCTTTAAAAGTCTCAAAACCAGATGGGAATCTAAAATTGCTAGCTACCAAAGAACAAATTTGGGCCAGAAAATTCCCAAGCGCGAATATTCCATTTTAATTCGTCAAATTTGGAGAGAAGCAAGCCAAGATTTACTAAAATCAGGGTTTAGGAAAGGCGGCATCCACCCTTTTAACAGAAACGTCATTGAACCTTTTAAATATGACCCAGAAATGTTAAGAAGGTATGTGCAATCTAAGAAAGAGACAATACAAAAATCTACACTGCCACTTGAAAATTTAGAATTAAACAAGGAAGCTGGTCCAAGTAGTGCACTCGATGAAAACACAAACAACGAAGCTGGTCCAGCAGCTGATAATACCACAACGAAAACGAATGTATCATTTGAAAATTTACTTTTGAGCACAATGAAGCAGTCACCTCGCCCTAGCCAAATCCAAAAAAAGAAATAAAATAGTTCCGGGGGCAGAAGTAATAACTTCGACGGAGAGCTATGCTATATTAGCTAATATTAAAGCAAAGTTGGAAGAAGATAAAGCCCAGAAAAAATAAAGGGGAAAGGCAACAAAAGACAAAAAGCGATTGAATCAAGCTCATCATCTGAAGACGAAATTCAACCTGATAGTTTCAGTCTTATGGATTCAGAAAATGAATATCAAACATATAGCGATTATGTAGATGAGATTACAGAACAGCTAAAAGTAGAAAATTACTTTGAGAATGACTTAACAGCTAGGACACCAAAAGTTGGCAGCTGGGTATTGGTTCAATTGTCTACCAAGAAGTCTAAATTATTTTATGTTGGACAAGTAACAAGATTTTCAGAATTTAAGGAACAAATAGTAACGTTTTTAAAAAAGACCCCCAATTCAAAATCGACATTTAATTGGCCTGATAAAATGGACGAATCAGAAGTACTATTATCCGATGTAGAAAAAGTACTACCAGAACCTCAAATAGGTCGGCGAGGAGAATTAACCTTCCCACTTTCATTTGATGCTAACAATGTTAAATAAAATTGTTCACGTTTAGTTAATAAAATATTTGCTTTAAATTTCAATCTGGTTCTTATATACGAAAAAGCTCATAACTTTGTTATGCAAAGTGATATCATGATTTTTTTTGCTTAAAAGGTATTTTTCATGAGTATGTTACACTTGCCTCAGTTCCTTACAAATACGTTTTGTATGTAAATGATCGTTGGATGTTACACTTGCCCCAAATTGCGGGGTAACGACGCCTTGACATCGACGCCATTTTTTGTTACCGAATAAAAAAATATGAGATTTTTAAAAATTTAACATTTGTAATGTGTTGGTAAGTATATAAGGTTCCTGTAAAAAAATAATTATTTTCCTATCGCCATTTGTTTCTCTGTACTGGGCCTTACAAAATCAACTTCACTTTTTTGCGGTTACACTTACCCCACTCCACCCTATATATTTAATTGTGGGGTTATATTTTATATGATCGCAACCAAGTCAATGAGTGTTTGTCGACGGGTCGTACAAAGACTTGTTCTTCAGCGCGACACTCCAAACTACTTGAGACTGACGTTGTGATAATATTTAATTATGGGTTTGGAATAAAAACACTATATTTAATCTATGAATTACACATCATTTGCGTTTAAATTCTAGACGCAGAGAGACGATGTTTGTTCTGTGAGTTTTCGTAAATTATAGTATTTGATTTATTTTTCTAGTATTGAAATTCAGACCGAAGACGAGAATGGAGAGATGAAAATTCTTTCTCCAGGTGGGTTAATGACATCTATTACATAAGTTAAACAAGTGAGTTCATCTCTTAAAATCAATATTTAGTAGATAACTATCTTAAAGCTATTGACTGAGCTCATATATTTTTTGTATAGTGGTTTAAAACATCAGTTTCTATGATCCTGGCTGAGTAGTGACGGTATGTGACAGATGCTTTCATTGCTCTGTTTGGATTTTAGTGATTTGATTGTACTTAGTGTGAGAATAAAGATATGGGATGTATCCAAATTTTCAAACTAAGTAGAATAAGATGTCTTTAAACAAATTAATTTTAAAACACATAATCTAGAGAAACATCGGTTTCTAATATCTTGGTGGAATAGTAGAAATAGGTGAGAGATGCTTTTATTGTTCTGTTTGGATTTTGGAAATTCAGTTGTACTTAGCGTGAAAGTAAAGATATGGGATGTATCCGCATTTTCACACTAATTATAATAAGATGTATTTAATTATTTTGCCTTTTAACATAAGTGTCGGTTTCTACAAATCTGACCTGAGTACTAACAGTATGTGACAGATGCTTTTATTGCTCTATTTGGATTTTAGAAATTCAGTTGTACTTAGCGTGAGAGTGAATATATGGGATGTATATTCATTTTTTAGTCTAGGTATAACGAGACATGCTAGAATAAATTTGTTTCTTGGTAAAATTTATTTAATTTATCTTTTAACATAAGTGTCGGTTTCTACAAATCTGGGCTGAGTACTAACAGTATGTGACAGATGCTTTTATTGCTCTATCTGGATTTTAGAAATTCAGTTGTACTTAGCGTGAGAGTGAATATATAGGATGTATATTAATTTTTTAGTCTAGGTATAATGAGACATGCTAGAATAGACTTGTTTTTTGGTAAAATTTAATGCGTCCTAATCATTTAACTTTTATACATAAAATTTTCAAGTAGAACTATTGATTTAGGAAATTTTATTCTTGTAAATATTCTTAATTTACACAATTTAAAAATAAAGATTTTTTTTTAAATCAAAACCAAGTTGTTTTCTTTTAAATAACTATCCAACCCGATCATACTTCAATCCAAAGAACTTTAGGTTAAAATAACGCAAGATAGTTAAAAAACAATTACACTAGACGATCGTTATGGCAATAGAAGCTTCGAGGGTTTGTTAGTCTGCTGTGCACGAGCTCGAAGAGATGTATTTGGGATAAGACTATAATGTAAATAAATATTGTAATTAATAATTTTAAATATCAGAGATGTGGAAATTGATTAGTATGTTTTCACGTTGATGAATAACATTATGGTCTTATAGTTGAGTGGTTCTTTTTCAAATTGAGGTCTATTTTTGCAAATTCAGTTAGGTTAGAAAATAGGCGTAAAAAAAATATAAAATAAAATAAATATATAAAAAAAAACAAAACAAAAATAAAAGAAATATAAAAAAAAGAAAATAAAAAAACAGAGAAGGATAAATTAAAAAAAAATTAAAAAAATAAATAAAAAAAAATAGAAAAGAAAAAAAAAGAAAAGAAAAAAAGAATAGAATTCTAATTGAAAAATCTTGATAGGGGTAGGTTAAACTTCACTATAGTTTTGCTATTATTTAAATATTTCCTCAAAATTTTCGCCTGCAGTTTTTTAAAAATGTTCAGATCTCAATACATTTATTTATTTATTGTACAAGACTTTCTGAAAAAGTATATATTGTCAAGTAGTTTTAGCATTAACAAAAAATATAAATAACAAAAAGACAATCTAAAATAATTTAAGAACTCGTTAATTGAGTTAAAACATTTTTCAACTAGGTATGCCTGTAATGTTTTTTTAAACAATCTAGTAGAGGTGATGCTTTTGATGTCGACAGGGATTTTATAAAAAATATAACTGCAAAAACCTTTTGGGCTTTTCCGGAAGATAGACATGTTATAATTCTGCATTATGTTTTACATTTCGCATTTTAATGGCAGCTTTTTTTTAAGCTTGTAGGAGATTAAGAATGTTTTAATCAAAACTTAACATCCTGGTGATCTTTTATTTTTAACTTTTATAAAAAAAAATCTCTAAGTAGGAGTCCCTGAACTCTCTGAAATCTATGAACGAATGTGAAAATGTAAGGTTAGGTTGAGCTCTTGCTATAGCACTAACCATCAATATGTTGTTACGATTAAGATTGTCTGAGTTAAAATTTGTGATATATATTTGTGATTATTTAAAAAAATGGTAATGCCATAAATAAAACTTTAGGGTCATTCCATGGAATTTCACCCAATTTTTTTTGGTAGCTGCATATTTCTCAAAAGCTTTCAAAAAGATATATGTTCATTCTTACATTGGACTAATAATAAAGATGGGTACTGTCTATTTTTCAGGCTGTTATTTTTATACAGGGCGTCTCAAAAAATACTAATAATTTTAAAAAACATTACTTCTGTGTAAAATCAAAATGCATCTTTGACTATAACTGAATTCCACAATACCTGAATTATTGAAGAGATCAAGAGCTAAAGTAAATCAAAATATCAAAATAGAGTTGAATTTTGGTTTATGTGTTATATACACAGAGTCCAAAAATCCAACAAAATTTTACAAAACTGAATTTTTTATCTTGCCTATTATGTTTCATTATGATTTTGTAAATTGACTTGACTACTCCTCTGGCAACTATTGCCGATATAGTCAGATTACTAAAGAATTAGAAAAGTTCATTTTTTGACACTCTATATCTCAGAAAGAGGTTGATAAATTTTGTTCCAAATTTGTAGGATGGCTAGTGGTTATCTAAAAGGAATCAATACGAAAAAAATGAAAAGAAGTATTTTCTTTGTTTGGGTCCTATAATTTTTTTCATAACCGCTCTTATCTTCATGACAACTACATATAAATCAATAATTATTTCAGCAAAAAGTTCCAATCAAAATGGTATCAGAAAAAACGGTGCCGTAGGCTAGGCAAATTTTTTGGAAAATAAACAAATTTCTTGAAAATTTGCACCGCAGGCGAAAATTTTTGCCGTGCCCCCCCTTGGTTTTTGGAAAAGGTACTACTTTCGAGCAAATAAAATGTAAACGATACCTAGCTAGAACAAAAAAGTGAAAATAAGCGAGAAAGATTGAGCGGTTTTTTATAATTTTTTTCGGAAAATCTTTGCCAACTTCAATATTCTCATTCTTTCAGATAATTTCTGAGAATTTTTCCAAAAATTTTATGATTTTCTGAAAAAGTTCCTCTCCAAGATTTGCATTGTTTCACATTGATTTATGGAAACTTTCCAAAAAGTTCATAATTTTTCAAAGAAATTACGCCTGCGGCGCAATACCTATATCCACGATTTACATTATTTTTCGAAAATGTTGTCATTTATCAAAAATTTCTCCAAGATTTGCATTATTTCACATTGATTTTTGGGAACATTCCAAAAATTTCAACATTTATCTAGAAATTTCGCTTTTTCTGTGTGTAACAATTTCGAAAATCGTATTTTGTCAAGACAAAAAATATTTTGACAACTCAAAACCACCCTAAGAATAAATCTAAGGTGCTGCGCCGCTGAGTTTTCTGACTATGCACATCGTCTTTATTTTTTTTTTAAGACGTAATGCACTTATAGGACTTTCAGTTAAATTTGAATTTTCTCGGAAAAAATTTGCACGCCCATGTCTACATTGCTTTTGAACAGTTTTAGGTCATATAATTCTTGTTGGTATTTTTCACAGTACAGTTAAAATTTCATTATAGCGTTGAGAACAACGATAGACAAAAAAAATCATAAATCAAAAACTGGATAAATAACCTTTTCAGTTTTTTGTACGTTCAATCCTTGGATATGGTTCTACTATTCTTTAAAATATAAATGAAATAAAAGAATGCCTTTCTTAGATGAAGCGATCGAGAAAATTGACTTTTTCAAATTTTTTACAGAGTAATACAACTTTTATATATTTATCTTTGGAGCATAGAAAAGATACAAATAAAAATATTCATAAGCGTTTAAACAACTTGTGACTTTGAGACACTTCCTAAAAACGTCGAAGATAACGCCAAGTTGACGAATTTTGGCTATTTTGTACACCCTTTATAAAAATAGAAAATATTCCGGGTCAATTTTTTTTCATTCATTAACATTTTTGAGATCTCATTAACCATCACATGGCGCTTGGTTCTTTATTTTCTTGTTTGAAATCAAAATTTTGATTGAATAAAAATTAATCCAAATTTCACCATTTTTCATACTTTTGTGCCTCCCTGTAGAAGAACGGCAAATGAAAAATATACGTAATATTCCAATACCCACGGTAATTTCCAATTCTTGATGCAAACATTAAGAAATGACAATATCAAATGTACATAAGAGTGTCCTTGCGGAATTTAGTATAAAATGTCCTGATTGGTTATTTTTAAACACATGCATATTATTTTACTCATGCATATTATTTTATTGGTGTATATCGTCCCCACACGTTTAACGATATAGAGATTTTTTTTTGAAGAGTTTAATCGCAAACAAGTTTTTTTCAAGTAAGGAAATTTGATTTGTGGCGCCTTTTTGGAAGGCTTCACATCGTCTCCTGGATCAATAAATAATGTGACAGCTTTGACCAACGTCAAAAATGATGGGAAGGGTAATAGGCTAAAAAGGGCACTAAACTGAGAGATTCTCGTAAGACATATTAACGGCAATGATCTCTATATGCAAAGCGAGGCAAAAATATTGATACTTTTTGTAGAGAGACCACGCTGCGCAGGAGGTGCTACTGACAACATTGACAAACACTTTAATGACAAATCACAAATGAGAATCTTCTTGAAGTATTAAGTTCACAGAATACCACAGGTGATTAGAACTAAAGAGAGAAAGACTGCAGCTTAGCATTTATTGTATGTTGTCATTATAAAAAAACTCTTAAATTTTTGTCTCAGTGTCTCATATAGCCGTGGTCGTTCCAGTTACTTCGTATATAATTCATCATCATTCAAGTTCAAGTACTTACTATACAGGGTGTCCCAGAAAAAATTAACTACATGGGGTTATATGAGGATTTTGGAAATGATAAGACATATTATAATTCTGGTTAAATGGAAAAAAGTTACGATATTCTGAGCCCAATCAGGTGCTCTATTAAAATTAAAAATATCTACAAGGGTTTTTCCAAATATCAAGCAAAAACTAAAAACTGCCTTTAATAAAAATAATTTATTTATTGCTTGATATTTTTATTTTTGAAATAGACTTGGATTTGTGTGTATTACTGTTTTCAAAATTCTCATAAGAAACCGTGTAATAACTTTTATCTGGGACACATGGTATACCACAACTATTTTTTAAAGTTTCTAAACAAGTAACGGTAACTTTCAATGTGTGATGCAAAGTTTATATAGAAAAGAAATATGGAGTGTGCACAAATCTATCTTTCACATGGACTGCCTAAGCTTATCGGGACAAATAATGTGTTTGCGCATGCCTTAAGTTAAAAACGGGGTGATTGGAAAGAGTGAAATCAATGTAGGTTTGTGGCAGATTATGGCAGAGACGTGGTTTGTTTAAAGCTTATTTCAGCCTGCGAAAGCCGTGGTGAGATTTCTGAGATATACAAGTCGAAGAAAAAAATGACAAAGACAGAGTAATAAATAAACTTGTCACAAAAAACTTATATTAAAAAATAAACACATATCACGTGACTATCCCAAACCTATTTTGGTTTCACTTCTTATATCATATTAATAAATATAATTTTGGCTTTCTTATTTGAATGGTTTAAAAATAAGCTAGTTTATTTATTACACGTGTATTCCATTAAAAGAAAATAGTTGCTTAACATAAAAATTTTAAAAATGTTAATGCCTTATTCGACTTCTAAAAGTTTTTTCTACTTTCGTGCCAGAAGTACGTACTTCTTGCCCTCATTTGCTACAAGAATTAGAATGTCGCACACCGAAACCAGCAAAGTCCATTACCGCACGAATTTTTATTCGTGGAATTGTCTTTTTAAACCGCAATTGTTAAATGTTTTAATATAAGGTTTTTTATGTTATTTAATGTATTTTTTTTTAATATTTTATGACGTTTTAGTAATTATTTAAAAAATTGTATTTTTTAAATAATTGAGCGACTTTTGTAGCTTTTTCTAGACATATCAACAATGGAATTTTGCTTGACACATTGCATGTCTTGATTTTTATATCAATTTAAACTGTTAGCTCGCGTTACTACGTCAACCGTTTCATTTAAACCACAAAAAAGTCTCCAAGCTGTTCGAATAACAGGAGCTCTTGGAAACCATTTTGATTTTTTAGTTTGCTTTAATTGGTGTCGTAACCAGGAATATGTCTTCGGGTGTAGGGCAAGAGCTCATGATGCTGTATTTTATTTTTCTATTTATGAAATATGTGGAAAATATCTAAGAATCCTTAGGCTTGGAGGTGGCCGGACCCCGAGCCCCCTTTCTAGGTGCGTCAATGCTTTAATTATATTTTTATCCTTTGCTTTTTTTAATAACTCTACACTGAAACAATAGTGTGACTAACTAAACTATCAATACTTACATGTGCAAGTGATTTTCAGGCCCTTTTTGGATAAACAAATAAAATACCGCTTTACCATATTGATATCTCACAATAGCACTTTACCTTTTAAAACTTTTCTGTGACTTAAAATATTAATAGTAGGTAACGCATTTGTGGCATAGACCACTGTGCCTTGCGCTTTTATTTCGCCTCCAGAGCCGGTTTCAGCTCTCGTTACGCCCGAGGAAAACTATAAAAATAGTTTTTTGAGGAAAGAAACCTATTCCGCATTAGTGCGAAAAACAAACCATGACAAAAATTAAAAACAAACGTGTCAGACAAAACGATATACGTTGTCAAAATTTAATATAAATAAATACTTGTAAAATTTTGTTTTACTTAATTGCTGGCCCGGCCATCTAACCGCGTTGCTCGGCCATCTGCAATTACATGCGGCAAAGTAATATTTTTGCACTTGCAAATTTACTATTTTCTACTAGGATGTGGAAAACTCCATTTTTCTGCACGCAAAAAGTTAGTTTTTAGGGAGTAACTGACACAAGAATTAAATAGTTGTAGTTTGTAAATCTACTTAATATTTATATTTATCAGAAGTCTGCTATAATTTTTAATAAAATAAAGAAAAACTATATAATATGTGTTTAAATCATTTTGCGAAAAGATGATTATGCATATTGGTTCATTATATTTTTACCCACCCTTTTAGACCATTAATAATTGATATAGTAATATAAAAGAAATTGTGTTCGAATTTGCAAAATTTTTACCTTTGAATTGCATCTTGACTTTATTCCTGATGCTTACCATATTTGACAGGCGCTCAAATTTATAGTTTTTGTAAATTGGATGCTCCTTATATTATTTAATTAATAGATTAGGCTTGGAATATAGTTTCCAAAAATACCCGATATGCCCTAGTTTATAGCCATAGTTTCTGAGATATTAGCAATTATTTTGTAAACTGATAAAAAGGTAACAGTACCGCTCTTGTGTTAATTTTAGTATCCTTATTCCAAATTACGTTAGTCCCCATGTATCAACAGTGAGAATGACATGATGTGACAGTATATATAAACTTTGTTGTCGTTACCGGTTGTCATTTTGAGCGTCATTAAAAACATATATATTTGTCATTGTCACTGTTTATATATATTTCAGAAACTATTTATTAAAACTGCGACATATAGGGTATTTTCGGAAAGCATATTCCAAGCCTAATCTATTAATTAAATAACATAAGGAGTCGCCAATTTACAAAAACTATAAATTTAGCGCCTGCCAAATACAGTAAGCATCAGGAATAAAGTTAAGATGCAATTTAAAAGTAAATATTTCGCGAATTCGAACACAATTCCTTTTATATTCCTTAATCAATTATTAATGGTCTAAAAGGGTGGGAAAAATATAATCAGACACCCTGTACAGTGTAAAAACTTTACCTAACAAGTGGGGAAGGTGATACTTTACCGCACGTGACGGCAGTTGGACGAACGACGCGAAGCGGAGTTCGGTCAAGCCGTCAAGGGTTGTAAAGACACTTTCCGCCTGTGTTAGGTACAATATTTTACCTATCAGTACGTTTTTTTTTTCAAAAAATTTAATGTAATTTTTAAATAAACATGTCAAATTAGACGAAATTGAAATGTAAACAAATATTGAAGTTGTCTTATTACCGCGTTGCTAAGATTTCCAAATGGTGGGGGTCCGGTAAAGTACCTTTACCGAACGGCGTGCGGTAAAGTAATTACTTTACCGCACGCGAGTAGGTAAATTATTTTATGCACCGTAATGTCAAAACAAGTTGATCTCATAAATTTTTGTGCACCGCAATATTAAAACAAGTTTATTGCATAAGTTTACTGACATTCGATTGTAGAAGTAACTAAACGCAAATCACTTGTAATAAAATTATATCTCACGCTCTTACCTAAACAATTCTTTATAACGTTTTCGGAAAGTTATTTTTCCACACACGACTGCTTGACTGAACTTCATAGGCGCAACATGCCGTCAACGGCTTAAAGAAAAAACCAAATACGTAATATATTTGGCGCACTAAAGGCGTAAGTCCTATTCATTACACACGCAACTGACGTCCTTATTGTTTGGTACAATAAGTGCGAAAGCTACGTGTGTAATGAATGTGACTTACGCCCTTAGTGTACCAACGGAGAGATTTCGGGTCCCTATAAAAATGTCGAACCGTAATTTGGTCGAAAATAAAACAATCGAAAATAGAATTGACGAAAATAATTTAAACGATACGTAATTTTGTCGATCTGTAAAATTGTCGAAAATAATATAGTCGAAAATAATTTAGAGGAATCGTAATTTTGTCGATCCGTAAAAGTGTCGAAACGTAAAAGCATCGAATCGTATAATGATCGAAACGGAGTTAAGGCGAAACGTAAAAAGCTCGAACCGTAAAAAAGTCGAATAGCAAAAAAGCCGAACCGTAAAAAGGTCGAAAAATAAAAAAATCGAAAAATAAAAGAATAGAAAGCAATTCAAGCGAAACTTAATTTTGTCGAACCGTAAAATTGTCGAAAATAACATAGTCGAAAATAATTTAAACGAATCGTAATTTCGTCGATTCGTAAAAATGTCGAAACGTAAAAAAGTCGAAAATTAAACGCGCGATACGCAATGGAGAAGAGACGCAAAATCCTCGAAACGTAATTATGTCGAAACGTAAAAAGCTCGAACCGTAAAAAAGTCGAATCGGAAACTCGTCGATTCTATAATTAACACGCCACGGTGCCAAGTTTGCTGTTACATTATAGCGTTGTTTGATGGATCAAACAATGATTATCGATTATAGTTTAAGGTCACTGCATCACGAAGACGTAGTGTCTTCTTTAAGTAGCGACACGACAGCTAAATCTTTTTGGTAATATGACGAATCTGGCACACTCAGGAGCGTAGCTTTCTTTGTGTTCAAAAAAATAAAATGGTTTAAAATATTACGTAGAGAACTGTCTATCACACCCGGTATATATATTTAGACTATCCAAATAAACAAACCATTAAAATAATGCTTTTCCAGATTCTCGAATATAAAAACTAAGTTTTGCAATATGTTAGGACCCACGCAGCGCAAGAAACCAAAAATTAGTTGACATGTTTTATATATCGATACCCTAATTCTGACACGTCGAAGTTTTGCAATATGTTAGGACCCACGCAGCGCAAGAAACCAAAAATTAGTTGACATGATTTATATATCAATACCCTAATTCTGACACGTCGTAACCCACATAATAAATATATTATAAAATATAAAAAACTATTATGTTTTTCTTTATGCGCTCTAGGGTATAAAAGTGTACGTTTAATCCGTTTTTTCAGGGACTAAGGTAGTATTTTTATCCCCAGTGATTAAAAGTAACTTCTTTAAAACTATAAAGGCCAAATATAGGTGTTTTCGATCATTTTATTTAATTAGAATACAAAAAACAAAAAGCTATCAAGATACACGATTACGGTTCTTCTGTTGCTTCCAGCTTTCCGTAAGTTTACTGTACTTTGCTGATGACTTGGTTGATTTCAATTATTATTGTGTCCTTTAGCATAAAATATGGCCTTCATAGGAAGAATTTAACTTTCTAGACTTCTTCAGGATGTAAATCAAATACCTTTTGAAATTTTCGACATTCTGTTTATTGCATCATTTTCGGTACTCTGAAAGCTGCTTTCTTCGGTGGCCTTTTTAATGTCCATCTCAAAGTAGGAATAGGCTTTATTCTTTGGTCCATGTTTGTTCCATCTTAGAGAAATTTTATTCAAACTTTTTCTTGACTAAACCTATTTAGTTTGTTACGAAATAAATATTATTTTTTCCACATTTTTTCTATGTTTGTTAGCGTTTGACTGACTTTTGTTTAACGCCATGCTATAGCAACGGGTCCATAGCCCACCAAATAAATGACAAATCACTGCGCACTGTACTATTATATACCGGGGGTTGACATGCTAAAACTAGAGTATCGGTTAGTGGTTTAATATTTATTTTATTATTATTATTATTTTTAGTATATAAACCTTGGCATTAAAATCCCTTTTAGTTACTTAGCAGAGTATAGCCGTCCTTCCCGTCGGGCTTGAAAATTCTCGTCGCGGGATTAAAAGTAAACACTGTCGTCCATTATTTTATTTCGGTTTAAGAGGTCGAAAGTACAAAAGGTCGAAAATACAAAAGGTCGAGAACATTAGGGCGACACTACAAAAAGCCGAAAATACAAAAGATCGAAAGTAAAAATGGTCGAAAAACAAAAAGCCGAAACTACAAGAGGTCGAAAATACAAAAGCCGAAAGTTCAAAAGGTCGAAAATACAAAGTATCAAAAATACAAAAGGTCGAAAATACAAAAGGTCGAAAATACAAAAGGTCAAAAAACAAAAGATTGAAAAAAAAGGCTTTACTACATACACATAGGCACAAGCACACACATACTCACAAACGCACAAATAGTACTTTTTTTTGTTGAAAACAGTTTTTCCCGACGGAAATTTGTTTCAAAACATTTTCTTCGAACGGAAATTTGTTCGAAAATAGTTTCTTCTAATAGAAATTTGTTCGAAAACCTATTCTTTGAACGGAAATTTTTTGGCAAACATTTTCTTCGATCAAAAATTAGTTTATAATTTTTTCTTTAAATGGAAATTTTTTCGACAGCATTTTTTCAACCGTAAAGTTGTTTAAAAACCATTTTTTTAAACGGAAATTTCTTCGAAAACATTGTCTTTAATCGAAAATTTGTTTGAAAACAGTTGTTTTGAATGGAAATTTATTCAAAAGTAATAGTTCGAACATTTTCCTCGAAAAGAAATTTGTTTAAAAATAATTTCATTGTAAAACAAGCTTTCTGAAAAAAGAAGTTCTAACCTGGATTGTCAAACTTTACACAACTCATATAGTTCGACTTTCTAACATATTTTTTCATAAGAAAACTTCCCTGACTTCTTTCCCCGGATCTTAGAGAGTGTGAAACCAAACCGAACCAAACCAACACATATTTTGGAAAAATTATTTTCTTGAATAAGCTCCACTGTCCTCCTTTTAGGAGGTCGAAATTGGTGTTTTCCTAACCTTTGTCAATTAATCGCAAACATTTCCTTACAGGTTCGGATACCCCCTGCATGACTTTTTTCAACCAAAACACTGTCCCCAAGTCACAGGTTTGCGATTAAAAGAGAATCTCCCAAAATGAGGACCGGAGAGCTTACGCCCATATATGTACGTCGTAGGGATTTGTACGTACTATGGACGTACTATCTACTAACATTCGACGTATTTTCGATGAATGTACCTACTATGTACGTAAAAAACTCGTACTAGATACTGACATGGTACGTCCAGTTGAACGTAAAATGTACGTACTCCAGACGTACATGGTACATATATAGTACTTAAAATGTACGTACCTTAGACGTATATGGTACGTACATAAAACATCAAATTAAAATAAAGTAAGTGTAGCATTAGGGCTAGGTATCATTCAAAATTATTCTGGCTTCCTGAACATTCCTACTTTAGACTGATCGTCCAGGTTTACCTCGTGGCTCGAAGTCCCGATAGGTTTGATGTTTGTTTTGCTTGATTTAATATCTCTAACAATGCCGTTAAATGATCGCGAGTCTAACAAACTTTTAAGATACTGTGTGTTATTTTAAAAACAAATACTTTCTTATATCGATGTAAAATACAAAGCTAAAAGGTTTGGAAATTTTTTTAAAAATCATGTTTTTGCACAGAGTCGACCTGATTGGAAGCACGGCAGAATCACAGGAATATGACTCTAGAAACTATAACCATTTTAACCAAAAAGGGCAAAATTTAGAGTAATCCCACAGAAATATTATTTTTTTATCATTGTAGGTAAGTACTATAACTAATATTATATCTAATAGTAAAAGTGTATGTATTAAATTGTTTTGTAGTCTTTTTTGTATTAATTTATATTTTAAAAATAAAAGTTGGTCAAAAACTTAAATTATAAGTATTGTCTTTTAATTTTTTAAAAAGATTTTACATACTGTAGGTACTCTAAAAATTCTGAGATTTACAAACTTCTAGAAAATTTGTAGGCACTCTAAAAATTCCGAATTGTCCAAAAATTGCGTGTGGGTACTCTTATTATTCTGAGGTAAGTTGAGGAGTTGAGGATGGTAATTCCGAGGCAGGTCACGACGGCTTGTGGTGGATGCAGTGACCCTAAGTTTGCTGGGTTAACCATCTAGCGGCCAGGTATGAAAGCTTGCGAGAGACAAAATCACCAACGAACGATTATAAAGTATAATCGTTGCAAGATCACTGCATACAACATAAGTTTACATGATGTACGATTACCAAATAAATAATACGTTTACATCTAATTGAATTCAAATTTTTAATAATAATATTAAATAAATAATATGACACCACGTGGCGCTTATTTTGCAAAATAATAAAAAAGGTACCAAAAAACAATATACAGGGTGTAATTTAAATAATCAAATTTTAAGGATTGGTGGGTAAGGTCAAAAGGAGACAAAAATTTAAAAACATTTTTGCTTTCAAGTTATAGCATTTTTCAAGTTTAGAGTGGAAAAAAAACTGTTATTAAACATTAAAAATTTGACAATGTCTAATAATTTTGTGATTCATTATGATCAATAAAACTAATTTCAGTAGAGGATCAAAATCTACCATAAAATATAGAAATCCGAGGTATACACAAATGAAGAAAAGTCATAGTCACCCGGACTATTTTTCGATCACCGCAATATTTTTTAAAATAATATTGTTTAGTTTTAATAATAATTAAGCAAAAAATGGGAATAAAAAATAAGTAGAAGTTTACTTTAAAAAAATTATTTAATATTAGAAGCAATTTTTAATTTTTTGTATAAAAGGCGATATTGCTAATTTTGGTATTTTTTTGCGCGGTTCCATTTAAAGATAATATATACATTTAAGCACATTGTGATAGGTTAACTCAAAAAATACAATAATATTTTCTGATCTGAAGAAACTCTTAAAATTAACAGAACATGGGTACCGGTTCTTAAAAACACTAAACGGCTCCCTTACAATAACAAAACTGAATCTCGGGAAAGTGACCAATCACCGACCAGCTCTGATATATGCCCCGCCCACCATGGCGTATATAACCTGCGCCCGCGATAGACTAACCACCAGTCTTCGAGAAGTCGACAAACAGTCAACATCTCCTGAAGATGCCATCCACTCGAGATGGCGAAACGTCGAGAACGAATTTCCAACGACGACGGCCGAACAGCCCGAAAGCACACCCACCATTAAAATGTATTTTGTTTAACTCCAGACTCAATTACCTTTCGTTTGATATCACACACGCCATATTTTTACATAAATCTACTCCCACCCTTTTATTTGGCTTGTGTTTATTGGATTTTGTTCATTTTTAAATAGGACCATCTCGACCCAAGACCCAGCCTAGGTACCAAATTTCATTGAAATCGGGCAAGCAGTTTTTGAGTTATGCGCGTTGGTCGTTACAGACAGACATACAGACAGACAGACGGACAGACAGACAGACACTACAACAAAAAAGTTTCAAAATCATCGGAAACGCAAAGATATATAAAATTTTTTGAAATCGGAGCAACTTTTTTGTTTCTCAAAAAAATTAGGATCACTATAGCTCACACTACTATAGTATAGTATATGTGTGAGCTAATTAAGTATTTAGGTGCATGAGCGTATACAAGGGGGGGGCTTGGAGGTTAAAGCCCCCTCCCCAAAAACCTAGAACTAAATTGTTTTAAAAATATTTGTTTACCTACTTTTTAATAAGTTATTAAATAAAAGTGGAAAAAAGTTCCAAGCCCCCCCCTCCCCCAAGGCGATTTTTTGTATACGCCACTGTAGGTGCATATCTGAAATAAGCATTAAACATTTTCTACAGTACATAATTTTGTTCCATTTTTAAACACTTCATCATTTTTGAGACTACCTATTTATTTTTTTATCAAATTTTCCACACGCTTGTAGAAACAATATTTTTTCATGCATCAACCCCCGAAGTATCCACCACCAAGTTTTTTTTCTAAAATGGCAGCTCCTATTTTTTTAATTAAAATACAGGGACATAATTTACATAATTACGATTATCATTTTTTAACAAAGCGGAAACAGTGTAACTACAAAAATAAAAAGTGGGCCAATTTTTAATGACATTACTGAAAATGACAACATAACTACAAAAATTACAAAGAACCTAAAACAATTATTTAATAACACGCGTGTATACACGGTGTCCCCGAATTTCCTTTACACGCTATATCTCCGTTAGTGTAGCGGCCAAAGGAGCAGAATTTTAACATTGTAATGGGTTATAATAAAAAATAGTATTTGTCTATATATATTTTATGAATACTTTTTTACCTAAAGCAAAATACCTATTGGAAATAAAAACAAAACATACGGGGTTGTATTTAGAATTGGCAGTAGATGTAAGAGTGCAATTTGAAAAAAAAGTCGGTGGTGGCTACTTAGGGGTTAATGTAAATAAGGTACTTATTTGGGTTTTTTAGAAGAAAAAAACAAAAACACGTCAGCTTCGTTTTTTTTACGGGCTTTCTCTCAGATGCAAAAAAAAGTCTGTTAATAGGAATAGGTGGGATCATAATCTTCTTCGAAAAAAAATTTGTGTTCTAGCAAAAACGAAATCGACCCAGATTGGCTCAATCTAGTCTTATGTCAATATACCAGCGCAAATACTATAAATTTCTTAATTTTTTTGCAGAAAAATTTTGGTTTAGATATCGTTTATTTTAAACATCATTAAATTAAATACATTCCGAGGTTTGAATTTCTTTACTATTCCATGGGCTGGCTACTGGCGTCTAAGATTTAATTAATACTTAGGTGCCTACATATGTATTTTATTTATAATATCAAAGTATTTTCTAATAATGTAAGAGTTTTAGAAAACTATACCTATTATTTAATAATAAAATAGTAGGAACTAAAATTATACTACTGGAGAACATGCTAAAAACGATTTTCACTTACCTCAGCTAATTCATAAGCGCCCCCTTCGTTCTTTGAGATGACCTCAGGTGCCATCTAACCATATATGGTGAAACTTTCAGCGTAAGTTCAACGAATTCAGCCAAGAAATTTTGCAAAATAAGGCAACATCGCACCCGCATTTACGTTTCGACATAATTACGTTTCGATGATTTTGCGTCTCTTCTCCATTGCGTATCGCGCGTTTAATTTTCGACTTTTTTACGTTTCGACATTTTTACGAATCGACGAAATTACGATTCGTTTAAATTATTTTCTTCTACATTATTTTCGACAATTTTACGGATCGACAAAATTACGTTTCGCTTAAATTGCTTTCTTCTCTTTTATTTTTCGATTTTATTATTTTTCGACTTTTTTACAGTTTTTCGAGTTTTATGATTCGATTTTTTTACGGTTCGATTATTCTGCGAATCGACTTAACTACGTTTCGATGCTTTTACGTTTCGACATTTTTACGGGTCGACGAAATAACGCTTCGTCTAAATTATTTTCTACTATATTATTTTCGACAATTTTACGGATCGACAAAACTACGTTTCGTTTAAATTATTTTCGTCTATTTTACTTTCGACCAAATTACGGTTCGGCATTTTACGTTTCGACAAAACTTTTTTCGATGTTTTTGTGGCGAGCCGAGATTTCTTTGTATTAAATTTTGTTAAGTTGGTGTTTTTAGTGATTTTTATGACTATAACTTTGTTGCTACGGGAAGGTTTCTTTCCGAATTAGTGCGGAAAAGTGAAATTTTCCGCACGCAAAATGCATGATAATACAAAACAATATTATTTATTAATTTTTCAGAGAGATATTTACTAGAGGCAGTAGTTTATTTTACACGCCTGTAAAAAATAATATACCTATCTACCTAAAACGTGCGTAAAGTAACATTTCTGCACTTGATTGCTAGTTAAACCACTAACCACTAACGCGTTGTTCGGCCATTTACAAATGCCTACGTATTTTATTATTTTCTGCTCGCATGCAAAAAATACCTACTTTGGGGACTGTTTTAAGATAAGTTTGGTGTGAAAGGTAGAATTTTTTACACTGTTATTAGATTATATAGAAAATCGTAAAATTAATTGTTTGAGTTTTAGCACTTCTATTGTAAATTAATACAGCATTATTTTGAAGACAATAGTGTATCTGTAGCGTAATATAAAATTTTGAATCTAATAATTACAATAAATTTAATTCTATTGACTTTTTTATATTCTTTATGGAATTTTTAAAACATTATAATTAAAAAACTATTCTTCAAGTTTTGCGCCCCTTGAAGGCCATGCTCGTACCTCATAGCTCGATACGGCTCTGATTCGCTAAGGCGTGTCGATCGACTTTGGAAGGCAGACTATTTTCGTGTATGTGTAAAGGACACACTTATGCAATTTTCGTATTGTCATCCTTTAATGTGATAATCAAAACCCACTTATTGCGTAAATAGGTAACCGGGTGTATTGGAATATTACATATATGAATTTTTACCATCAATTTACCTGCATCAACTAGGATTGGGTGAATTTCCATGGAATGACCCTTTACTTACTTCAAATATGAGTTCGCAAAAGCCAAATTTTTTTAGGTTATGCTAGTATTAGCCCAAGGTTTCAGTCGTAAATATTAGAATTGACTCAGAGGACATTTTTGCCTTAGTTTCATTTAACGCATCGCAAAGATTAACACGATATCAACAACTTTTTTCTATTAGCATGCATCAAACAAATTACGTTAAAAAACAATGTTGCAGAAAACTTGTTAAATAATTATAACAAAAAATTTGCCCATATACCTACTTGTTCAATGTACTTTAAATAGGTTAAAAACTATCATAACATAAAGTTTGAATTATTAGAATGTTCTGCAATTTTTCTAGTAAGTATTTATATATTTGGCTATATGTATATGTAACTATTTTTTGTTGTTTTATTTTATCTTTTAATTTTTACTAATTTTAATAATGAAATAAAATTTTGTTAATTTTGACATATTAGATTTTATAATAGTTACATAATATCTTTATTTTTAAATTTCACAAATTAATTTCTAAGGTGTGTATCACTATTCATGTGATATACAACAGTACCATTTAGAATCCTTTTGTTATTCTATAATCGATAATCTAAAATAAATAAAAATAATCATAACTTCAGAATCATAGTAGCTATTAAGCTGCAGTTTTCCTGTCTGGATAGAGAATAAAAATATACATGTGTTTTCTTCTCAGTGGTAATCTCTAGAACTGATTGCTAAATTTTGAAAAATTTTACATTATTAATTGTAGAGGTATTCAAAAGACCTTCAAAACAAGGTACCACTTGACCCACATTCCCTATTCAAATTCTAGTGGTAAAACTCAACCCTCAGCAGGGGTGCTTTGTTCGAAAATTCCAAAGTAGCGGAAAGGTGTCCCCCTTAAAATAAAAATCGACATGTCCGAGGATTTTTTGAAATTCTGGTTCAAAATACTCAAAAACGCCTCTGTTAACTTTCTTTGAAACTTAAAAAGTTTTTGTGGGTACTACACACATTTTTATTCTCAAATTGGACTTTGGCCAAAATAAGTTTGAGAACCACTGAATTAGAGGTATACATTGGTGTTGAAACTACCCCCACACCTTCCTCATTAAAGCATGGGTTGTGTGCTACCAAACTTGGGTGGATGCAAATTGCGATTTTGCTATAAATATGGGTTGTTGGGTACCAAACTAAAGGAAATTGTATGCCAAATTTTTTTTATATTTTTTTTCCAAATAAAAAGGGGGGGGGGGCATTTTTTTATATAATTTAAACTTTTTCGATCTTACATATCTATTTGCATAGATTGGCTGTCAAAGTTTTGTTTAATTTAGTTGTTTTTGATTTCTTAGTTGGTTTTGAAACTTTTTCTATCTATATTTATTTTTTGTACTCAAGAACATGCACACACCCTCGTTGCATACTAAAAGCACCATTTAGACGAGTATAAACTATACCGTTTCCTAGTCACAATTTAAATGGAATAATGCTGTGGCTGCCTTCTATGTTATTTTTCTTTTGTTTTAGTTGTATTATTAAGGAATATTTTAGGTTCTTGATAACATCAGTAGAGTAGAGAGTAGCACGGAATCAGAAGAAACACTCACACTCAGTAGGAAAAGAAAAGTTGACAGAGAAGCACTTTTGGAACTAAAAGAAACCGTTGAAGAAATACCACCTTTGGAACTAGAAGAAACTGTTAAAGAAACACCACCATCTACGTCAGCCACCTTTGTTGAAACACCTGAAAATAGAGACAAGATAGGGGACATACCTACTGTCATAGAGACTCTATCCCAAAAGGAACTCATCGAACCAAAAATTCCAGTTTTTGATAGTGTAAGTTTTTTGAAGTATACTTCGGCCATTGATATGCCAACAAAAAAATACAGGCCACGACCCTAAAAAAATCAGCTGTTATTTAGGGGCTGAATTTTACATTAGGTCTTATGGGCGGATAGAAGTTTATTTGTGATATTTTCAAAATGGCACTACAGATTTTCCCGAAATTTCAGTGAAATATTCCCAGACACTATACCGATATTCCACCAAACTTTTGTAAGGATGATAGCGGTTAAAAGGTTAAAATATTTAAGATTTAGCATTCCTTATTTTGAATTCAAATTGCTCGCCATGCACCGCACGCAAACTGTTATATTTGACATGGATATGACTTTGTCATTGTTTGTCATGGCATTTATTTATTTGCTTGTTATGTAAAACTTTTTTTAGGGAATTTTTACTATAAAGTAAATTTAAAATCCAAAAATACCAGTGTTATTCTTTTTAAAACAAAATTACACTACAAAAAAATTATTTTTGATGTTGTAATTTTTGTAAACAAATCTAACCATTGACTTCTATACCCTTCTATACCCTACGGGTAGACCCGGCATGGGCCTAAATTGCCATTATATCAAGCTTTTATCGCAATTGACCAAATACAAGTAAGAATTTAATGAGCAAGACAGGGATGAAAATAGAATTTCGGTTTGGTAAGTCCGGACACATGCAACATCGCAAAAATATTCTATTGGCTTGTCTTGGATAAAAAAGGGCAGTGGCGCCGCAAAATAAAAATTTTGAATTCCACTAGCATTTGTTTATCAACAATTTTCTATTTGAATAATAAATAATTCATGAATACTTACTTGTCTATACTGTGTTTATAAAATTCTCTTCAGTAAACAAAAGAGTAAAAATAATTTGTTAGCAAGCTAAGTGCAGTGGATGTATTAAAATTATTGTTTTCATCTTAGAACTTTACAAATGTTGTATCTTCCAGGTAAAATATTTTCTTTCTTTGAACAAGGGTCTTCTTCAACTCTTCTCTTCTTGGTGGACTACAAGTTATGCTCGAGTCAGATAAAATTTCGGAACTAAAAATTTCAATTCGGAATCGGACAACTAAGCGCCGGGCCAACTCGGCGCCGTCAACAGGGCGCCACGCCGGGCCTAATGGGCGCCTGGCCAACTCAGCGCCGGACTATTTTTTTTTCGATAAAATGTGCAGATAAAAACAAAATAAATATGTTATTTATACAAAAATTTCAAAATCTATTGAGTCGATTGTTGAAATTTGGTAGGTGTAGTGTTCTGGTAACCTGGTAAAAATACCATTTACGTTTTTTATTTTAAGAATGGCGGATCCAAAATGGTGGATTTCTTTATTTTTAAACCGATTTGTCTCAAACTTGAAAGTTTGCAGTGTTTGAGATCACTTATTACAGTTTTATCCTCAAACTTAAAAAAATGAAAATGGCGGATCCAAAATGGCGGATTTTCTTATTTATGCACCAATATTCATCAAATATAGAACTTGGCAGTGTTTCAAGTCGCTGAATATGATTTTTGACTCAAACTCAAAATGGCGGATTTCTTTATTTTTAAACCGATTTGTCTCAAACGTGAAAGTTTGCAGTGCTTGAAAGCACTTAATTTCAAATGACGGATGGAAAATGGCGGATTTTTTTATTTATGCATGTATCAAATATAGAAATTGGCGCAGATTATGATTTTTTACTCACACTCATAAATAATTTAAAATGGCGGATCCAAAATGGTGGACTTTGCTGATTATCATTTTTGACTTAAACTCATAAAAAAATCAAAATGGCGAATCCAACATGACAGACTTTTTTATTTACTAACCGATTTGTCTTAAGCTTAAAATATTACATTTCTTTCTTTAAACTTGAGTCATATTTTGTATTAAGCTATAAAAGTCTGCCATTTGCAAGTGTGAGTCACAAATTGTATTAAGTGACCTTAAACATTGCAAACTTTCAAGTTTGAGACATTTGAGACAAATTCGTTGAAAAATAAAGAAACCCACCATTTTGGATCCGCCATTTTGAATTTTTTATGAGTTTGCACTGGAAAACTTCAAGTTTGAGACAAATCGGTTTAAAAATGAAGAAATCCGCCATTTTGGATCCGCCATTTTAAGTTTTTCATGAGTTTGAGTCAAAAATCGTAATCAGCGACTTGAAACACCGCCAAGTTATATATTTGATAAATATCGGTGCATAAATAAGAAAATCCGCCATTTTGGATCCGCCATTTTAATTTTTTTAAGTTTTAGGATAAAACTGTATTAACTGATCCCAAGCACTTCAAACTTTCAAGTTTGAGACAAATCGGTTTAAAATAAAGAAATCCGCCATTTTGGATCCGCGATTTTGAGTTTTTCTTGAGTTTGAGTTAAAAATCGTAATCAGCGACTTGAAACACCGCCAAGTTCTATATTTGATAAATATCGGTGCATAAATAAGAAAATCCGCCGTTTTGGATCCGCCATTTTAATTTTTTTAAGTTTGAGGATAAAACTGTATTAAGTGATCTCAAACACTGCGAACTTTCAAATTTGAGACAAATCGGTTTAAAAATTAAGATATCCGCCATTTTGAAACCGCCGTTTTGAATTTTTTATGAGTTTGAGTCAAAAATCGTAATCAGCGACTTGAAACGCCGCCAAGTTCCATATTTAATACATATCGATGCATAAATAGGAAAGTCCGTAAAACTGTATTAAGTGATCCCACACTTCAAACTTTTAAATTTGAGACAAATCGGTTTAAAAATAAAGAAATCCGCCATTTCGGATTCGCCATTCTTGTAATCAAAAACCAGAACTCTAGACCTACCAAAATTTCAACACTCGACTTAATGGATTTAACTCTAACAAAACCAAATTTCAAGAATATTACGTAAAGGATTTTTTAAAGATGTTTTTGCATAAATAATAATACATATCTATCTACCTATTTTGTTTTTCATCTGCACATTTTATCAAGAAAAAATATTTTAGTCCGGCGCCCAGTTGGCCCGGCGTCCAGTTGGCCCGGCGTCCAATTGGCCCGGCGCCCAGTTGGCCTGCCGCCCAGTTGGCCCGCCGCCCAGTTGGTGACGCCGAGTTGGCGGCGCCCAGTTGTCCAAGACTGCAACACATTTCAGGACAAATTATGATTAAAAAATAATCTTATAAGTGCGGGGAAGTGACACTTTCTGAATCAAAATGTGTGAGGGTAAAATTGCACGGTCGCAGAAAAAACTATCTATCGTGACGCTACTGAACTTTCTCGTGTTTTAGCAAAAACTATCCGTCAAGACGACTTACCCATGAAATGTTGTTTTTTCATCGATTTTTTTTCTTCTTTTGCACAAAAACAATTTTGCACCATGTTTGAACCCAAATAGTTACTTCTAAACTTCTACTACTAAAACTTAAAGGTTTTTAAGATTTCTTTTTGTAATATTCCCGCACGAAATTCAAAAAAATTAATTTCCGTACTTAGACAACATTGTCAGTTTTCCCTGTATAAAACGACAAGCAGGTTGAATCACTGAAAATACGGCAGGTGGATTAAAAGTAGCCAGCTGCTTTTCTGTCGCACTTATGCCGTCAGTGTCAAAAAGATAAAAGTACCCATATATTATCCAGGGTTTTATTAGCATGCAAAATCAGCCTATCTTTGTCCGTTTCACATGTTCAATAATGTCAATCTCTGTTTTTATTGTAAAAGAAATACCCGCCCCTAGAAACCAAATTGGATAGGGTCAATAAAAAATGCCTTCTTTCCGTCTCTAAGGCCCTTATACAACTCAATGCATCAAACTAAGTTTTCAAAGTTGCCGATTATAAACAAATAGGTGTAGGTGAGCCGAAATTTAATTTTTGTGTGAGCTAATGGAACGGCTTTGAAAAATTAAGGATTACTATACCAAAAAAAAATTGTTTTAGAAGAATATTGTTTAATTACAAAATTAAACAGATTTTATTTTTTACCATTTTTCATAAATCTTCATTTTTAGTTAAATTTATTATTTAAACACAGGTGATCTTGAGAAATTAGGTTTTAATAACATAAACTAACCTACTCAAGTTTACCTATTTAAATAATATAAATTATTTAATTTATAAAACAACACATTATATTGAATTTTATATTTTATCACGAACTATAACAATTTTTTAATATAAAAAGAGAGGATTTATCTTAATAAAACAGATTCAACATTTGATAGTTGTTCTCACTATACCTACTTAGTTTACTGTACCATAAGCCTTCTTGGTCATTGCAGGGAGTGAGGCTGCTCCCTGGCAGTAAACTTTTTACTTTAATCCCGCTGCTTAACCAAGCCGAGTTAAGCAAGTGTAATTGTCAAGCATAGCTTACACATTGGTCCTTCGAAGAAAGAAACCACCGCCGACGCCCGTAAGAAGAACCCCACTACAGCCCAACCGTCCACCTGCCAGTACCACTGTCCGTACACTTGTCCTGTCCGAAGCCACTATACGCAAGAGAGCTTCAACCAGAGCGACCTTCCACGAGAAAGTCCGTCCACCTGCCCGTACGACTGTCCGTACACTTGTCTTGTCCGAAGCAACTACGCAAGAGAGCTTCAACCAGAGTGACCTTCCACGAGAAAGTCCATCCATTCTACAAGCGTCGAAAAACCGTCCACCTGCCCGTACGACTATCCGTACACTTGTCCGAAGTCACTATTCAAGAGAGCTTCAACCAGAGCGACCTTCCACGAGAAAGTCCGTCCATTCTACAAGCTGCAAAAAGCCGTCCACCTGACAGTACTACTATCCGTACACTTGTCCGAAGCCACTATTCAAGAGAGCTTCAACCAGAGCGACCTTCCACGAGAAAGTCCGTCCATTGTACAAGCATCAAAAAGCCGTCCACAGCCCGTACGACTATTCGTACACTTGTCCTGTCCGAAGCTACTACGGAAGAAAGCCTCAACCAGAGCGACCTTCCACGAGAAAGTCCATCCATTCTACAAGCTTCAAAAAGCCGTCCACCTGACAGTACGACTATCCGTACACTTGTCCGAAGCCACTATTCAAGAGAGCTTCAACCAGAGCGACCTTCCACGAGAAAGTCCGTCAATTCTACAAGCTGCAAAAAGCCGTCCACCTGACAGTACGACTATCCGTACACTTGACCTGTCCGAAGCCACTACGCAAGAGAGCTTCAACCAGAGCGACCTTCCACGAGAAAGTCCATCCATTCTACAAGCTTCAAAAAGCCGTCCACCTGACGGTACAACTATCCGTACACTTGTCCGAAGCCACTATTCAAGAGAGCTTCAACCAGAGCGACCTTCCACGAGAAAGTCCGTCCACCTGCCCGTACGTTTGTCCGTACACTTGTCCTGTCCGAAGCTACACAAGACAGCTTCAACCGTCCACTAGAGCGACCTTCCACGAGAAAGTCCGGCCATTTTACAAGCGTCAAAAAACCGTCCACCTGACAGTACAGCTAGCCGTACACTTGTCTGAAGCCACTATTCAAGAGCTTCAACCAGAGCGACCTTCCACGAGAAAGTCCGTCCATTCTACAAGCTGCAAACAGCCGTCCACCTGACAGTACGACTATCCGTACACTAATCCGAAGCCACCATTCAAGAGAGCTTCAACCAGAGCGACCTTCCACGAGAAAGTCCGTCCATTGTACAAACGTCAAAAAGCCGTCCACAGCCCGTACGACTATTCGTACACTTGTCCTGTCCGAAGCTACTACGCAAGAGAGCTTCAACCAGAGCGACCTTCCACGAGGAAGTCCGTCCAATCTACAAGCGTTAAAAAACCGTCCACCTGCCCGTACGACTGTCCGTACACTTGTCCGAAGCCGCTACGCAACCTTCATAATTAACAAGCCAACACCAACATAAACAAAAAAATCATTAAGAAGAAACCAGTACAAGAGCCAACCGACCACAATGATAGGAAAAAATCTAGAAAGAATAGTGCTAGAAAGACAGCTAAGAAGATACAAAATGGGCTCACACCTTCTAGACATACATATAATGGAGTATGCGTCAGCACAAGAACTAAAAAAGCTCCTACTGCATGCCGAAGATGTACTTGAATTTTCTCAAGCGATTAAATTCAATTGGGAGCCAATAATCATAAACATAATTTACCAGAAATGGGATGTCGAGACGCACATTTTACACCATGAATGGGTAAACTACGAACTAGGCAGATTGTCCACATTGAAAGAAGTTCTTCAGTACTTAATTGAAAGAATTGAAGAGTTAAACAAGAGCCCATCAACTGATTTTAAGTACAATGAAATTTTTCAGATTCCAAACGTCATTATGGATCATTTAGATGATATCCGAGACATCCCAAGTATGGATGAAGAAACAGTTAAAGAATTACAACAGCTTTATGAGATGAGCCGTCAGTGCCTTAGAGACATTCAAACCTCTGGGCAAAATACAGAAACTTGGGACCTACCATTGATGAAATTATTGTCAAAGAAATTGACATCTGAAGTAGAAAAGTCATACCATAGATGGTTTCAAGCGTTTGAAAACAAAATCCCCACACTAGAAGACTTTTTTCAATTTTTAAAAAAAGAAATGTATGCACTTAAGAAGAAAGAAGGAAGCAATGAAACAAAGACAAACCATAAAATAAGCAACTTTATTCAAACAGAACAAACTGAAAAAGAACAGAACTTAGAATGTTACCCAGATCATGTATATCAGAACAAAAAATATGCTTAGATAACTCCAGTCATCTTGGTTATATAAGACACGAAAATTCAGCATGTCAAATTAAATAGCAAAGTAAAAAAAGTCCTCAATTTAAAGCCAAAAAGAAAATTGGTTCATTTCAGAATAAAAAGCAAGTCCAAACATAACCAAAAGTCAAGAAGACATAAAAAAGGGAAGAAAACTTTTAAACAAGAAGCAACAATCCTTATTAGAAAGAAATCCCAAAAGAAGAAACATTCCAACTCAAAATTTATTGAAGAGGCGGAAGGACAATGGCAAATAAGTCATAAACATTTTGCCATTGTAAATATGCAACAAAACATTTTTAAATTCTTGCCGCCCAATTTACAATTTCTTCATGGCACCTATAATAGTAAAGGAATAATAACAATAACAAAAATGGATCATAATATTTTGGAACAGAAAAAATTTGTCGCCACAGCGAAAAGTTCAACGACGTACCATGACAACAAAAACCAAAACACAATCGATGCGATGCCTAGATTCACTGTCAGCAGTTTTAAGACACTGACTCACGTTATAAATGAAGCAGAAGTACCTATTTCGATACCTTCCTACCACATCAACAGCATTATTCAACTTGAGGTCCATACAGTCACCCGTTCTGGAGAGAGGGGAAAATGTTTAATTACAAAATTAAACAGATTTTATTTTTTTGCCATTTTTCATAAATCTTCATTTTTAGTTAAATTTATTATTTAAAGACAGGTGATCTTGAGAAATTAGGTTTTAATAACATAAACTAACCTTCTCAAGTTTACCTATTTAAATAATATAAATTATTTAATTTATAAAACAACACATATTGAATTTTATATTTTATAATTTATCACGAACTATAACAATTTTTTAATATAAAAAGAGAGGATTTATCTTAATAAAACAGATTCAACATTTGATAGTTGTTCTCACTATACCTACTTAGTTTACTGTACCATAAGCCTTCTTGGTCATTGCAGGGAGTGAGGCTGCTCCCTGGCAGTAAACTTTTTACTTTAATCCCGCTGCTTAACCAAGCCGAGTTAAGCAAGTGTAATTGTCAAGCATAGCTTGCACAATATAGTAAAAACAATCTCAAAACCAGCTTTATTTTTAAAAAAATCAAATATTCGTCAACCGTCATTCCAACTTTATTATTTTAAACACAATCAGCTGTGGCGTGTCGTGACCATCAAAAAGAAATTCAGCCCCCGCTGTAACAACAAAGTTGTAGATCGTGGCCCGTCAGTTTTGATAGCCCTGGGTTTATTAACTTCAAAAACTATTGAAATTTTGCAAAATATACAGGTTATTCCATTTAAAATTAACTTGATTTTTATACAGGGTGTCCCATAACTTAGGGGCCATAGTGCAGCAGGTGATAGAGGAGGTTATTTCCGAGAAAAAAGTTTGTATAACACGGGGGTCAACACACATCTGTTTTTAAGATATAGGATTTTTAAAGTTAGAGGAGTGGGGGAAAAGGGATTTTACAAAAAAAACAAAATCTGTCACAGCCAGCTGAATATTTAGCTAATTGTGATTCAAAAATGTGGTATTCCCTTTTTTGATAAAATTACAAGTTAATTATTTTTTTTTAAATATCAATAATATTTTATTATTATGTCTCGCTAGAGACTTGTTTTCATTAACAAAAAATATTTTAAAAAAACATTGCGTTTAATATAGCATTTATAAAAGTTTATACCAAAAAAATAGTAAAAAAAAAAATTGACCCACTAATTATTTTTATTTTAGTTTATTGCTCTTATTCTAGTAAACGACTTTACATGACTTCATATTTTTACTGCGCTATTTTTTTAAAGTTATTATTCAAAAAATTAAAAATTTAATGCTCTGTATCTCGACCAAAAAAGAGTTTTGACCAATGTATTAGGAACTTTTTTATCAGACATGACCTCCTCTATCACCTGTTGGCCTATGGCCCCTAAGTTATGGGACACCTTATATAACTTGGGGATTATAAATGTCATATTTGGCAGAAGTAGCTAAAAATGTACTAAAAGTTCTCTCGTTTTGACCACTTTTTATTTGAAATTAATAACTTTTTTGGTGTGACAGTTTACAACCGATTACACTGTACTCATCAATAGCAATGACTATGTGATTGTGCTTGTTGTGTTTCATAGAATCATTACATGAATCAATTTTTGTATTTTAGGGAATACTTGAAGTTCTAGGCGAATCAACAGATGGAAGAATAGTTCTTCTTATGAAAAATCAGTTAAGAGATGACACACGAAAGAGATTGGTCAAAGAAGCTGTAAACTTTCTTGTTGGAAAGTACGGCATTGATGGGTAAATAACTATCTAATTTGTTTTGCTTCCTTTTTTTGCTTCCCTCATAAGGGAAGTATTGTAATCAGTTAAAGGATTTTGAAGGATCTTTACATCGGACCCCCCACAATACATAAAACATGTTTTCGCAATTCCGTCGCTCTGTCTGTGTTGACGCGATAGCTCAAAAACGGCGGAGCCATTTTAAACCAATTTTACATCAAAAATAGTTTGGGTCCCGGTGAAGAGCTGATTAGTTTAGTGGGGTCGAGGGCAAGGGATGGGGTCTAAAATTTAAAAAAATTATAACTTGGGAACCATAGCAGATATTGAGCTGCGTGTTTGGTATAGAGAATAAAAATGTACAAAAAACTGTATTATGGTAAAAAACGCCTGGACCTTTAGTTTTTGAGATATTTTATAAAATGTGGTTAAATTGTTACAAAATCATAACTTTCAGCCTATAGCACCTATTTTGCTGCTGTTTTCGGATTTAGATAAAAAATAGAACATTTTTATTAAGATTAAGGAAAAGCCTGGAAAGGGTCTGGAAAAGCGTAAACATGGTTTGGAAAAGTCTGGCAAGGGTCTGGAAAAGCCTGAAAAATGTCTGGAAAAGCCTGGAAAGGGTCTTGAAAGCTTGGAAAGATACTGAAAAAGCCTGTAAATGTTTGTTAAAAGCGTGGAAAGTGTTTGATAGACCTGGAAAGGGTCTGGAAAAGCCTTAAAAGGTCTGGCAAAGCCTAAAAATGGTCTGGAAAAGCCTGTAAATGGCCTGAAAATATTCTGAAAAAGCCTGGTAAGGGTCTGGAAAAGCTTTGAAAGAATCTGGAATGCCTGGAAAATCCTGGAAAGGGTATGGAAAAGACTAGTATTGGTCTGGAAAAGTCTAAATGAATTGGTCTGGAAAAGCCTTAAAAGTGTCCGGAAAAGCCTGAAAGTGTCTTGAAAAGCCTTAAAGTGTCTAAAAAAGCTTCGAAAGAATCTGGAACGCCTGGTAATGGTCTGGAAAAACCTGTAAATATTCAAATATTCGTGAAAAGCCTGGAAAGTGTCTGTAAAGGCCTGAAAAGTGTCTGTAAAGGCCTGGAAAGAGTCTGGAAAAGCCTGGAAAGGGTCTGGAAAAGCCTGAAAAGGGTCTGGAAAAGCCTGGGAAGGGTCTGGAAATTCCTGGAAAGTGTATGGAAAAGCCTAGTAATGGTCTGAAAAAGCCTGGAAAGGGTATAGAAAAGTCTGGAAAAACCTGGAAAGTGTCTGTAAAAGCCTACAATGGGTCTGGAGAAGCCTGTAAAGTGTCTGGAAAAGCCTGGAGTGTCTTGAAAAGCCGGGAAATGGTTTGAAAAATCCTTAAATGGTCTGGAAAAGCCTGAACAGGGTCTGGAAAAGCCTGGAAGGGTCTAGAAAAGCCTGGAAGGGTCTAGAAAAGCCTGGAAGGGTCTGTAAAAGCTTGGAAGGAATCTGGAACGTCTGGAAACGGTCTAGAGAAGCCCGAAAAGGGTCTTGAAAAGCCTGGAAAGGGTGGAGAAGCCTGGAAAGTGTCTGGAAGAGCCTGGAAAGGGTCTGGAATATAATAAAAAGAGTGTGGAATCTAACAAAAAGTCTGGGAGTACTTTAAATATCCTGGATCTTAAAAAGGGTCTAAATAAGCCTAGGAATGGGCTAGAAAATCCTGGTCAGAGTACTAAAAATGGTCTAAAAAACCTTTTTTTTTTTTAATCGGAACTGCTGCGGGTTTTGGATTTAGATAGATAATAATAAAATGATACACAATTCTGGAAAACACAAACATCTTTAAACCCGATTACAAGAATAGTTACAGGAATCTTATTCTGATTTTTCTATCATGCATGCAGTCTTTCTTTCTTTCAGTTTTAAATAACAATAAGTTACAAAAATATGGTATCTATAGGAAACTTGAACCAAGCAAAAAATAGAAATTGGCGGTTTTACTTGACACTGCACTAGAAGTCTGTAGAGCATTAATGTGTTTAACGATAAGTTTCTCCAAGAAATAGCTACAAAGGTAATGGAAGTCATGGAGAAAATCATGGAGGAAAAATTTAAACAACAAAATCAGCAGATTGATTCTCTCCAAGATCAGGTAAATATACTACAGCAAAAAAATAAACAGTTAATGGCCGACATGGAGAACCATGAACAGTCCTCAAGAAGTCTAAATGTACGTATTTTTGGAATTAAAGTAGAGGAAAATGAAAATTTAATGTCGAAGGTCAGTCATATATTTTTTAAAAAATTAAAGGTAAACATACAAAAAACCGATTTAATAAAATACCACCGAGTGCCCAACAGAAATGTGAGCGATAACCCGCCAGTTGTGTTGGTAAGATTTCGTTCAACAACGTTCGCGTTTCGGTCTTAAAAAACCGAAAGGAATTAAAAAATACGGGCATTACAATAAAGGAGGATCTTACTAAATTTCGTCTCAAGTTACTGAAAAAAGCAGTTGAAGTGTTTACAAAAAATTACGCTTGGGTCCTTAACGGTAACGTTTACGTGAAGGTAAATGAAAAAGGGCATCGCATATATAGTGAGATTGATATCAATAATCTAAATAAGAGCTAAATTATGTGCAGTGCAGTATCTAATAAAAAAAATTAAACGTGAAAAAGAACATAGTGAACAAATACAAAAAAAAAAATAATAAAAAAAAACAGAAAACTACTTCAAATTATTAAAATCACTTTTAAATATTTACCTACAATAAACTTTTAATTATTTTTTTCTAATTTGGATAATGAAAATATGTAGATTAATAAGTATAGTATAGTATTTTTTATTTTTATGTATTGTTGTTTAAAATTTAGTCAAATAACAATAACAAAAATATATGGGTATAGCATTAGGTAAATAGGCACAACACAAACTAATTTTTGTCTCAGTTTTGGAAATTTTTTACAAGCTTTTATTTAACTTCAGATGTTCTGTCTAACTATCTAACTAACTATCAAATCTTGTGAAGCGTTTTTGACACACTTCCCATTACCGATTTGGATGAAATTTGGTACACACATAGTGGTCCCATGACAATACGACATAAAGAAAAAAATATCCTTCCACCCCTACCCCCACCCCTTCTATAGAAAAATGTGTTTTTGACACACTTCCCGTTATCCGATTTGGATAAAATTTGGTATACAGATAGTGGTCCGATGATAATACAACAATAAGAAAAAAATATCCTCCCACCCCTACCCCCACCTTCTTTCATAGGAAAATGAGTTTTTGACATACTTCCCATTATCCGATTTGTATGAAATTTGGTATTCACATAGTGGTCCGATGACAATACAACAATATTGAAAAACTATCCTCCCACCCCTACCCCCACCCCCTTCCATAGAAAATGTATTTTTGACACCCTTCCCATTATCCGATTTGGATGAAATTTGGTATACATATAGTGGTCCGATGACAATATAACATTGAAAAAAAAAATCCTACCACTTCTACCCCCACCCCCATCTATAGAAAAATGCGTTTTTGACACACTTCCCATTATCCGATTTGGATGAAATTTGGTCTACATATAGTGGTCCGATGACAATACAACAATAATGAAAAAATGTCCATCCACCGAACCGAACCCCAACCCCCTTCCATAAAAAATGCGTTTTTGACACACTTTACTTCAAATGACTTTTATAAAATTTGGTATATGCATAAAGGTCCGATGGCAATACAGCCCAAACAAAAAATATATTTCTACCTCTACCCCCACCCTCTCCTTCCCCCAATAGAAAAATAAGTTTCCAAACAACTCAAGATCAGCGATTTCATTATAATCTAGAATAAACTTTTCTGTTCTGTTTTTGAACAAATATTTTCATTTAATAGAGAGTAGAAAATAAATTGGTAAAAAATTTTTTTTAAGTCACAAGCTTTTATAAAATGCACTAAAAATTTAAAAATAATTTTCTAACATTCTAATATTATCATAATAATAAATCTTAGACACAATGAAGAACAGGGAAATGTTACTTGCATGGCAATGCTTGACTTTAGTAAGGCGTTCGACACCTTAAGCCATACTTTATTGTTGGCAAAAATGAACTATTTTGGACTCTCAAACAATTCTTTAACTCTTATGAAAGATTTTTTAACAGGTAGATACAATCGGGTTGAAATTAGGAAAAATACAGAAACACAATTTTCAGTGCAGTCCTCCAATTTTAAACTTATTAGACAAGGTGTGCCCCAGGGTTCAGTCCTCTCACCAATTTGCTTTTCTTTATATGTTTCTGATATGCATAACAGTGTTAAACACGCCAAGCTTAAGCAATTTGCTGACGACTCGGAACTGCATCTACCAATAAATGATCGATCCATTGAAGAAGTTCAGCAAAACCTAAACTCAGATCTCAACAACTTAAATTTATTTGCGAAAAATCATAAGGGTCAATCCATGGAATATCACCCAAAAAAGTCAAAATTGGTCGCTGCCTTACTTTAAAAAAAAATATATTTTTTTATATGTAATTATGTACAGCGAATATAGCCGAAAAACAATATTTTTATATTTTTTTATTTAACTCTCTTAGTATACAGGATGGCTAAAAATTGTGAATTTCCGGATATTTAGGTCATATGGTAAAAATAAAAACAATAACATTAATATTGTTTTTCAGTTTATTTTGCTAAAAATCTTTTGTCCTGAGTTGGCAGAATAATCTAACAAAAAAAATAATCCATGTTTCAAAATTTTATACAGGGCGCTTAAAAAGTTGGGCGTTATGATTTGAAAACCCGCTATATTAATTTACGGCTAATTTATAATAAATATGTTTAAAATAATCTTTGTTTTTTTATGAAACTGCATATTTTTTTTTAGATAATGTTAAGAGTCCGAGATAGACCCATCCCAATATACTAATTTTTATCGATTTTGCAGATTTCTAAATTTCTAAACCGCTATAATTTAAAAACCTATTTTTTGATTTTTTTCAAATCTGGGACATTTCTTTACTGATATATCCCCATTGTATGTGCCAAGTCTCATTATGGTTATATTTGTCTTTTTGAAGTTATAATTTTTTAAATACCACATGAAGAGCAATACCAATTTTTTGTCTTATAATTGTTATAATATCCGAGCTTACAGAAAAGTTGCTAGCCCTTAATTTTAAAATTTATTTTGTTGCTTGAAGCTTTTATCTTTATTTATATAAAGAAAATTTTTATAAAAAGTAAAATCTATTGAAAAATAAACTACTTGGATGGCTTGCATATCTAAAAAATTCCGAATTTAGACGTATGTTTTTAATCTTAAATTAGTAGATGTATCTAGTGTGCCATGGATAAAAAGTAAAGAGCTGTCAACACATTTGTTTTTTGTTCTTTAAAATGTCAGATTAGTCTCGATGTAGCTTTTTGTAATTCACTAATTAATTTAAACTTACTATTTTTCTTATATAAAAATGCAGTGTTCAGTTGGTATTAAGTTAAACGAAACTTGCGGACAATTATCAGAAACCGATGTTAAAATCAAAAAAATAACTGAGTTTGATACACAGCAACAAAAGTTACTACAACTTAGATGCTTTCAAAATATCTTGGATATCTGTTCATATCATACTCATAAATTTTTATACAAATACAACTTCTTTTTTGGAAAAGTATGTTGCAACCCATTTAAAAATCATAAAAAAAAAATGTAAAAAACGGATTAAGAGAAGTGACATTGGTTTTCAGTGAGAAATACAAACATCTAATACATCTAATACCTGGTTCTTCCTTGTGTGTCAATTGTAAAATTAAAATAAAAAATTTAGATTCGGATGGATTGCCGAAAGCTTTAATGGAAGCTTTTTACGGGATGAAAGTTTTGATGAAGAGTTTGTGCCATCTGAAGAGAACGAAGATTCAATAAATACTGTATGTAGAGCACTTAAAATGTCTCCTATAAAATTAAGAAAGCTAAATAATGAAAAAAGAGTCACTCTTGGAAAATAAAGTAAAAATGATTTCAAACAGTTTAGTGAATAAGATCGAAACTTCATTTGACGTTAAATTAAAAAGAGATGGTGTAAACTTTAAAATTAATGAAAATTGTTTGTGTACGGACTACAATAAACTTATAGATGATCTAAACATAAAATTTAAATCCGAGGGCTGTTCCACAAACGAAAAACTAAAAATTCTTAGTTTAGTTATAACATCACATAAGTTATAAACAGTGGGTCACTACAGATCGCTGTGACTTCGTAACATGTTTGCTGCCTACCGATGAATTCGTCGACGCGTTATTGAACAAATTAAAGCAGTTTAAAAAGTATCATTGTGTGTCAAAAAATCAGACTCGATACCTCACATTAAGAAAAGAAAATCTTTGTCTTATGAGTGTATGATAATCGGCGACTTTGCAGAAAATTGCAGTTTTACTATCCAGGACGAGATCCAGAGTTACCATTGGGTAAATAGTCAAGCAACATTACATCCGTTTGTCTTATATTATTTAAACAGAGAAACGCAATTAATAGAGTCAAAAAGTTTCTGCATCCTTTCTGATTGTCTAACACATAATACGACCACTGTGTATGCCTTTCAAGAAAAACTAATAGAGAAAATTAAAAGTCTTTTTCCAGACCTCAAAAAAATAATATACTTTTCGGATGGATCAGGTGCGCAATACAAAAACCGAAAAAACTTTAGCAACTTATGTTTACACAAAGAAGACTTTGATTTAGAGGCAGAATGGCACTTTATTGCCACATCGCATGGCAAGGGCCCATGCGATGGAATTGGTGGAACGGTAAAAAGGCTGGTGGCCAAAGCAAGCTTGCAAAGACCAAACAATCCGATTTTGACTGTTTGTTTGGAACATATAAAAGGTGTAACATTTATTTATGTTCAAAAATCAGAAGTGGAGATTGTTGAAAAAAAAGCTCGAGGTACGAGAGAACTAAACCAGTAATTCAAACAAGAGAAAAACATGGATTCGTTCCAATCAATAACACTACAATTCAAACATATAGAGTGTCAGGATCGACCACATATCTAGACGTTCCAATATTCAAAAAATAAAAATAGATTTATTGTAAGTTGAGAAAACAGACAAACTTTAAACACATATTTAACACTGTTACGGAAAACATTGATTTATCAAAAACAAACTAAAATTTCAATTGTTAAGCTTTTTAAAATAATTTATTACTCCTATTTTGTAATAAAAAATGTTTAATTTTGTCTGGTAAGTTGTAATATTCGCTTCGCTCGAGACACAAACTTTCCGTTTTTGTAATAAAAAACTACTTTTATCTATCTTTCATCATCTTCTATCATCGTTTTGCAAATGGATAATTCGTAAACAAACAATATAACCATATTGAGTTTTGGCAACCAAGTTACCTAAGTATAGCATAACATTTTTGCAAAGTTAGAGCAAAATAAAAAGATGGGTTTTTTAGATACAGGGTAATAAAAAAGTTAAAATTTACAAAAAAATTCAATTTTGCTTATATTCTATATGGCTTGCCATAGATATTAATTTTAATTTTAATTTTTTTTTCTTATTAGTTAATCTCCGAGGTTCTATTTTAAATTATTATTGGCCAAAAATAAAGTTAAGACAATATTGGCAAAAAAAATGGGCTCTAAAATTAGGAGTTTTTGTAATTTAACTGACTATTTTAACACGCTGTAGAAATTTAAAAAATGACGGGAGACAACTTGTTACATATTTAAATTAAAAAATACTATCCCAAACTAAAGTTTTATTAATAATTTTATTTAGAAGATTTGTTTAAATGTCATATATTAACATTGATAATTTTATCTAAAATTAATGAGTTAGTTAAATTTGCAGCACCCTGTATCATTAACCACGTACCAAAAAAACAATTAAACTATTTAATTCGACTTCACTCGGTAACTGTAACAATCAATTAATTTCGCAAAAAAAATAAATTCACCAAGCGACCACAGCTGGGTGAAATTGAATGGAATGAACCATAACTTAAAACTTATTCCTCAAAAATCACAAATTTTAATAATTTATAAAAATAAAGCAAACCGAGAAAAACCTTGAACAGAATCTTAATATTCAAATTAAAAATAATCCCATTCCAGTGGTTTCTAAAGCAAAAAATCTAGGTGTAACTTTCGACAGCGCTCTTTCCTTTAACTATCATGTTAAAAACAAACTTATAGCCAGTTATCTGCGGCTTAAAAACATTTTCAGTGGTTTCTAAAGCAAAAAATCTAGGTGTAACTTTCGACAGCGCTCTTTCCTTTAACTATCATGTTAAAAACAAACTTATAGCTTAAAAACATTTTTAGATTAAAAAAATATTTAAATCCCAAGCAAAAATATTCTCTTTGCAACAAATTAATTCTTTCTTTATTTGATTATGCAGATGTAGTGTACGGAGACTCTCTTGGCAAACTAAAAAGTCGATTCAAAAATTGCAGAACTCATGTATGCGTTTAGCCTTTAACATACCCTATCGTAATCATATAACACCCATCTTAAATAGTAACAAAATTTTAAACATGAATAACCGAAGGAGATTACATATGCATAGATTTGTTTATAAAATAATAAAATCAGGTAAACCAGCTTATTTAAATGATTAGTTCAATTTCCTCCCTCAGAGTCAACGAACAAGAAATAACTTAACGTACATCGTCCCTCGTTATAGAACTGCAGCATTTCAAAGGTCTTTTACATTTACTGCATCAAGATTTGGAATAGTGTTACTAATCAAACAAAAAACTCACCAATGTCTACATATACCAAAATAATAAAATTGAAATTAATTGCAGACCAAAGTTTATTATAGTGTCGGGTATGATTTTATTTTAAATCGAACCCTTGAACGAGGGTACCGTAATAGATCTCTTATGTGAATAAAATAAATATGAAACAGTTTTAAAAACGTTACAAACTTTAATGAATACAAAATAACACTCTGTTGCAATTTACAAATTGTTACGAGACTTTTCTTATGACCTATAAAACAAACAAGACCCAAAATATTAAAATAAAACTTTAACTTACCAAAATAACAAACTGCAAAATATTCTTTAAATATAAAAATCTTATGTTTCTTTACTGACAATTAATTTTAGAGGTTTTAGTTAAATTCAACAAAACTTAGAATGTAACTACCGACTTGTCTTCTCAAAGTTTGGGTTTTTATAAAGGGTAGGTTGGACCTAAATAATCCATTATCCCCTCTTTAAAGAGCTTGGAGGAACCAAGTCAGTGGCGTTGCTGATAATCCTAAAATTTACTTTACATTCTAGCTAATGAGCTAAACAAGATAAGCTAAACAAAAACAGAGATAAAATACATTTTATAGACAACATTTTCTTATCTCACAGTATTTCCATGTCCAATCACTTTAAAGGGAAAACCCTCTCGCTACTTGCTGTATCCCCACGCTCAACCATTACGACTCCCACTCTAGACTTTTTAATAGTTTTTCTCGCCATAACCATCTGCTGTGTGGTAGGCGGCAACCAAATGTTTTCTATTTTGGAGGGAGGCGGAACCACTTTCTTATCTCAACAGAACCATAATTGTGTTTGTCGCTTTTCCAAGATGGTTTCGTACAGTGGCACAGTCAGGGGTTATTTGCATTCCTGACATATGCCCCCCACCAATTTGTCGGCGACCTCGACGACCTGACGTTATATGGTCTCAGGGTTGTTTGGATTTGACTATAACCAAACTTTGGAACCATTCATCTTTACTGTGGTACTGATATCAAATGCTGGGAGTTTTTAGGCTGCTTTCGTGTGTTGTGCACCATTGACATGTAACAAAAGTGAGGCATTAGTTCTGAGCTTATACCGATGATTGTTTTCAAGATATGAGAGATAATGTTGTTGTCTTTACAATATTTAAAAAAATGTCTTTATGTTTAATTATAAAATTACTTAGTATAACATTATCAAAATATTAAACCATTTACATTTGCAAAAAAAATACATTTTGTTTAAAATAAATATGTCCTGAATAGTACGAATACAAAATTAACTATAATAAAAGTATTCAAATATTCCTTTTCAAAATAATTAATTTGGGTCTTGCCAACAGAGTATTTAAAAACTAATTTTCCAAATATCACTTGTTGCTTATTTTCACAAAATTATAAGCAAAAAGTGATTTATATTTTCCAAGAAAAATATCTCTCTCATATTTTCAAAATATTTAATACACATATTTAACCAAATAAATATTTTATATGATGCGCGCGCATTACCTAAGACTATTTAAGTAGGTAATTAGCAAAATCGTTTGCTATCGCTATATAGCTATTTTTTTTTGTATGTGAAAGAAAAAAAATCCGCCTTGTATTTTCACCTTGTAAGTGAAAGAAAAAAGTCCATCTTGTATGTTCACCTGGTATTTTCACCATGTATATTCATCATGTATCTTCACCTTGCAAGGACCAAAAAATTTTCTCCAAAGTTTTAAATAATCGTATCCCCGCCAAAATACAAACATGCATGCATAAAATCAAATCAATAAAATAACATCTCCTCAAATTTTCAAAATATTATAAAAATATAAGCTTTCTATTTTTAAGAGCAGCTGCAGCTATATTTTTACTTAAGATGTGCCCATTAGATATATTCTTATATCTTTGAATTCCTTTAAAGATTCAGGGACAAAAGTATAAAATTATCTTTTTATAAATAAATAATAAACCATAATTTCAAACGAAAGCTTTGTGGTCTTAATGTAATTCAATTCGCTGATTTTTAGCTTCTGACTTCTATAGACATTAAGATAAGTACTTAACGCAATTTGTATACGTATATCAAACTGCAAATTTGGCGTTTTTAATTTAATTACTTTTAACAAATACAGAGTCTCTCATCAGGAAATATTACATGTTAAAAAAATGTTATTTATTAAGAAAATAGGTATTGTAATACCTTTAATAATTAAAAAAAAAATCTTAGTGTAAATACTTTTTAATTTTCAACAAAAATTAACTTTTTGGTTAATAAAGCTGACAGTTGAGCTAAATAGCTTTAGGTTAATCTTTTGAGCTAATATTATGTATTAAAAAATCTGCACAGTTATTTTTGTGCTATTTGAAATTTTAATATAATGTCCTAATTTGACATTGACACAATAGTCCTGTTTTAAATGGGTGTCTTTGAAAATATGCTTAGCCCATTTCTCGAGAAATTAAAATAAAAAAAAATTATTTTTCTTTTTAGTAAAATTTATTTAAATGCCAAAAGATCTTTTGAGACAAAATTTATGCTAAATATTAAATTTTATATAAAACAGTTAAACTTTTTGTGCAAACTGATTAGTTGTTGGCTTTCTCAGCTACGAGTGAAGCTGAAGGGTCATTGCGTGCTTATTTAGTTCAGCTAACCAATTTGAACACTGGCCATTGCTCAAACTGGTATGCCAAATAATGTACAGTAGAACTAAAAAAATGTTGTTTTTTTATATTGCTAAGAGATATGCTGTATTGGGGCATGCGCAAAACACACCCTTTTAAATCTTACTGTTTTTGTATATTTAGCTTTATGTTTTTCAGAAAATACCAAAAACCATTTTTTTTTAATTACTAATTTTTTTCACTCGCCCTGTATTTCGTTGTTCCTGTAAAAGTCCCTACTTGCACAGGTTACCCATTTGTTGAGTGTTCCGTGGTACTTGTGTGGGTTTTAAGTATGTTTTAGTCGCTATTCGTCCTTCCAGATGTTAAATTATATCGTGTGTTCTGCCAAAAAGTTGGCATCAAAGGTCGGTAACGTCGTGACGGTTATTGAAAAAAAATAATAATAAAACGTAAATCGTTCGGTTCAGTAATTATTAATGTCTGTTTAGTGCTTGCCAAGGGCATTATCTCCAAAATTGTGAAACGTGTCAACCTAAGAAAAAAAATTATATTAGTATCAGTGTTTGTGCTAAAATAAATTTAAAAATATTTTAAAAAATTGTGAAAATAAGTGGATAAACATTATGTTGAAGCTCTACATTACACTTGAATCCTGTATGCACCATCCATCGAAAGAATTCATTCTTTCTTGGAGATACCGATGTAAGTCGTTTTTATGTTATTTTTTGTTGGAAAAAATATTAAAATAATGTTTTATGGATAATAAGTTATAACTTATTTCAAGTTTTTTTTTTCCAGCGCTGAGCAATAGTTATGAAAACAACTAAATTTACAACATGTTTTTCCCTTCCTTTCTTGTTGCGACTTTAACTGACTTAAAAAATTGACGTTCAAAGCACTTAACATTTTTAATAGTCTGAAATTTTAAATTCCGACTGACTGATTTAATCTTTTTTTAAAATAAAATAAAATTTCTAACTTGGTCTTCTGCCTATTTTATAAATTTGCCCTGTATAAATATTTTGCCGATATTTTCTATCCTTGTCACTAAAAACCGTGACTTTCTTTTTATGTCCAGATTTTAAAACAAGAAAAACATTCTGTGATTTTCCACGAAATCGCTTTTTATACCTAAAAAGTTTAGTACATTAACAGAAAAAATTGTTTAAAAGATATAGCGATATTGCTATTCTATTTTTAGATAAGTTTTTTCCAAAACTTTTTTTCGTGCGCCAATTAAAAACAAAGTTCTACTAATTGAGTTTAAGGTTATGTTATTTACCAATTTTTCACAAATCCATCCTTCATTTCTTTTTTAAGATTTATTTTCAATAACTCTAAAACAACTATTTTTAAAAATACAATTTTATATGAGCTTTTTAAGAAATGTATTGCCTGTGGCGCTGCAGTTCCTTATGAACTTTAGTTCAACCTTTTATGTTTTGAAAAAAATCATTGAAGGAAACCAAAAATGTTTCAAAAATGCGTGTTTTGGAAAAACATTGCTTTTCGGACATTCACTCCATCTGTTGTGTTTGTCGCTTTTCCAAGATGGTTTCGTACAGTGGCACAGTCAGGGGTTATTTGCATTCCTGACAATAGTAATTTTTTTATATTATCTTGTGTTTTTTTTTATTTTATTTAAACTCCTATATATTAACTCCACCGATTGGGATTTTGTTCGTTCCCCAATTGTCCCCTTGCCCCTGCCCGGTTGGATTATAGCAAAGATACATTTAACACTATAAAAAAACTACACTGAAATGTAGGCTCTCACTAGTTGTAGTTGTAGTATTTTGTTAATTACTTTTTTGTTTTTGATGCAATCAGGTAATCGATAAAAGAATATAGATTTAAATTAACTAGTCTTCTCGCAAGAACTCTCTTCTAGTAAGAGAGTTAATTGTAAACGGTTTTTATAATCGAGAGTGGATCCTTTTTGTCAATTAAGCGCTTAGCATTAGGAAAAATTTGTATATGCAACTGTTGAATTACTTTTATATTTTTAGACTAAAATGCGAACATTTTGTGAGAGCATCCACAGAAGTTGCAAAAGCTTTTCCAGGGGAAATAAAAAAGACCTACTATATACCTGCCGTATCAAAAAGTAAGACCACTCCCAAGCAATCGGCCAAAGGGAAGTTATGGAGTAGATTTTGCAACATTCGGAATGCCTTAAAAACTGCTGAAAAAGCAAATGACCCACAAAAGAAGAAAAAGTCAATATCGCCGAAACGTACTTTTTTAGTTTTCTCTTAAATTTTTGCTAATAGCACTAATAATTTTTTATACTCTAGTTACATTACTTTCTCCAAAATTTTCACCCCAATAGCTAATAATAACCTTCTGTTTATTTTGCCAGAAGCTAAAAGTAAATAATACTTTTTAGGCGAGGATTCCAGTGACTTAAAATTATTGCGTCAAATTATAGCCAGTGGAAAGAGTTCTGGATCTGTGGGGGTTTTCAAAGAAGAAGGGCGTTGAAAAAACTAAAGTGTCTCTAGATGAAATATTTGAAAATTATCCTGCTCTAAAAGCTCATCAAGGACCTGACTTGGTAAGAATGCTACTCATAATTTTATAAAAATGTTTCACACGCACAAGCTTCTGTCACACTAACTAAACTTAGCATTTTTTATTTTTTATCTTGCTTTTTTACTTCCCTTGTTATCAGCCAAAAATCACACTTCGAGATTTTGACAGATCTTTACGTTTTGGACCTCTCAAAATCCAAAAAACACGTTTTTGCAATTCCGTCTGTCTGTGGTCGCGGTAGCTCAAAAAGGGCTGAGCCGTGTCAAACTAAATTTATACCAAAAATAGTTTGGGCAAGGGAAAGAGCTGATTAGTTTTTGGCGTGGGAGGGTTTAGGGAAAGGGTGAGGGAGGAGGTTTAAGATAAAAAAAATTGAGAACAATCCAGAAAAATTTTAGTAAGATTTACTAACACCATTTAGGAAGTCTAAGTTTAAGGTCTAAAAATATAACAAAAACCAATTTTTCATGTAAAACATATATTTGGCGGGTTTACAACAGTCTTAAAACGATGTGAAAAGACATGGAATAGGTCCAGAAAGCCAGGAAACAAGGCTTAGACGTAGACTTAAGACCTTAGACATAGGACAGAGAACATAAGATATAGGATATAAGACAGCACATAAGACAGGAAATAATAAGATATAAGACAGGGATATAAAACATAGGATATAAGACAGGGATATAGAACATAGGATATAAGACAAAGGACATGGAACATAGGACATAGAACATAGGATATAATACATAGGACATATGACATAGGGCATAAGACGTAGAACATAAGACGTAGGACATAAGAAATAGGACGTGGGACATAGGTTATGAAACATAAGACATAGGATATAAGACATAGGACATAAGACATAGGGCATGACATAGGAGGTAAGACGTGAGACTTGGACTTGGAAACGACCCATTTACGTTGGGAAGTTAAGGGGATCTCATTATACTTACATTTGGGTTTTCTGGTTTGCGAAGGGCCAGGAGAAGGTGTATTAAATAATACCTGTCATTATACTAAATCTCTGTTACTTTTGGCTACTTTTGTTTTGAGGTACATATATGTGTTCTATATTATGCACAGTTCTTGTTGGGGACTAAAGAATTAATGTTGCTATGTTGGTTTTCAGATAACACTCGATTTCAACACTCTTTAGCCCGAAAAAAAGGATTTGGTTTACACCAATTTACCACTTTTGGCTACTGAGATTATACATGAAGCCAAAGTCAGTTGGTACAGGAGAATAATATTGGTATAAACTTTTTATCTTTTTTTTTAGAAAAATAATTTAGTTTAATTAGTTTAAAATAGACCTTTTACATTACCCAACAAGCATGTAATATTCTTTACATGCAAAGATTAAAGATAAGTTTAAGACACCATTAAGTTTTTGGGCCGAATGTTTTGAAATACTTGTTTTTCGCTAATAGGTTGCTTGTCATTTATGTATTTTTACTTGATACAGGGTTGTTTTCAAGAATCAATTTTGTAGCTTTAAAACAAGTTAATTGGTATCTCGAACTGGTTCTCGAGTGTTTTTTATATGGATGTTTATTTTTTATTTTACTCTTATGTTTGTTTGACCTTTCTTAACTTTTTTAATCGATTTTAATGTTATCTTTTGGTTTTTAGATCCGCTGCTTCAGGGACTGTTAACCCTGCCTTACCTATTCATACCCATCACCATTAAAAATAACAGGCGCAAGGGTAAGTGGAGATTATCAAGGACTGAGATTTTAGATAGCTTCATATTACACATTGAGGTAAGTTGTTCTGATTATTTATCTTGCTGACTGACTGGTGTATCGGTTAAGGTATCCGCCTCATAAACGGTTGGTCCCGGGTTCGAGTATTGGATCAGGCACTGGGTGTTTTGTGAATGTCCGATTCTTGCTGGATAGGCCCAGGATAAATAAACAAATTTTTTTACGTTCTTTTTACTTTATCTATACTATTAAGTAGTGTATCGCCTTTCACCAGGTTATTTAAAAAAATACTTCCTCCATAACTGAAAATCACCCCTGATCTGGAACAATTGGTTGATATGCCACTGTTACTGTTGACGTAAATCCTACTGTAGATCTTTGCTTTTGTGTTGTATTACTGCTAAGAGGTTTTTATTTTTTTTTAGAAAATTAGACTTACAAACAAAAAAAGGGGCAAGGATTGCCGCGTTTCCGAATGGTGAACTGTCAGTTTAACCTTTCATAGCAGTTTTGGGAGATTTGGGTGGCCCTTAAGCATACTTTGTCATTGTTGATAATTAGAGATACAGGTTTGAAATACTTTTAAGAGCGATCGAGGTAATATTTAAACTTTTTCGCGCCTTTGACGTGGAATACCCCCCTAAATGCGCACACATCTGGCAGTTTTTAGAGGAAACTGCCTTTGAAATTAAAACAATGCCGTCGCATCCGGCAGTAACATCATTAATTTCTGATCTGAAACACATAAACGATAAGTAAATGTATAGACAGGCTTGCTTTTTTGACCACTAAAATGTAGTATGATGATGTCCATACAAAAGCTCAAAAGTTTTTCTTAAGCCCATGTCAGTTGAAATGTTTTCAAGGGAGCTATTTTAGTTTAAAATAGACCAAAAAATCTCATACTACACTAAGTTTCCTAATTTTAATCATGTCTACGTGTGGGTTTTGCCAAACGGTTTTTCATAATAAAAAACATTTTGTTGTTTATTTAAAAATATTCCACAAATGCAATCAATTTTGCAAATTTTATTGATGTGTAAAAAGTTTCCCAAGCCTCAATTCCTATTTAAAACACTTGGATCGTCATACAACCTCACAAAATTCTCCACAATTGCCAAATTCAGATTCACCAATTATATCTGTGCAAAACAAATCTTCCAATATCCAATGCCATCAAGAATTATTGAGCCCACCAGCAGTATATGATAACAATTCATTACCTATCAACGAATCTATTGACGAATTTGTTAATCAGCCAGAATTTAATCTCGATATGAAAGATTTTCATTCAAACTTAATGATTTTCTTTTGTAAGCTTTATTCTCACACAACCGTTAATAGAAAAGATGTACAGACTTTATTTGACTTGATTATGGATTTTTTAAAAAGCCATTTAAAAATAATATTCTTACTTATACTTACTTTGTTTAAATATCTCAAAGAACTCGAAGAGGCTGTTAAACTATTAGATAAGGTTTTTAAACTCTTTATAAAAGAATTTTTGGATTTTTCAACCGAATATTTAAGAATTAAACAATTAAAAGCGTCAGGAACATTTTTGTTGAACGAGTTAAAATAAAAATTGGGGAATTCAAAAAAAAAATTGACCAAATCTGTTTCAGCTCAATATATTTCACCTGCTTTAGTTAAAAAAAAAAATTGAATTACCCATGGTATATTCAAAAACCCTTGCTTATATGCAAGATCTACGCGATTCTTCTAATGATATAGTCTCAAACATTGTACACACCACCTTTTGGAAAAAATAACTTTTGACAAATAATTTGCAAAAGAACACTATCCCTCTAGTTGTTTATTATGATGATTACGAGGTTGGAAATCCTTTAGGTTCGCACGCCGGAATTCATAAGTTAGGTGCAGTTTATTTTTCAATAGCAACATTTCCTAATATTTTTCGTGGTCAGTTAGAAAACATTTTTTTAACTATGTTATTTCATAGTTCCGATTACAAGACGTATGGTTCAGAGATTATTTTCTCTCAATTAATTACAGACCTTAACAAACTTGAGATAGAATGTATAACAATATGTACTGAAACCAATGACAATCATACCCTTTTTTAGCTCACACCTATACTATACTATAGTAGTGTGAGCTATGGTGATCCTAATTTTTTCGAGAAAAAAAAGTTGCTCCGATTTCAAAAATTTTTATATATCTTTGCGTTTCAGATGATTTTGAAACTTTTTTGTTGCGCCGTCTGTCTGTCTGTCTGTCTGTCTGTCTGTCTGTCTGTATGTCTGTAACGACCAACGCGCATAACTCAAAAACCGCTCGGCCAATTTTAATGAAATTTGGTACCTAGGCTGGGTCTTGGGTCGAGATGGTCCCATTTAAAAATGAACAAAATCCACCGAACACAAACCAAATAAAAGGGTGGGGGTAGATTTCAAAAATTAGAGTTTATGTGAAAATATGGCGTGTGTGATATCAAACGAAAGGTAATTGAGTCTGGAGTTAAACAAAATACATTTTAATTTATTTAAAAAAAAGGGTGGGGGTATATTTCAAAAATTCGAGTATAAGTGAACATATGGCGTGTGTGATATCAAACGAAAGGTAATTGAGTCCGGAGTTTAACAAAATACATTTTAGTTTTTACTTTTTTTAAGGGTGGTGGTAGATTTTAAAAATTTGAGTTTAAGTCAAAACATGGCTTGTGTGGTATCAAACAAAAGGTAATTTAGGCTGGAGTTGAATAAAATATATTTCAGTTTTTAGTTATATTAGCTCACACGTAAACTATAACTATAGTACCTAGTGTGAGCTTAGGGGCCCATATATTGGCAGAGTATTTTTTCAATGACATGAATTTTAGGAGATAATTTAGGCATTCACACCATGTCTGGATTAACAGAATCATTTTCCAGCCACTTTTGCTGTCGCTTTTGTAAATGTTATGAATGCAAGTACTAAACAGGATGATGATCTTTTAAGAAATCAGGATAATTATACCATTGACTGGAGTATTGGCAATGTATCTTTGACAGGAATTAAAACAAATTGTACATGGAATAAGCTTAAATCATTTCATATTATTGAAAATTATGTTGTGGATATTATGCATGACATTTTTGAAGGGGTCGAAGGGGTTGTGATAATAAAGATATTGTACCAGTTTATTAGAAATGACAAATTCTTTACCTTAAAAACGCTAAATTTTAAGTTGGAACATTTTAATTATGAATCAGAAATTTCCAATCGTCCATCAGAAAATACTTTGAAAAATAAAAAGGTTAATATGAGTGCCTCTGAAATGAAATTTTTTCTTCTATTTGCTGGACTTACTTTTACCACTTAGTACCTGAAAATAATATTTACTGGAATCTATTTAAACTGTTACTTAAAATTATAAATATATATTTAAAGAAAGGTATTTCGAGTATAGACTGTAACAATCTAAATTCTTATGTTCACGAATTTTGTACTCTTTACATAGATTTATTCCCTAAAACCAAAATTTCATCATCTTTTGCATTATGGACATATAATGAGGCAAAACATAGTAAATCCAAACTGTCTGCAATTGTTGTAGCTTCAAGAAGGAATATTTCTTTAACTTTAGATTATAAACATCAACTGATTCAATATTACAAGTTCTTGTCAAAAACAGGTTTCGAAAAAAGAATAGTTCCTACAATTCCTAATTACATAGATAATAAACATAAAGAATTTTATGATTTAAAAATTACGTTAATATCATCAGGTGTTACTTTGGATTTCAGCCAACCTTTCATATCATTAGATAAAGTAGAAGTTCATTATACTTCCTACAAAGTCGGAGATGTTGTAATGGTTTGCGATAAAGCACATGTTTTTGGTAAAATGGCCCATATTATTTCTTTGGCCTGACAAGATGATATCCTTTTTGTAGTTGAAAAAGTGACTTCTATATTTGATATTCATCTCTTAGCATATAAATTGATTTTCAATGCAAAGATTAAGAATGTTGTTTATTAATCAAAATTCACTTTGCATACATACTAAAAAGTGCTTGATTACGTATTAACGAAACTAATGACGAATTTGTTAATCAGCTAGAATTTAATCTTGATATGAAAGATTTGCACTCAAAGTTGATGTTCTTTTGTAAGCTTTATTCTCACACAACCTATAATAGAAAAGATATACAGACTGTATTTGACTTGATTATGGATTTTTTAAAAAGCCCTTTGAAAATATTTAAAGAAAATTTTAAGTATATTTTCTTTTTATCTCAAAGTACCCGAAGAGGCTGTTTGATAATTTTTTTAAACTCTTTACAACAGGATTTTTAACTGAATATTTAAAAATTAAACAATTAAAAGCGTCAGAAACACTCGTTGCACCGGTTGAAATAAAAATTGGGGAAACTGTTGATGTAAAAAATAATTTGACCAAATTTGTTTTCTCATGTTAAGTATTGGCTATGTATTTATGACAGCAATTGATTTTTTTTTAATGCTAAATTTTAAGTTGGAACACTTTAATTAAAGATCAGAAGTTTCCAATCGTCCACACCTGATACCAGAAGACAATTTAAAAAATAAAAAGGTTAATATGATTGCCTCTGAAATGAAATGCTTTCTTTTATTTGCTCTACTTATTTTTGCCCACTTAGGTCCTGAAAATAATATTTATTGGAATCTATTAAAACTGTTAATAAATATCTTTAAAAAAAGGTATTTTGAGTACAACGGACTGTAACAATCTCAATTCGTATCTTCACGAATTTTTTATTAGTTACATAGATTTATTTTATAAATCCCTAAAGCAAAAATTTTACCATCTTTTGCATTATGGACATGTAATCTCGAAAACTGGACCTATATCCAACTTCTCGTCATTTAGTATGAGGCAAAACATAGAAAATCCAAACTGTCTGTAAATTTTGTAGCTTCAAGAAGGAATATTTCTTTAACTTTAGCTTATAAACATCAACTAATTCAATGTGACAAGTTCTTTTCAAAAAGAGGTTTCAAAAAAATAATAATTTCTACAATTTCCAATTATATAGATAATAAACATAAAGAATTTTATGATTTAAAACTTACGTTGATATCATCAGGTGCTACTTTGGATTTCAATTAAAGTTGAAGTTCATCATATTTCCTACAAAGTCGGAGATGTTGTAATGGTAATGCCCATATTATTTCTTTGGCCTCGCAAGATGATATCCTTTTTGTAGTTGAAAAAGTAACTTCTATTTTTGATGTTCATCAGCATATAGCATATAAATTGATTTTCAATCCGAAGATTAAGAATATTGTTTATCATTTAAAACTTACTTGGCATAAAAAATTTATCATGTATAAGTACAATAATGCTCAATACGTAGCATGTGACTATTGAAAAGTGTTTTCTTAAAAAAAAAGGCTTAAAAAAGTTGCTCTTCTCGTTTTCTTTAAACATTGCAGTGACTTCAGTGTCGTAACTACAAATTACAATTTGAAAATAAAAAATGGTGACTACTGAAAAACTTGTTACTTTTGAGAGCTATAAAATTTACAATTTTAGTGGTCAAAAAAGTAGGACAAAAAATATATTGTTGATTTTTTAAGAAAAAAATCTGAATGTTCCTGCTTTTGTTTTATTTAGTGGCTTCAACACAAATTACAATTTTGAATAAACAAAAATGTGACTACTGAAAATGCTTGCTCAAAATCTACTCTGAGAGCTATAAAACTTTTATAGGGATTAAAAAAGTATTAAAAAAATTGATTTTTTAAGAAAAAATCTTAACGTTGCGGTTTTTGTTTTGTTTCAAAATGGCAGTGCCTTGAAAACAACTAATAATTTAGGAAATAGTTTTTTTACTAGTATTTTAAGTCTTAACAATTTGATTGATTCACTATAATAGGTTTAAATATCACCTTATTGGATTGAACGGGTTTTATTCCTAGGAAACTTTGTTTTTTTTTAGTTTTAAGCACGAGTTTTAAGTCGTACTTTGATTTTTTTTTACCTGGGTTAAATAACGTATTAACTATTTGCATGACTTAACGGTTTTGTTCCCAATAGTTTGTAGTTTGAATAGGTTTTTGTTTAAAACAAAAGAGGCTGTAAGTGCTGTGGATTGTGTATACCACATACCTCAGGCAGTATTTTAGTTGTTAATCTAAATAGTTTGATACTACAATTAGGTGTTTTGAATATAAAGATAGATCGTAGTTTTGATTGTCAACCGTTTTGATCCACACTATTTTTCGTTCCTAAATTAAAGTTTTTAGTAAATATAGGAATTATTTTTGCATTTAAGTTGTTTTACTGGAGTTCCTGATGTTTAATTTTATGTTTTCCCACCACACTTAACTGTCTTGTTACTGTATTAGAGGTAACCAAACATTTTTTGCAACTTTTTCTGTCGAAATTTTTTAATTTCTACCTCGGCGCTTACTCATTGGCTCCACTTTTAAGCTAAATAAACATGCCCCAGCAATATATAATGTAGAAACACATCATAGTATTTATTATTTTATGCCATAGTTCTTTGTTCAATAGGAGAGTTAAGAAGGTGGAGGAAAAAAAGATTTAGGGCTTTAAACTTACATTTTCACTAACCCGACGAAAACCGGACCTTCTACCCTATACGCGCATTTGAAAAACTCGTTTTTAATACTTTTTTACTAGTGTGCAGTGTCGACGAAAATAGCGGGTAAAAAATAGAGATTTATATTTTATTAAATATGAAAGGAATTTTTTGAGGTGTGGTCATAGACTAAATAAATTTAGAGAGAGAACCGCAAATTGGCAGTTGGTTTTCTAAAGTGGGTATCCACATTTCATTTCTCCTTTTCAGATTTTATATTTTATTATAATTTCTTTTTTGCGTAGTTCAGGAAATAATCCGCTTTAAAATATGGTAAATTTTGGGTGGTCGAGAAACCGGTCTATTTTTCGACTACAATGATTTGAGCTAAATTTTAGGTGGTCGAGAAATGGCCTGCTTCTCGTAAATAATATTTTAAAAGCTATTTCAGTAGTCGAGAAATAAGTCTGCTCCTCGTCCATATTATTTTATTTGCTATTTTAATGATCGAGAAACTGGCCTGTTTGCAAATCACAGCAATTTTGGATAAATTACGTATTATGACAAGGACATTATACATCTGGGGACTAAAGTGGTATTTTTATTCCCGAGATCAAAAAAACTTTAATCCTGAGGTATATACACTATTTTATGCACAAGAAAACAAAATTTTGTGATTAAATGTTTACTTTATTTTCCTAGGGATTAAATTTTACTATTAAAATTGAATCTCTAGGGAAACAAAACAGAAATTTTATCCCTGGGGAATAAAAAAACCCACTTTAGTCCCTAAAAATTGTACTTTTATTCCCTAAAGTGCATAAATAATATTTATACCTCACGAAAAGAACATTTTTGGCCAATAAGGGTTATATTAGAACTACTTTTAATCTGAGTAAATTTAATATACAAACGTAATAGAACGTCAAGTAGCCCTAGAAAATAAAAAACACTTAAACAAAAGAATTCCTACAGTTGCCAAAACGAAGCGTCCTATCGAAGTTCTACAATCACGCTGATAAAACTCTTATTTTTCGAAAAAAATTCATTGAGTTTGCTTATATATATTAAGTTTATTTAGAAAAATATCATAAAAAATTGATATGGAACCTGCAGAACGACGTAAGCAAATACTAAATCATTTATTTAAAGAATTAAAAGAATATATCAAATATATCGCAAAATGGTTTTTCTTATGTAGGGTCGCTGGTAAGTATGAAATCCGTCGATTATTTCTTAAAATATTCTTACAAAATAATAAAAAAAGTTTTTAAAAAAATTGTGGGAATTTCTAATGTCTATTTAGCAGCAATCATTTATACCAAGTTGGGCATAAAGTAGTGTCACAATAAAAAAATTATAGTCAACAACAGTTATTTAAAATTTCAATTTCTCCTTCAGTTTTAAGCATAGTAAAAAAATACAGGGTGTTGCCACTACTATATGCCCAACCTTGTATACCTAATATAATAACTGATTAGTACAAATTTTAAAACCCTAGGTACAATTCTTGTAATAAACTTTTTTCAACAGATTATGTATGTATGTCATACATACAGGGTCTCTAGTAAGAGACTGCTCAACTGACAGAGTTACAAAATATTGTGAATTTTATATTCTATTTTTAAATACACTATGGATAATTTAAGGTGAAATCAATTATTGTACCCGAAATTCTATAAAAATGTATAAACTAAGATTGGCTTTTTGCATAAGTTTCGGTATCTACGTTTTTGCAATTTTCTGGAGTAGGGACGTAGTTGAATATTACAAAGTAGAAAATTTAGAAAACATAAGTTTTTTATAGGCCAATGTAGCGGATGAAATAAAAAAAATAATAAAAAAAATCAATTTTCCTTGCAATCTAACCTTAATTAATACTTAATTACTTGCGTATATAGAAATTAATTTTGGAGGGAGGGCAGAGGAAATTTATAAGTAACATTTATTTTTTGAGATTTATCATGTATTTTTTTCTTTAGGAATGACCCTTTTTTATTTTATGTTTTAATTTGCCGTAGTAAAATTTATATTTTATTACTTTTTTTTATATTTTCTTTCTTTAACTTTTTTTAATTAGCTAGAAGACAAAAAAAAACTAAAAGAAAAAGTATAAAAACTAGCTAAATTAAAAAAAATATATATAAGTATATAAATATATAAACATTAAAATCTTAAATGGGATGCGTCATAGGAAATTTTACACAGAATTTAAAAATTTAATATAAAAATTCCATTCCATAAAAATAATCAACTATGTTATATATCAAAAACTAACGGTTGAATAAATTTAATTTAAGAAATGAATTCTAGGTAAAAAAAAATAAAAAAAGTATTTAACAACAAAAATAATAACAAAAATTAAAAAAGTTATGTGGAGTCTTTTCAAAATGCAAACTTTTCATGAAGTCCTCGTAGCTCGAAAACTGTGTGGTGTATCAAAATATAGTTTCATACTCAAAGTTGTCCCGAAATTGCCCAGGACATCTCTAACCATTTGTTGATATCTGTGCTAGAAATACTACCTTAAATTTTTTATAATTTAAGTAGCCAAAGTCCAAATGTATAAGAAATTATAAGGTGCCTAACAATTCATGCTAAAATTATACTTTTAAGCGTAATATACTTGATTCAAACAAAAAATATTAATAATAACTCATATAACCTACTTATGGCCAAAAAAGTTGTCTGAGAAACTACTGTGCGACACATATCTACTTATAGGTATCTATTTTTTTTTTCATTTTGATATTGCTTTTAAGTTTGTATATTTCAGATGGTGAGAGGACACCCAAAAAAAAGGAACATCCAGAAGAAATTTGATCTTCAACAAGAGATGACCTGGTAATAAAATGTGGTTATTATTTTAAATAGAAATACCTATAAATTTTGGTTTTTACATTGCTTACAATATTGCAGTAGTGCCAACCCTATAAACAGACACATAACAGACACATAAGCAGTTGCTAACTTTGATTAAACAGCAGCAACCCACCACGTCCGTTAACTTTTTTAAAATGATACTGGTAAAAATGCATCATAAGACCATCAGACTTCCTATTTACCCAGGAAAAATAATGTACACTCTCAGTACTCGTAAAAAACCACAAAAACCGTTATACTCGCGTGAACTTCTTTAATTTCTTCACTTGATGTCAGGTACCCCAAAAAAGAAGAAAGGAACTAAAGAGCAGAAAAAGACAGCAACAAAAAGACATTTTTTCCAATACAGCTCTGAAACCGTACAACTCCCATTAAACAAAATTCAATCAGGCTCTATCAGCATTAATAAGGGCCAAAAGCCACGTTAATTGATCATTTAAAAGGCGGAAGGAGTTCTATACAGAAAAAAATAAAAACAGGACCAGCACCTCTTTTAGGAAAAGAAGTTGAGAATAAAATTGAGAATTGGATTATGATAGCTATATAGCTAAGTGTGGTTTTCCAATTAGCAAACAAGAATTACTAGATACCGTAACAAAAATTATTAAGGATCTCGACATACGAAATAAGTTTCCAAACGGTCAGCCTAGCCTAAAATGGTATCTAAATTTTTTACACAGGAATATGGAAATTGTGGTGCGACAGGCTGAAGGAGTAAGCCAAGAGCCATTGCTACAGAAGCGTACATACGGGCATGGTTTGGAGATCTTAATCAGTTCGTGGAGGAAAATAACTACGGAGAAATTTTAAACGATCCTACTAGAATATTGAACGCGGATAAAACCGGTTTTGGCCTTTGCCCACTTGGGTCCTCGAGGCTATAGAAACCTACTCACTGTAAACTTGGGCAATGAAAAGGAAACCGTCACAGTTCTCATTATTATTACAACTGATCGAAAAATTGCACCACCACTGGTCGTGTTTACATAAGTAAGACCTCCAAAGAATATTGTCGAAAGTATGCCTGAAACATGGGTTCTCGAAAAATCCGATCAAGGATGGATGAGTATAAGTATTTTATGAATATATTGGTAATGATTTTGCTGCCTGGCTGGATCAAAACAATATTGAAAGACCTGTATTCTTTTCTATGGACGGCCATAAGTCGCACTTAGCATTGGCGTTAAGCAAAAAATGTTCAGAACTTGGCATTATTTTATTATTTTTGGCTTCCATCTAATACCACCCATATATTACATACTGCCGATGTAAGCGTTTTTTTCGCGATGAAGGCAAATTGGAAAAAACAATCAGAAAGTGGTAATGAAAATAAACAAATGACTGAAGAATTATTTTGTCCATTGTTTCAGTTGAATTTGGAGGAAAATTAAATTTAAAAAAAAACATTAAAAACGGAAGTGTGGCCTGTTTTCACTTGACCCAAACGAGGTAGACTACACTGAATGTATTAAAAATACTTTAGAGAATATAGAGGGCACCATGGACAATGAAGACATATTGACAAATCAAGAGTTGGAAGCAGCAGAAAAAGTCATGAACAAATTAAGTCACAATCCCAATTTAAGTCAAACTAATTTTAAGTTATTAACAGATGAAATCAGCAAAATTAAACAAAAGCAAGTGAATAATAATATTGAAAAAGTAAATATAACAGACCAAAATACCCCCTATAAGTAGGACAAATGATAAAATTAAACGATGCAGAAGTTATTCTACACCAGGTAGTCGTAAATCAAGAAAGATTGATTGACGTAAGTCCTGTCCAATATAATGAGTTGTCAGCAACCAATTTTCAAGGCAACCATTTATTACAAAATCATAATCAAACGATTGATGACATATTGGCAACAATGGATAATGAAGGGACGTATTTTTTTGAAGTGGACAAAAATCTTTTTAACGATACAAGTGAGAAAATGGAAATAGAAATTTTTAAGGGATCAGAAAAGACAATTAATTCAAACATTTTGAAAATCTAAGACAGTACCACCAAAGATAAAACAGATGCTAACTTAAATAATAATAATGATATAATGAGTGAGAAATGAGAACAAGAAATTTTGGATTTGGTAAAGACAGTTAATTCGAAAATTCAAGATAATGACACTAACAATAATATTGACACCACAAATGAAAATATGGAACTAGAAGTTTTAGATGAGAAACTATAGAGAACATTAATTTTAATTTTGAAAAAATTTAGATTTGTTGACAGTGGATTCGAGAATAGAGTACGAAATAAAAAAATGAAACTCAAATTAAAAATGGACAACCTGATGTGATACAAATACAAAAGATACAAATAAAAATATTTCCAGTCCAAATAGAAATGAGGACACTATGATGGAAAATGACAAATTAACCGACAATTCCAAGAAATATGAAAAAAATATGACAGACAAAACAAATTTGGTTTTTAAGGTTAATCAAAATGACGAAAAAATAATAATTTTATCGGATATATTAATTCCACCTGAAAAAAAGTCAAGAAAACCAAGACTCGACATCGACAACTACACCCAAAATCACTCTTTCAGATTTAAACAAAGTTTCTCCCCAGGCGATTTTAAAAGGCTTCTTAAATACCCGAAACCAATTGACAACCCGAAAAAAAACTTCCGAAAAACTGCCATATCACCGGCAAAATGGCGGGAATCCTATCAGAAAAAAGAGAATGCTAAAAAAATTAACTACAAAGAGTAAAAATCCAAAGACAAGAGCAAATGATAAAAAACTAAGAAAATATGTGCAACGAAAAAAGAAAGTTTCTAATGAGAAAGAGCAGATCACCAAAACAATAATTCAATGTGATTCATACAAATAATTGCTAATTAGTGATGCCGAAATGAACATTGGATGTGACAAATGTACTCTTTGGTTTCACATGAAATGCACATAAGTTTACGGAATTCTATACGAGGAAGCCTCAAACAAAGAGTACGTTTGTTACGTGTTCCTAACTAAAAGAATTAGGAAAAAGTGACCGCAATAATTCTGTGCAATTTAATTAAATCGTTTTGTACCTGGTTTGGAGATAGTAGTACCCATAAGTATTTTTCATTTGAAGTTTATAGTTGTTTTAGTTTATAACCTTCAAACAGCTTAAAAACGACTGCCAGCATTCGATGTCAGTACCATAGAATTGATGAATGGTTCCAGAGTTTGGTTATAGTCAAATCCAAACAACCATTGACCCATGTGACGTCTTATCGTCGAGGTCGCCGACAAATAGGCGGGGAGCATATGTCAGGAATGCAAATTACTCCTGACCGTGCCACTGTACGAAACCATTTTGGAAAAACGCAAAATATGGTTCTGTTGAAAGTTGAAATAAGAAAGTGATTCCGCCTCCCTCCGCAATGGTAAATAACTAGTTGTCGCCTACCAAAAAGTCTAGAGTGGGAGTCGTAATGGTTAAGCGAGGCGATACATTAAGTAGATAGAGAGTTTTCCCTTTATAACATTAGCTATAATTATAGAGTAAAATCTAGAATTATAAGAAACGCCACTGACTTGGTTCCCCCAAGCTCTCCAAAGGGGCGATAATGGGTTCCCCACCAGATTGTCCCAGCCTCCCTTGCATAAAAACACCAACTTTGGGGAGACAAGTCGGTAGTTCAGTTTTGAGTCTTGAAGTTATCAAAGCTCAAGTTTATCTTCAGCTGCAAGTTAGTTTTGATAAATTATCATTACAATATTTTTTATTTTATCCAATTATTACTTTTGTTTAAAATGATATACACGTCACATGGGCAGTATTTAAATTTAATTTAAAGTATTTGAGTCTTGTCTTGCCGTTTAATAATTCTATATTGTTTTTACTAACTATAAGTTTGTCAATTTAATTATTTGGTTCTTTTTATTTTATTCGGATTATTGATTGGATCAATCATACATGTGAGATCTTTACGGAACACTTACATCTAGGGATTGATTTAACCAAAATTATACCCCACAAATAGGTGGTGGGACTACTATTCTCGCGTTATTAGACCGACTCTGCCGTAAATAAACTAGAGTTTGATGATTTATATCATCTTTTATTTGAACAAAAAATTGTACCATTAGACGCCAATTTAGGCCAGTTCGCTAATTGGGAGAAAGAATATATAAACAGCCCTATATTATAATCCTGAAATAGCCAATGTTACCAGCAGTTGACGATGAACGGTTTTAGTGAGAAATTACTAGAACTATATTCCCACTGCATGAGAATTGTAACAATAAGTAAGACTTTTCTAAATTTCTATTCAATCCCTTATATGGATGAAAGCTTTATTGATGAAATTTTTTTGACGAAGCACACAATAATTAACAGGCCCAAAATAATCCACACAATCAGGAAAACCTAGATGACGTCTTAGACGTGCTTAAGAAAGTTTATTTCTGAAATTTACTTGTGATTGTCTTGTCTTTATAACCATTTTGTTAGTAATATAATTTCTTCAGATAAATATTAGTATTACTAGATATTAGGTTTTTATTTTGATTGGTTTTTTGTCAAAACTATATGTATGTTATAGTATTGTCAGGAATGCAAATTACCCCTGAATGTGCCACTGTACGAAACCATCTTGGAAACATGAAAAACGCAAAATATGGTTCTGTTGAGATAAAAAAGTGGTTATGCCTCCTTCCACAATGGTAAATAACTAGTTGCCGCCTACCACACAGCAGGTTGTTTGATGCCAGGAAAACTACTGAAAACTCTAGAGTGGGAGTAGTAATGGTTAAGCAGGGGGATACATCAAGTAGATAAAGGGTTTTCCCTTTAACGTAATTGGCTATGAAAATTGATTTAACCAAAATCATACCCGACAGTATATTTAGAAAAGTGATGTAATATTTATAACTAAAGTTATAACAATATTATATAGAGTATAGGTATAAAATAATATGTTTTCTTCCTGCTTTATGGATATAAAAATTAAATAAATTGATAGCCTTTAGGTTAAGCATGTCAATGACTGTTTTTATTTTATATAACAACGGCTATTGACTAAGGCGTTTTAAACTCATTTTTCTAGAAATAATAATCTGTGACTTAACCACTTTTACCGAAACAATGACAAAATATTAGTTTTAAATAATTTTTGCGTCTTGCTGACAAATCATGACATAATAGATGTTTGGTAAATCTTTAAAAACCTTATCCAAGCGTGCTTTTTCTTTGTTACTATCCTACCTCTAAACATTGACGTGCATTTAGTTACTGTTTCATTAATCCAGAAAAAAAAATTGGATTAATTCTGTAGGAGGTGGTATTAACAATATGAATGAGTATTTGACTATACCAAGAAATCACTATAAAGTATACAACAATGGCACTTTGAATTGTTATAAACTATAGTTCTGGTAGCAAGGATGTCGCCTTTCTTTACAAAAACTCTGAACTATAACTAGTTTTAACAGTCCGAGCAGCGGGAACAACTCCCTTTAATAGTGCAGAAAACTCACTTTTCAGCTTTTTTAGCTGTTCACATTCAAAGCCCACATCTCGTCTATACTTACTTTGAGAAAGATCTAACAATGTACTCAGCAAGAAGTTGGCATTTTTGAAGATAAATTTCCTCTGCTCGGCATTCAGTTCGTTGCGCATGGACTGTTCGTTGTGACGAACTTGGGCTTCATAAACTCTGTACAATGTTTCGTCTATCGAGTGCAGAAGTTCGGGCGTTTTCAGTTTTAGACAGTCATCAAGGAGGGTCATGAAGGTTTTGGTGAATGCCAAATTGCTGCCAGTTAGTTGCAACCAGACATCGCCTAAGCAACAAAATTCTAAATATTTAATTTTGCGATTTTAACTAAAAAAACTTTTCAACATAAAAAATATAAGTTTTAGTTTTGTACTGCAAGAAATTTCTTATGAGTAAGAATAATTTGTATAACATTACAACTTTCCCAATCCCTGGAACTAAATTCAGTCATTTCATTTATGTACATAATTACTTTAAATTATTGTAAATCGACTAGGTGTAGTGTTTTAGTTTTAAAAACATAAAAAAACAAAAATTGCATCTACAAATATAATTAAATGGAAAGGAAAAAATGCATAACATAAAATATTTGATAGATCATATTAGATCATAAAATGTTGGTTTTGTAATTATGGTAGTCAGTAAGTTTACTTGTTCATTGGTTTGTTTAATAAATTAAACAAAATAATTGTTCTGCTCAGTCAAAAAATATCGTTCCTGTGGAATAAAAAATAATCGCGGAGAAAACTGGTGGTGGTGGTGGTTATGCAGAGTATAATACTTTTAGAATTTGAGAGACGTTTCTGTTAAACCAAAAAGAAATACCATTTTGGACCATAATGATGTTTTATAAGCGTTTTGATATTTTTTAATATTTATCGTCGAAAAACAAGACAAAACAAAACGAGTGCGTCTTATAAATATGACGTATTTTGTGGTCGCCCCGCATACAATTAATGACTATCAAGTCTGTTATTTAAAATGCATCATTTTTATATTTTTAAAAAGCATACCTGTAACATAACTATTAAGGTTAAGACCCATTTTTTCAAACTCCAGCAGATATCTGTGTAAGGCACTCTTGGTCACCAAGTTTATGGGTATCCATTTATCCTCTAAAACCCTTAGTTTAATTGAATCGATTAGCTTGTCTCTGGATTCTCTTAAAGCTTTCGATAAAGGAGAACGCAAAGCTCCGTCCACCTGGTAGCGAAAGTCCATTCCAAAAGTGCTTAGTCTGAAAAACAAAATATGTACAAAGAAAAAACTCAACGTCTTCTCCACTAAAGTCTTTATTGTTTCGGGTTTTATTTAGGACATGTTTTGAGTCTAAAGAGGCTCATCATCAGCTGAAACAAGGCAAACAAAGAAGTGTAATTACATCCGAAGCAATTTTCAGGCCTTATTATAAAGTTTATTGTAAATTCAAAGTGGAATCATAAAAATATATTGAAAGGGATCAAATAATCACTTTCAGGTTCACTCATGTACTTTGAAAAGTACAATCCAGCGAAAAAGAGGTTACCTGAGAAGGAGTGGAAGTGGAGAATTCTCTCGCTATATTTTCAACTAGTATTAGCAACTTTTTCACCCTCGCATTAGCTTGCTGGGGTATAAGTGTCTTTTGAAGGTTTTTGAAAGGTACGTTACATTTTAAGGGTGTTTTATGAGTAATGTAGTTTGGGGTATTGGTTAAAAATGACGGAAGTGGAATAGTCAGTTTCAGAGTACATAAGTAGACCTGCAAGTGATATTTGATCCCTTTCCAGTTTGAATTTACAATAAGCTATATAATAAACAATGAAAATAAGCAATAAAAATTGCTTTGGATGTAATTACACTTCTTTGTTTACCTTGTTTCAGCTGATGATGAGTCTCTTTAGACTCAAAACATGTCCTAAATAAAACCCGAAACAATAGAGACTTCAGTGGAGAAGACGTTGAGTTTTTTCTTTGCAATTTGCAAACTTCACTTTGAGAAATTGACTATTTTTTCAAAAATATGTACGTTATGACGTTAAAACAGATTACAATGCAATCTCTATTGGACGCACACAAACAGTACCGACTGAATTGTCGAATCAAAAGGGAGGGGGGTCCGTCCAAAAGAGAGTTAATACAATGTATAAGACGGGGCAATAAGAAACTCACCGTTTAAGGGAGGTGTACGGGTAAGAGGGTTGTCCGCGAAGATAAAACCAACTTTTTCACAAGTTATTCTTTAATAAAAAAAGTTATTTTTTATGAAAGTTATGCTCATTTTAAAAAATATATCCCCTCTACATTATATCCTAAACATTTCAGGGTGGTGACAAATCGTCGTTGATCTTACAAACTGACGTATCTCAAAAAAAATGCAGTTTTGATATAAGACCATAATACTACCTTATTTGTGTCGTTCTTTCATCTCACAAAGTATCGTAACTCATAAAAATCCCTTAAATAGCACAAAAATCATTAGATCCAAGAACATTTTTAGTGATTTAAATCCAATATAAACTTTCCCTAAAACTTGAAATTGCTCTCTTGTAAAATTACAATAAATGAGTTACGTCAGTTTGTAAGATCAACGACGAAATGTAAAATAGACATTATAATAGTTTATACAACTAGTGTCTAACATTGCTTTTTGCTGTGTTAGGTACAGGTATTTTAGTTTATATACAGTGTGTCGACGGATTGAGTTCGGGTAAGGTATAAATGACAACAAATTTTCGATTTAGCTACTGATGATTTTCTGGGGATTGAAGCAGGAGCAGCTTGGTCTCAAACTAAGATGTTAAGTCTGGTTTTATTTGATGGTGTAAGGTATAAACGACAAAAAATTTTGGATCTAAATTCTGATCTTCTGGGAATTGCTCCTGCTGGGCCGCAAACTAAGATTAATTAAAAAAATCAGCCAAATCAATTGATATACACGGAGGTTTAGTAAGCTGATTTGATAAAAACGTGTTAAGAGTAAAGTACCGTTGTTTTAGAAGATATCGGAAAAACTTATAAAAAGGAGTTGTTTAGAATCAAAAGTTACAGCAGATTCTCAATTTTCGGAAAAATCAGCCTACTTTGATTTTGTAAGTCGGTTGTGAAAATTTTTCTTTAGATGATTTTTACCTGATATGTCTGAAAATTGAGAATCAGCTGTAACTTTTAATTCTGAACAACTTTTCTTAATAAACTTTTCTAATATCTCTTAAAACAAAGGGACTTTACTTTTAACACTTTTTATCGAATCAACCTACTAAACCACCCTGTATAATGATTGATTTGGCTTATTTTCTTAACATGTTAGTTTAAGATCCACCAGGAGCGATCCCCAGAAAATCAGAATCTAAATCGAAAATTTGTTGTCATTTATACCTTACCCGAACTCAATCCGTGAATGCCCTGTATGTAGGAACCAGATCTAGTGACATAAATCATTTCTTTTTAGGTAATCATTTTTGCTTCGTTTTTTTTTTCGTTTATTTTACAACTGAAAAGATGAATAAATTGTCTGTTGTCTATTTCAAATTTTTTTTTTCTAAATATTAGGAAAATAGGTTCATAATGGTAAACCTAGACTTATTCTATATGTATTTACTAAATAAGAAAAGAAGAGTACAGTCGAACCTCTCTAACTCGAACCTCTATAACTCGAACCCCTCTATAACTCGAACCTTTTAAATGGTCCCTGCACTTTTTACATGTATTTTAACCTATGTAACTCGAGTTTCTATAACTCGAACTCTCCATAACTCGAACTGTTTTGGTTGTCCCTTCAGGTTTGAGTTATAGAGGTTCGACTGTAGTTCAATAATGTAAATAAGAATAGTGTTTCGTCTACAAAATTAAACATTTTACAACGGATTGGCAATTCTAATAATCATTAAGGAAAAATCCTAGAACTTTTTGCCCATTACAACTTTAATTAATGGACAAAGCTAGGTACTGAATAAAATATAACTGATCACCCTGTACATCACGGAAAGCCAAAATTTTCGAAGCATTTATTGGCAGCAGATTTTAAAGTTTTTTCTAAATTTTTAATTTTTCCTCATAAAAACAAAAACATTTATTAAAAAATTTTAATTTAATGTTTTTTTATTAACTTAATATGCAAATAATATATTAACACAAAAAATTGATTTGGACAATTTTTATTTTTTGGCGAACTGTGTCAGGTTTTGACGACTTTAGCCAACCTGGTTGGATAAAATCGTCAAAGCACGACGACGGTCCAAGGCCCCGCGACGGAAGGTGCAGAGAAAACAAGGCTTTAGTCTATCAAAATAACATAGCTGTGTCAGGGTAGCTTTAGGAGCTAAGCTGTAGTGATGTCATAATCAAGTTTAAATGTAAGAAAATTTTGCGATGTAGGTATAGCACAAACTCACCGGATTTTTATTTCAAATTCATTCTTTTGAAAACCATACAGTTGGTCGTGTATCACGGATGTTTTTTATTTTTGTTATTTTTGTAGTACTTGATCCATTTAACTTAAATATGTATTTTAAATATTTTTAAGTTCATTCTGTTTTTTTAACGTTCATCTAATTTTTTTTTATAGTTATCTAATTACAATACAAGTTCTTTCTTTTTTTGTTAAGCTTCAAAAGGTTAGAACTAACGATTTCTAAAATATTTTTGAGTGTCCAAGTTTTTCTTTGATATGACATATAGCGAAATTTGCAGTAAAATCTATTTTTTTATTTTGTTTTCCTGAGGAAGGGAATTACTTATTACTTTCTTTTTCTACAATAATCGATTCCTCAGTATATCTGCTATTGAACATAGTTCGAAAAATATCTTCAATTGCTTTTAAATTTTGTACAAGGTCACCCAAACAGCAAGTTTTTCATAAAACGCCTATTTCAAACAGCGCCTGCGCCGAAGGGCCTAAATTTTTCATCGAATAGAGTTGCTAAACATCCTTCATTTGTCAAAAAAAATTTTTTTCAGACTTTGCTTAACATAGTTATGCAGATTTATATCTATACAGGATTTTATAGCCTTACTGGAGGAATAAAATACTTAAAATGCCATTAAGTCGAGAATTTTTTTGCGTTGGGCTATTTTTCTGGAATCACCGGTTTGTTGACAAAACTGCATAAAAGACTTATTTCAAACAGCGCATGCGCCGAAAGGCCTAAATTTTTAACTTCCTATCCGCTGAACCAATTTGCATAAAACTTTTAGGTAAAATAGTGTTTGACACTGTAACATACTAAATAGTTTTTGGTCGTGCCAAATTTAGGCCCGATCACTTCACCGACAACGACAACTTTAACAATTATCAAATACCAAATTGCAAATAATGCAAGGACCTAAAACTATAAACAACAAGTGAAATTAAAGAAAGAAAAATAAGAAAAAAGTTTTCTGCTTCGGCCGGGGATCGAACCCGGGACCTCTTGCTATCTAGGCAAACATTCCACCACTGAACTACCGAAGCCATACATAAATTTTTCGGAAAACTTCTACCTATGCAGGCTGCGGTGTCTCAATACAAGAACGAGAGACTCTCAGGATATTAACCCGACCAAGTCATCCAACTGATCTCTAAATTCTTCTTTCCCACTGTCAAAGGTATGATAACTCAAATTAGACGTAAAGATCAACGTCTGAAAGCATGAGATCACCTTTTCGTGTGTTAAAATTTCTAATCGCAAAATGGGCGATTTGCCAATATAATTATCAAATACCAAATTGCAAATAATGCAAGGATCTAAAACTATAAACAACAAGTGAAATTAAAGACGTTGATCTTTACGTCTAATTTGAGTTATCATACCTTTGACAGTGGGAAAGAAGAATTTAGAGATCAGTTGGATGACTTGGTCGGGTTAATATCCTGAGAGTCTCTCGTTCTTGTATTGAGACACCGCAGCCTGCATAGGTAGAAGTTTTCCGAAAAGTTTATGTATGGCTTCGGTAGTTCAGTGGTGGAATGTTTGCCTAGATAGCAAGAGGTCCCGGGTTCGATCCCCGGCCGAAGCAGAAAACTTTTTTCTTATTTTTCTTTCTTTAATTTCACTTGTTGTTTATAACTTTAACAATATTTGACAGTTTGAAATAGCATTTTTGGTACTGGTTTTAGTCGACGCCGACGGTGCGGTTATCTGTCGTTTGGGGTGCAAGACTATTAAAATCGTGATATTCATTAGGGGGAGTTTTTGTCTAAAGGAAAACTCTATTTGCAGTTTTAATACTTTGTTTGTGGTTTTTCTAATTATAAACAAGTTTAGAATGAAAATGTTTCGTATTACTCCTTCGTTTTCACTAACGTGGGGTAACAGGAAACATCGTAATGGGGTAATAAGAAATATAATCTTTTTTGTTGCACTTTGATTTATGTAGTGTTACCTTAAAATTTTACTAAAGTGCCTTATGTAAAGCAGCAAAAATGGCAAGTTCCAGAAATATTAAATGGCATCTAACGCAAATAGTCCACAGTACATCGGTGTATTTTTTAATTGATTACTAACAGTCTAAATTCTCGTACATAGCTTTATTAGGCCAAGACGCCTAATCTAACAGAATGCGCAGGTGCAGAAATTTTGGAGCTTCGGACTAACTAAACCAAGCATATGATTTTGGGGCACAATGTTGCCATTTACTTTAAAACACATACATTTTATAGACAAGAGAAAAAAACAAACAGCTATTACCTCTCAAATTATCTCAAAATTATAAATTATTGAGGATATTTTTTTATTTTTTAATAGGTAGCTTAATTTACCGAGTGCTGCCTAGGCCAATCTTACTCGTCTCTTCATTTCAGTTGTTTTGGTTTTCTTTTTTTAGTTTAATAATTTGTCCCAGCCTAGGTATATATTCCTGTGCTTGTTCTATTTTCTATTGGTTTATTCTGATCGTGATATCTACATCTGTGTTTGTTATGATTTTAGTTTTAGTGTAGTTCATACTCAGACCTATATTTTTAGCTGCTGTATCCCGTTATTCCAGCATTTTTACCAGTTCTTCTTTGTTATCTGTTATTAAGGCTTAATATTAGATGGTTCAAGTATTGTCCGTTTACTTTGATGCCTATTTCTTCCCAATCTAATTTTTTGAAAATATCTTGTAGGGCCTGGTTAAATAGTTTAGGGGATATTGTGTCGCCCTGTCTCCCACCCCTTCTTATGCGGATTGCCTTGGTTTCTTTGTGGATTTTGATTGATGTTGTTGCTTCGCTATATTGACTATTAAATCTGTGTATTCGGCTATTAATTAAAGATGCTTTTACTGCCCAGTGCCCAATGCGATCGAAAGCTTTTTCAAAGTCTATAAACGCAATATAAAGTAAAATGTATTCGTTGGCTCGTTCTATTGAAGAATTAGTATCCAATTTTTTTTTAATGTGTAAAAGTTAATGGCAATATTGTTCTACAAATCATATGCTTGGTTTAGTCAGTCCGATGCACGAAGCATGCCTACGCCTGCACACTCTGCTAGAAATCACTTTCAAGTATTTTTGCGGGGAAAAAGTTAGGCGTCTCGGACAAATAGTATATGTACGAAAATTTAGCCTGTTAGTAATCACTTACAAAATAGACCGGTGTGCTGTGGGGTATTTAAGTTAGATGCCATTTAATATTTTTGCAACTTGCCATTTCTAAAGCTTAACATAGGTCACTTTTGCCAAATTTGAAGGCAACTTCACTAAGTACTCAAATCAATATACAATAAAAAATGATATATTTTTTATTGCCCCATTGCGATGTTTTTCATTATTCCACGATCATCAAAACGAAAGGGTAATAAGAAACATTTCCATTCTGAACTACTTGCTTATGACAGGCAAAATTTAAAACAATACATAGAAAGTCTCACATTTGACAGCAAACTAAAGTATTAAAACTGAAAATAAAGTGTTTCCTTCAGACAAAAAAAATATTATTTGAAATGGTTTGCTTGTAAAAAACAAAAGTGCTAAAACAGATATCTCAAATGACAAAAGACAAACTGCAACAGTAGCAAAAAAATATTTCCTATTACTTATTACCCCATTATCTCCTATGTGAAAGAAATGGGTTCCGCTAGAGATTGCTTAATGTTCTTCCATCTGTCCCTGGTGCCGCTCAACACACAGTATATAGGGACCGTGCGCTCAACACTGTTGTGGCCTGTGCAGCATGCGCCACCAAATGGCGCGGAATTTAATAGAAGCTCGCTAAAACACAATTGCGCACGTTCTACGTATGTCAAAAATCATATGTTAACCGTCCGTGAGTTTGCGGCGTTCCACGGAAGCCGCTAACTACGTGTAACGTTCAAATGTCAACAGTGTCAAGTTGCGTTAGTCGACGGCCGTTTTTGGCATGACCAAAAACTATATAACTGATTAGATTTGGGTCCAAATCCATTAATGCTAATGACATTTTTTTGACAGTTAAAAAATTGAAAATATGGTAACTTTTACACAATAATCTGTGAACCAAAAACTTCATAGAAGCTTTCGTTACTGACATATTTACAAAAAACTGTTTTCAAGGCTGATAAATAAACACAAATTATATGGAGGGTGTCCCAAAAATCCGGAATAACTGGTTTGTTGAGAAAAGTTTTTACGGAATCAGCTTAGACACTCGATTATAATTTTAAAAGTTCGACTATTTAAATTATAATCGACGTGTCTAAGCTTTTTCCATAAAAACTTTCAGTTTTCTCGACAAACCAGTGATTTCAGATTTTTGTGACACCCTCTGTATAATATGTACACAGGAATAACTTACTAACTAGTAGTAGTAGTAGTGGTGGGGAGACCATTTTTGGTATAGGACTAGGCACACGGCGCACCCTTTTCGCAAACCCCGATTTGTCCGTACATCATATATCAAACTGATGCACGTGCTCCTTAGGATGCAAGTTTTCTTTCTCTAAGAAGAGTTCATTTTGCCTGACACCTCTTTTTCGAGGGCAGGGATCTTTATACTGCGTAGCAAGTATACACAGTGGACCCACGCTTTTACACCCCTTCCGAAAGATGGTCCTGCTACATGTTGTTTTTGCATCGTTTGAGACGCGAGCCTGGTACCTTCTGCATGTGAAGCCGATGACCATACCACGGCACTACCCTGCCGCCCAGCTTACTAACTAACTATCGTTTGAGTTAGCTACTACTTAAGATGGTCAAACACAATTAATTTCTCGATTTAATGGCATTTTAATACTACTATGTTTCCTCTAGTATAATCGGTAAAATCCTACATGGGTAAAAAAGACTTGCATAACTGTTATGAGCAGATTCTCTAAAATAATTTTTATGTGACAAAATAAAAGAAAGTCCAGCACATTTTAATGAAAAAAAAATCAGGCTTATTGGCGCATGTGCTGTTTGAAATAAGTAAGTGGTGGTTGCAGTTTTGTTGAAAAACAGGTGAATCCAGATTTCTAGGACATCCTGTATATAATATGTACAGGGGTTTCAATATATTTCATCCCGTGGAAAAATTCCACAATTTTCGTCCTAAAGAAAAAATTTAAAAAGCGTCTAAATCAGCAAATTTTTCCCTTTTGGTTACAGTGTGAGATTTATTTTGACATTTACCATATACAGGTGGCAGATAAAAGTAACTTTTTTTAAAAGGAACACCCTATATATTTTTACCTCTATAACTCGAACCTCTCTATAACTCGAACCTTTTAACTGGTCCCTGCACTTTTTATATGTATTTTAACCTCTTAAACTGGAATTTCTATAACTCGAACTCTCCATAACTCGAACTGTTTTGGTTGTCCAGTCCAGTCCAGTTCGAGTTATAGAGGTTCGACGGTACTTCATAGCTATGAATGATAGTTTACGAGATATATCCACTTTCAATTATAAAAAAAATAGTACCGCAATTAGTATTTGCATCGTTATATGCAGTGTGCTGATTTAAACTGATTTATTGTTCTTATTTATCAATTTGACAAATACTGACACGAGTAATGTGTGCCTGTATTTCGCTTGTAAAGATGGGATATACTGATTTGCAAAAGCAAAATATATTAGCGAGTTGTATCAGAAACAACAATAATGCTGCTGCTGCGCAACGAGAATACGCAGAACTATTTCCGGATCAAAGAATTCCATCAAAACCAACCTTCTACTACGTGTTTTGTCAGTTTAACGAAACATATAGTTTTCGTCTAAGAAAAGGAAAGATTGGCAGAAACGAAGATCAGGAATTAGATATTTTACTGCACGTAAAGGAAAACCTTGAGGCATCTCTGAGGGGTTTGAGCCGTCAGCTGGAACAAGAAAGAGGTAAGGGAAAATCAGCTTCTCATTCATCCATCTGGCGAATGTTAAGAAGAAACCATAAGCTAAATCCATACAAAATTAAATTTAATCAAAAACTTACACCGGCTCAAAAAGCAGTAAGAGTGGATTTTTGTAGATATATGCTTAACCGGTGTGAAGAAGATGCCGAGTTTCCTAATATTATTATGTGGTCAGATGAAAGCACCTTTTCCACAGCAGAAAGGGTAACAAATCGTCAAAACACTAGGTTTTGGTCAACCGAAAGGGTTGATTTTGTAGCAGAAATAAAATCACAAGGCAGACTTTCAGTTAATGTCTGGTGCGGCATGTTACAAAATCAAATTATTGGTCCATTCTTTTTTAACCAAGTCTTAAATGTTGATAGATATCTGAATTTTTTACAAAATATCCTGTGGAATGAGGTGCACGAACTTCCAATTGCCATCAGAAGAAGACTGATTTTTCAGCAGGACGGTGCACCTCCCCACAACACGGCAGCGGTTAGAACGTATTTGAATAATAATTTTAATGAATGGACTGGTAGAAGTGGAACCATTCGATGGCCAGCAAGCAGTTTCCATTTAATTCCGCCTGATACCTGGTTATTGAGTTACCTTAAAGAACGAGTTTATAGATTTGAAAGTGAAAATCCTGGGCAGCTGCAACAGCTTATTATGGATCAAATTCAATTAAACAATGAAAACCATTAAGATTTTATTACAAATGCCGTTACAAATATACAGAGGAGGCTAGAACTGTGTCTTTAAAAAGAAGGTGGTCGTTTTAAATTTTTATTGTAACTAAGTTATTTATAATGTTTTGGTTATTACTTCATAGTAAAGTTATTGTTTACAATTTGTTATATTTTTTAAAAACAAACAACTAACCGTTTTGCTAATAGTAACTTTCATAACAGTTAACATGTAAACTTTTTTTTGTGTGTAATTTTTCAATCATAAAAACTCTGTTCTCTAAATGGTGAGAATGAGAATGAACATCTTTGTCCGTGAGATGAGTGCATTATCTTCTGTCTCATATTTAGCCGGATTTAAAGCAAGTGAGGATATACTCACTCACCTTTACGGTATTCAAAAATAAGGGTGCAGGACCAACTCGAAGATCTTGTGACATAGCATAAGCATAGCCGGTATTCTTGATCAACCGTAAGGTGAGTGCAGGTGAGCAGCGTGCATTACCTCCTCTCTCACATTGCACCTAGGTTAAAGGAAGTGAAAAGATACTAACGGGCATGAAAATCAAAACTAAAGTCGCAGTTTGACATCCACCTGGCCGTATTCTTGACGGTCCGTGGGTGAGTGCAGAGTGCAGCTATCCTCTCTCACAATCACCTGGGTTAAAGTAAGTGAGAAGCTACTCACTCAAGGGCACGGGATTCAAGAATACAGCACCAAGTCGTTTCGATTCATTTAAGAACCCACGACACTGTTGTAGTTGTCAGTATAATTTAATTTTTTATTGATTTCACTGTGTATATACGAGGTTCATGACATAAATGACATACACACAATCAAAAATGTTTTGATTTTCTCATAACCTGTCACAAATAATAAGGAGCGAAACTATTTTTTTATAATTGAAAAAACTAAAAGTAGATATATCTCGTAAACTATCGTTTATAGCTATGAAATATGTTATTATTTTATAAAGTATATTTTAAGCCCTATTCATGAATGTAAAAATATATAGGGTGTTTCCTTTAAAAAAAAGTTACTTTTACCTTTCACCTGTATATGGTACCTAAATGTCAAAATAAATGTCATCTCGTAACCATAAGGGAAAATTTGCTGATTTAGACGCGTTTAAAATTTTAGCTCACACTACTACTATACTACAGTAGTGTGAGCTATGGTGATCCTAATTTTTTCACGAAAAAAAAAGTTGCTCCGATTTCAAAAATTTTTATACATCTTTGCGTTTCAGATGATTTTGAAACTTTTTTGTCGCGCCGTCTGTCTGTCTGTCTGTAACGACCAACGCGCATAACTCAAAAACCGCTTGCCTGATTTGAATGAAATTTGGTACCTAGGCTGGGTCTTGGGTCGAGATGGTCCCATTTAAAAATGAACAAAATCCACCGAACGCAAGCCAAATAAAAGGGTGGGGGTAAATTTTAAAATTGGAGTTTATGTGAAAATATGGCGTGTGTGATATCAAACGAAAGGTAATTGAGTCTGCAGTTAAACAAAATACATTCTAGTTTATTTTTTTTAAAAGGGTGGGGGTAAATGTCAAAAATTAGAGTTTAAGTGAAAATATGGCTTGTGTGGTATCAAACAAAGGCTAATTGAGTCTGGAGTTGAATAAAATATATTTCAGTTTTTAGTTATATTAGCTTACACGTACACTATAACTCTAGTACCTAGTGTAAGCTTAGGTGCCCATATATTAGCAGAGTATTTTCTTTAGGACGAAAATTGTGGAATTTTTCCACAGGAAGAAATATAATAAAACACCCTGTACATAGCCATTGCTTACTAACTAAGCTATACCTTAAGTTAACTTCAAAAAATAGCCAAACAATTTTAAATTTGATGTAATTGGAACTCTGGTGTTCGGATGTTATAAATATATGTCGAATTTTCACGACACTGGTGGTCCAGCTGATTTTTGTAAACAAAAGTTAGATATGATATGAACAACTAATATTTTTTGAATTTTTTAAAGACTGAGGCAATTTTTCTACTATTTTTTAGTATATTCTTATAAAATAATATTTTTTAAACATACCAGTCGTTATTTTTTTTAGCCCGCTTCATTTCTCTTTACACAAAAATTAAAATTCGAAGAAAATAATGTGTTCGTTTCAGCTTCAAAAATAATCCGCTGACCTACATCCTTGTTTACTTCGCAAGTCCTCGGTTCACCTTTAATACTAAAAGATCACATTCAGTTTGACTTGTAGTTTAAGTTTTGTGTAATAAAAAATAAAGCGGGCTAAAAAAAATAACGACAATATGTCTAGAAAATTATATTTTATAAGGATCTACTAGAAAACAGTAGGAAAATTGCCTTAGTTTTCAAAAAATTCAAATAATATTAGTAGTTCCGTTGTTCATGTCATATCTAACTTTTGTTTACAAAAATCAGCTGGACCACCAGTGACGTGAAAAATTCGACATATAAAATCCGAACACCGGTCTATTCATTAACGTATTCCGGTTAATACGTTAATGGGTCTAGTCTATCCACCGTGATTTGAACTGACTTCATTTCTTTTAACCTGGTTAGTTATGGTACATATTGTAAACTTTACTAGGTACTATAGGTTCTTCTGAGGGTTCTTCTATACAGGGTGTCCCAGAACTAATGGTACATAGTTAAATGTAGATTCCCTGGGTCAAAATATTACGATTTAGCCATACTTACCTTAGTCCAAAAGTTCGTACTAACCGAGATACAGGGTGTTAAATTTTATTTTTTCAATTCGATTTTCTTTAGTAACTTTTTTAATAATTAATATTTTTGCAAAAACTAACCAGCGTGTAAGTTTTTTTCAAATTGGCAAGACGATTCTGTTGAAAAATTTGATGTACAACGTACAGGGTGTTCCTTAGACCACTACCATTGCATAAAAATCAGTATATTTTTGTTGTGCCTCGGTGTATACCAGTTTTTATGTCAAATAATGGTTTTTCCATCCTTTTTATGTAAAAAAGTTATACTGTGTTAAAGTCGCTCAGAGCAGCGGTTTTTGAGATTTTTCCATTTAAAGTTTTTATTGCATGTGAGTGATATGCCGAATTTATGTATGATACTTTCTTCAATTCTTTCTACTAATTAATAATTTTGCACAAAAAATTTGGTTTGGTGGTTTCTGGGCATGGACAACTTAATTTTGGTAAAAAAATAAATATTATACAGTGTGTTCTCTGGGTCGGTACCGTTACATTAAAATAGGTCTAAATTTTTTGTTCCTCGGTGTATACAAGATTCTATTAAAAACATTAATTGTTTAATTTTATTTAAGTAAAAAAGTAATAGCGTTTAGATGTAGCTTAAAGCAACAGTTTTCAAGATATTTAGATTAGAAGTTTTTATTGTATGCGTAAAAGATTTTTGATTAAATTCTTACCTACTTCATACATATTAGCTATAATCAATACTTTTTTATAGCATTCTAAGATTGGATGTTTTCTTAAGAAATATTAAGTTAAAAAATATACAGGGTGGTTCTTGAATTATCATAAGTGTGTTATGATTTTTCGTTATTGGAACTGTGTAGGGCTTTGTTTTTAACGAGGAAAAAAACCTCTTCATATTAGTTTTTTTTTTAAATGGTAAGTACGTATACTTTATTAATGCAAGTATTTTTTTATTGTTTTGAAAGAATTATCAATAAAATTAATATTTTATTATTTATTTAAAAAAATATAAAATTTCTTAAGCACGGCGCTGTTAAAATTTTAAAAGTGACAAGTAGTAAATTAAACTCAAAACTGTTTATAATTGTAGGCTAGATAAATACCCGAAAAAAACTATTTCAAAAAATTCAAAATGCTGGAGAGGCGTTTATTTTAAAATCAGACGTTCGTATAATAAGCGAATAAACAAATGTATTCAGGTTAACGGTGGCCATTTTAAACATTAATTGTAGTTTTTTTTTGTTTTTCTATCTAAAAATTTGTTGTTGCAATTTTTTATAATTGGTACCTATATATTTTTTTTGTTATTAATAATTATTTACAAAAAAATACACTGATGATTTTAATGCAATGGTAGTGGTCCAAAGAACACCCTGTACATTGTACATCAAATTTTTCAACGGAATCGTCTTGCAAATTTCAAAAAAACCTACATGCTGGTTACCCAAGTAACATTATTACCACTCAAGGTTTTATTAATTTGGTTCCAAGGTTATTTAGAGGGTGCTGTTATGGCTTTTAGGATCAATTTGGCTACAAAAAGGTAATTTATATTGCCAATTACCTAAAGAGGTGTTATACAACCAAAAAGTGTTCTTCTGTTCCTTTTAGATACTTTTGGTTTTATCGATTTCTGATTTATAAAGATGGTCTTATAAAACCCTTTTACCTAAAGTTTTTAAAAAGAAATAAATATAAACTTTAGTCTTTTAGTTTTTTTCATTACTTTAGGTCATAACAAAAGTGTTTTATAATAGAGCTAAAAGGTTACGTTATATCCTTTTGTTTTTGTAGTTACCAGTAGTTTAATAGTAAATATGATTATATAGGCGGCCATATAGAACCTAGTTTCCTTAAGGTTTTTAAGAGTGGTAAATATAAACTTTAGACTTTTGGTTTTTGCGATTACTTTTAGGCATTTTAAACAGGTTTTAAAAGGAAGGCTTAAAGGTAAACTTAATTCTTTTGTATTTATGGTTACCCATAGCTGCATATTAAATATTATTTAAATAGGCGGTCATATAAAACTTTGTTTCCTTAAGGGTTCTAACAGAAGTAAATAAATACTTTCGTATTTTAGTTTTTACTAGTACTAGTACAGATTGGTACCTACCTATTGCAAGATTGATTATTTATTATCCTCCTGGGTAGGGCACCCAAGCCTAGATAAGGCCTGTTTAAACGGCCAATATAAGAGGTTTCCCTCCAACCTGCAGGCACAACGGATATCATTGCACTGGCCCTCCTGATTGTGTGCAAATTGCACGATAAAAAACATTTAAATTTAACACAACACTTTAAAAAACAAATACAAAAAATTTAAGTGAGGTTATGTTCACTATGTTTACCTTCTCTTTTTTATTGGTTTCATAAGCGCACTCAAAAATCCTTGTTGCGATAGAGTAACAAATAAAACCAAGTGACCACTATAAAACGATAATGGCGTATATAGAATTATTTTAAAAATATTGTAAACAGAAAATATTTATCTAGTCGTTTTAGCAGTGTTTTTTAACATTAATTTTACTTTAATTTTGATTTATGTAAACCAAACAGACTTTTTTAATGGTGAATAGTGTAAATTAATTTTTTTTATTTTAAATATTTGTTATTCAGTTATCAAAAAACTATTAAAAAGCATTTGTGAGCTGGCGCGCTTGTTTTGAGAGCTTTTCAGATACTATTTTATCCGAAAAATAAGTCTGGCAGGCAATTTGATGATCCACAAAACGAAAAACTCCTCATATATAGGTATATTTTTATGTGATACAATAATTTTGGGACTCTGACATTTTTGGCAATTTTATGACCTAAATTATTTTATATAGCCATTGTGAATATAAAATATCGCTAAAGCTTTTATAGGAAAAATTCTTTACTCTAAAGGTATTATGGTTTTCAACAGAATTGCCAGGAAACCGAGTTGCTTTTAGAACCTGGCATAATAGCTTTAGGCTCTAAAAGGTTCTATACTGGTAGAACCGCTAGAGGGCGAAGCTAGCGTTTATTTCTTATGGTTTTATAATGAGTTTAATACATCGGTTGCCACCACCAATTGGGGAGTCCCATTTAGGAGGTTTTAAGGGGTATATAAGGGTAATGGGAACGTGCTAGCGACCAAACATTAAAACTAATGGTTTTAAGGAAAGGCGCTGGCAACCTTTTAGCTTCTGCTATAAATAAAAAAATGTTACTTGGGTAGTTTTTGCAAAAATATTAATTAGTAGAATGAATTGAAGAAAGTATCATACATAAATTAGGCATATCACTCACATGCAATAAAAACTTTAAATGCAAAAACTTCAAAACCCGTTGCTCTGAGCGACTTTAAAACAGTTTAACTTTTTTACATAAAAAGGATGGAAAAACCATTATTTTACATAAAAACTGGTATACACCGAGGCACAAAAAAAGCACTGATTTTAATGCAATGCTAGTGGTCCTGGGAACACCCTGTACACTGTACATCAAAATTTTCAACGGAATCGTTTTAGCAATTTCAAAAAAACTTACACGCTGGTTATTTTTTGCAAAAAATATTAATTAGTAAAAAAGTTATTAAAGAAAATCGAATTAAAAAAATAAAGTTTAACACCCTGTATCTCGGTTAGTACGAACTTTTACGAAATCGTTATATTTTGACTCAGGGAATCTACAGTTTAACTATGTACCATTAGTTCTGGGACACCCTATATAGTATAAGCGTGTTTTTTTCCTTAGGTTATAGTTTTATTTGATTTGCTTGCAATAATGTTTATTACCACCAACAAACCAAGTGTTTTAAACTCAAATTCTCGAGGCCAGAGCTATAAGCACTGGATAGAGAAACTGTAACTTATAATTGTAAATGTTGATTTTTTTATTAATAAATTTTCAAAAAAAAAAGTATGAACCATGGCTTTGTATTAGAATAGAATAGAATAATTGAGTAGAAGTTTTATTTACGGGCCAGCCATTTTACATGTTTTTTTTTACAAATTGTTATTCACTAAGTAATAATATAGGTAATAATATATAAGATTTAAATAGTCCTTTTTTAGTGTAAATTGTACTATAAAGATATCACATTTATTCACAACATTCCATAATTACACTATAAATTTAACCGTTAGAATATGGTAGATGAAAAATGTTAATCACTCATTAACAAAGGTAAAATTACACTATACATTATACATACATACTAACAAACATAATACAGCACCAATAGTATAATGTGCAGAGCATAAAACATTAAGATAATTTAATTCGTTTTTTATAGCTACTGAATGATATATCGTTGTGTGCTGTCAAACTGTAAACATCGTATCGGTTCCTTTAAGGCACAATATCCGAAATAAACACCAAAAAACCTGTGATAGAATTTTATAAACTGATCCAAGTGGGTGTGCACATATTTATGCATTTTTGAGGGTAAATATTTTCATTGGAAAAGCACCAGTATTGAGTAAATAATGCAAATTAAAAATGCTCAATACATTAGAAATATATGCCCAGAATAACAAGCTTACAGTCAACACACAAAAAACTAAAATAATATGCTTTTCTAAAACTCCAGCTTCCTCTCAAAACTATAACTTTTTTCTTCAAAATCTTAAGGTCGAGGTTGTCAAAAAGTTCTGCTATCTGGGAACTATATTTACACCAACTTCGTTGTTCCGCGAAATGGCAGAGGCGACCGTGGTCAAAGCAAACCAAGCGTCTGGTGCTGCAATGGCGACAATGGCTAAAGCTAAAATGTGCAACTTTAATTCCATTAAAAAACTCTTTGATTCGACCGTGCTCACCATTTTCGCGGGCTGTCTCCCAGTTTGGGGACTGCGTTATTGTGATATACTAGAACGGGCACAAACTACCTTTTACAAAAAACTTGCTTCTTCCACAATCCACCTCTGGAGCTATATTAAAAATCGAAACAGGAGACACCCACATTAAGCATCTTGTATTTAAAGCTTGTTTTAATTTTATTCTCAAACTTTTATCTACGGCCGATGACCGTCTTCCCAAGATATGTTTAAATCGTCAATCGCAGATTATAAATTCGTCTGCACCCAAGTTTAATTGGGCCCTGCAACTAAAACATACAGTCAGTGAAATAGGATATGAACATGTATGGGAAAACTTGAATTATGTCATTTAAAAGGCCTAAAGAGGGAAATTCTTGAAAAACATAAAAACTTGTGCTATAATCGCGACTTGGTAATAGCTCAGAATTCTAGGTACACAAATCTTTATACTAGTCTTTCCCTTTCAGCCTGTCCAGCAAAATATCTTACTCTCAATCTTCCTATTTTCATAGCCAGGGCTATAGGTCAACTTCGCACCTCAAATAATGTTTTTTTAAAATTCTCTATTAAAGGATACACATACAAAATCAACCCCCAAGACATCTGCTCAGTTTGCAATCTACTCATGCCCGAGGATCTAAATCATCTACTATTTGTTTGCCCTCTATACGGGCATTTGCGTACTGCAGAATTTTTAAATGCTGAATCTCTCATTAACTCCTTAGATAATGCTACTCACCATAGTGCAAGAACAATTGCTTTGACCATTTTCAACATTTTAAAAACCAGAGCTTTTTTAATAAATAAATGGTAAATTTTCTTTTTATCTGTTGCATATCTACTTTTCCAAATGCACTCTAAATTTTTAGCAAAATTTTTTCTGTTTGCACGATTTTTCTTTTTTGAAAAAAGTTTGGGATATTGGAATAGTGGCTTTAAGCTAACAAATTAATTATAAGTATAAAGTACTACTTTATGTAGGCAAGGGTAGGCATTGAAATTTATTTAATTAGAATTTTTATTTTTTGGATATTGTGTTTATTTTAACTTTTATTTTTAAAACATGTTAATTATTTTTAAGCAATCTGTACGATCTTCTTGTTTTAAGAATTATGTACATTCTTTAGAAACAATAAAGGAAATAAAAAAATAAAAAAATATTTAAAATATCTATATTTAACTTATAAATCACAGATTTTGCTGATCTCATAAATCTTGAAATTGGAGAATTATACCCATACTTAGTGCGATGGTACTTAATAAAAAGAGCCTGTTGTTACGTGAATTTATACATACTACATTAAAGCATATCTGTTCTAACAATTCAGGTGATTGAATTATGCCATGTAAATTTTTTATAGAGTATACACAAGTCCTGTTGGTCTCTTCTACATTCTAAAGTTTGCATATGCAGAAGTTTCATAATATCATCATATTTAATGGAGTCACAACTAATTCCTAATTTAAAGGCAATCATGCGTAGAAATTTTCTTTGAATTCATTCTAGTTCTTGTGAGTTTTGTAAAATGGAGACCAAACAGGACTTGCATACTCCAGGACTTGTCTAACAATGGCAGAATAGGCATTTCTTAATGTAAAAAGATTGTTAACATCTCTCAAATTGCATAACACAAGGTAAATTTTCATGCAATAATCGTTTTAAGTAAAATTTTGTTAGATGTCTTATCTGTTGACTTGTAAACACACTATTTTCTGTGTAATATTACCAATAAATAAACTAAACTAAACTAATTCAACATGCAAATGCACACGCAAATCTTCAATTAGATAATTTTTTTCCAATTCAGTGTTATTAAATGAATAGCTGAAGTTAATGGGATTTTTAGATTTTGTGAAAGACATAGATTTACATTTGTCAATGTTTAGGGAGAGATGATTTTAACTGCACCAATCCGAAAATTGGTTGAGCTTGCTTTGAAGCAAAATGCAGTCTTGCCTACTTTTTACAACAATAAAAAAAAATGTGTCATCTGCAAAGTCTAAGAATTTACAATTTTTAAAAATCTTTTTACATACTCCAGATGTGACCTCAATTTCAGATGAAATTTTTTAAAAACATTTTGTGACCTACCTGAAAGATTATCTTCAAGCCATCTTAAGAATGTACCATGAATACCAAGGCTTTGTTGTTTACTGAGAAGGATGGTATGGTCTACTCTGTCAAACGCCTTGGAGAAGTCGGTATAGATGACATCCACCTGATACCCCCCCTCCAAGGCATCCAACAGACTTTCTTGGAAAACCAACAGATTTGATACTGTTAATCTTTTCTTTACAAATCCATGCTGTTTAGTGTTCATTATTGTTTTGTAATTTTGTGTGTAACTATGGCTTAGCAAAAATTGAAATTTTAGAGATGTGTCGAAAATTTTGAATGTCACACCTGTCTCCACTTTTAAAGATTGGGGATACTAAGCTGACCTTCCATGCTTTGGGAAAAATACCTGATAATAAAAATTTGTTATATATTTGACAAAGAATATAAGAAAAAATAGATGTTATCTTTACCACCACTACTAAGTTTTGGTTTTAATTGAACAATTTTGTTGTACACATCCATTATATTGATGTGCATGGAGCTTAAGTTAAGTTAGTTTAGAATTTGAGGAGGTTATGCTTGATTTGTCATATGCTCTGTAAACTGATGAAAAATGGTATCTAAAAAGTTCAGGAATACCTTGAGGTGTATCGGCTAGTTTCATTCAGTTTCATAACATTTGCAAAACCTTCCACCTTCCTTTTTGAACTGACATAATTCCAAAACCCAGTTCTCTCTTTCACCTGATTCTCAATACTGTCCAAGTAATTATTGTATAGTATAGATCATCAACTTTGCCTACTTTGTTGATGCCAAAATTTCGCCCCAAAACAGGCTTTACCCTTACCTCAGGTGAATCGGTATTCACAAACAAATAGTAGGTTTGAGTTTGTAGTGGAAGGCATGGGAATTAAACCCATTACCCTCTGATCATAAAGCAGACGCGCACCTACTGAACCATCAGGGCCCAAGGGTGAAGGCGAGGGGTGAACAGCTAACCCAAAATGTGTACACTGATTGTGAAAATCCACAATGTTTTGCTAAGATTGTGTAGAGATTGTGAGGGATTGTGGTAAGATTGTGAGGGATGGTGAGGGATTGTGGAGGACTGTACAGCGGCGTAGCGTGCCTGAAGGGGCGGGGGGCCGACACCCTATAAAAAATAATGGATTCAATGGCATTAAAAAGTATTCAGTTTTTATACCTTTTAATAACTATGTATCCTGCTCAATTCCCTGAGCAGAGGATAGGTATTCAGAATTTATTCCAACCAATACTTTTTTATCCAAAACTGTTTTGGTTACATGTATATACCAAATTCTGAATTCATTTTTTATACATTTAAATACTTCTCAATATCTTTTGAAACCTATCCATTTAAATTACTTTTTATGAATTCATTATTTATACCGTTGAATACTTTTCAATACCTTCCTTTATCAATACAATTGAATGACTTTTCAAGTATTCATTTTCTATATATTTGAATACATATTTATACACTTTAAAGCAATCCAATTAAATACCTTTTTATGTAATCATTATTTATACCAATGAATACTTTTTACTTCATTCCTTTCTCAATACAACCGACTAAACATAAAAGGATTCATTTTTAATACATCTGAATACATACTAATACTCTATAAAACAATCCATTTAAATGACTTTTTATGAATTCATTATTTATACCGTTGAATACTTTTCAATACCTTCCTTTATCAATACAAATGAATGAACTTTTCAAGTATTCATTTTCTATATATTTGAATACATATTTATACTCTTTGAAGCAATCCAATTAAATACCTTTTTATGTAATCATTATGTATACCAATGAATACTTTTTAATAGTACCAGCCGTTCGTCTGTACACACGTTTATTCGTTTGCTCCGTATTTATCGTTGTTTTTGTGCGTGTTTTAAAACTTTTATGTATTATTTGATAGTATTCTAATTGTTTTTATGTGTTTTACAAAATTGTTATAAGTTTGTTTTTCCAATTTAAAATTAGTTTTATGTTAATATTCGTAAAAAACCCACCGCACAATGCCTAGTTCGTCTAAAAAATTAAGTGATATGAAATTGAACGAGATTAAATATGAATTAAAGAAGCGAAAAATAAAATGTACCGGCAAAAAAACTGATCTTTTGTGTAAAGTAAAACAAGCAATAAATTCGAGTGTGATATGCGACGATAATAAAAATCTAAATACCAGCTATTCTAGCAAGTCAATAAATAGTCCTGATTGTACCCAGAGTGATGTAATTTGCATAGAGGACTCTCCCAAACTAAATGTATCTAAAAGCGATCCATTTTTTATTTCCCGTGAACGCCGTAAAGGCAAAAAAACTTTTTTTGGAATCCTGAATAAACTAACGCAATTGGAAAACAAAATAAAATTTCTTCAAGTTCAAAACACAAAATTACGACAAAAATTAAAAAGAAATCCAGTTTGCAACATAGAAGATAGTTCAAGGGATGTAAAATTAAAGAATAATAGTAATAAATCCAACGAACAATTTCTAAAAAACATCGTCTCGGTTTCCTCTTCGCCTCAAGTGATGCCTTTTCGTCCACCCCCAATATCGCCGACAATACTAACTTATCCAAAACAAAATCGTCTCCTATTTATTGGCGACTCTAGCGTTTATGAGTTGGGAGAAGCCTATAAAAAGAAATGTGATAATAATTTTTTCTATAAGCGTGCGGAAAAGTCCACTTTTCCGCACGCATTTTAGTGTGGAAAGTGCCACTTTTCCGCACTAGTGCGGAAAAATATTTTTTCCGCACTAGTGCGGAAAAGTAAATTTGTTACGATTTTGAGGTGTTCTATAACATTTAGACCGTTCAAAATACATTTGTATCTTTCCTAGCACACGAAATATCCTAAAAATATTCAAATTGACTAAAATTCTGCTATATTTTCAATATTTTCGATAAAATAAAGTTTTCAGTAAAATAGGTTCAAATTATAAGTTTTAAACCTCCCCGGTATAAATATCGTCATTGTCAATGTCAAACAACAATGAACACTAGTGGTTTTAGATTTGGCATCTTAAATCACCATAGCAACAAAGTACAAACAAACTGTCAAAACAAAGCCAATTTTGCAGATACAAGCGTCTTTTGAATTTTTCAAACAAAAAAATCAGATTTTCAATGGATTCTTCGGACGAAGATCTACCCCAGTCAGTTCTAGAAGCCGCTATAATGTGAATAATAATAATTGATTTGATTAAAACGTTTTGAATATAAATAATTTTCTGATTAATTTTTAGTTTTTTCCTCACGCCTATAGAAAAAATAGTGTACCTAACTCGTGCGTAAAGTGTCTTTTCCGCACTTGATTGCTGGCCAAACTCCGCTATCGCGTCGTTTGGCCATCTGCAATCGCGCGCCATAAAGATTACGTAGTTATATCTGGAGGCTATAGTAATGCATTAAAAGGCGTCGGTATTGCAGAATCTGCTTTTCGTCTTATTGAAGATTTGCAAAAAAAGACAAATATTATTTTGCTTACGGTTCCCAATTGCGAAGAGAGAAAAATTCTAAGTAATTTTATTTTAAAAATTAATAATTTGTTTTATGACTTGCCAAATACCAGCTCCCTTTATGTGCTGAATACTGAGGGTATGATCGAACCATCTGACTTTTGGATTAATGACAGGCAAAGAAAATTGAAGTTTCTTGCAAAGTTGAAGATTTCTTCTGTGATTAATAATATTGTGCTTAAAAGGAAATCGTGTTCCTATCAGTTAATTGGCAATTTAACGTATGTTGTCCCATTTCAAGACTACAATAATATTTTAAACAACAATCAAAATGAAACATCAGATAATTGCATTGAACTCAATACCTCTTTTATGGTTGTTTCAAGTCAAAATCTCGAAAACCAGCACTCTCCATTACGTTTAAGATCACCGCTTTCAGACTTAAATTCATTATCAGAAATTTCTGAACATATCATACATACTCCATTGCGACTAGCTGGACCAACGACAGAATCAGTAAGTACAAAGAAAAGAAAGCCCGCCAAGAAGCGAAAAACATCAAATTCTACCAACAGTAAGGATTTTCCGTAAGTAACAACGACTTTATTATATATCACCAAAATTTACAAAGCATTGGTCACAAGATTGAAAAACTTGAAGTTGTTCTGTCGGAAGTTGAACCTGATGTACTTTTTTTTACTGAACACTGGCAAACAAGTGATCAGTTGTTATGTCGCAACCTAGATAGCTATAAGTTATGTGCCTTTCAATGTCGTAATAAGGGTGAACACGGCGGACTTGCCATCTATGCTAAGAATTTTATAAATTTTCAAAACTTGGATATATCAAACTATTATGAGCCAAGGATTATGGAATGTTGTGCTGTAAAACTTAATGATAGAAAATTGATCTTAGTTGTAGTTTATAGACCCCCTAGTGCAAATTTAGATAACTTTTTATATAGTTTTAATAACCTGCTGGAGTTTCTATTATCAAATCAGTATAGGGTTATTCTGGGCGGCGATTTTAATATTGATACCCTGATCCAGTCAAGGGAGTCTTGTAAATTTAAAGATCTTATTATGTCGCATAATCTAGTTTTTATGGTAAATTCCGCCACTAGTATTACGCCAACAACCTCTAAATGTCTTGACAATTTTTTAGTAAGTAGTTCAGAAAATATGTATGCGGAGGTTATTAATTCAGGTTTTTCGGATCATCTAGGACAAATTCTAAGGGTTAAATATCAAGAAAAAACATCAAAGTCCATATTTATTTATCGACGTTATTTTAGTGCAGATAACATTCATCTTTTTCAGTCCAAGTTAGCACAGGAAAGTTGGACTGATACTATTTCTTCATCGGATGCTGAAGAAGCTTTTAGCTCGTTTTATGATACATTTTCATTTTATTGTAATTTGTGCTTTCCTCTAAAACGCGTAAGAAGGAAAATGGACAGAAAAAGAATAAATCGTCAATGGATTACCCCAGAGATCACAAGAGTAAAAGAAACTTTAGTTACTCTCTCTACTCTAATGCAAAGATACCCCAGATTCAAAAAGTCATACACAACTCTTAACAATTTTTATCAAACTTTATTATCAAATGCCAAAAAAAGTTACTACGATCAAGAAATCTTAAACTCAGAAAATAAATCTAAAAAAATGTGGCAAATAATAACTACTAAAAAGGCAAAGAAGATAAATGACTCCGATTTTCCAACTATACTCAAACATAATGAAACTTTTTTACCGACATCCGAAACTGTTTGCCATTTTAATTCATATTTCAGTTATATCGGGAAAAAATTATATGAATCATTTGACCCAGTTATTGATAGAAGATACATAGAAAAATGTATTCCTTATCGAGATCACAGCTTTTTTGCTTCACCAGTTACCGATAGTGATATTTTAAAAATTATCAGCGATCTGAAGTCAACTTCTTGTGGCCACGATAATATTTCTAGCAAACTATTAAAACAAATCAAACATTTTATAACTTTACCCCTTTCTCATTTGATAAACCTTTCGCTGGGCATGGGAGTCTTTCCTAAATCACTTAAAATTGCGATAGTCAAGCCTTTGTTTAAAAAAGGCGATAAAACAGATGTAAAAAACTTCCGACCCATTAGCCTTTTAAGTACCTTTTCTAAAATATATGAAAATGCGATGTATAATAAACTTTGCTACTATTTAAATAAGTTCAATATTATTCATTCTTCTCAGAACGGTTTCGTAAGGGGAAATAATAGACAAAAAAGAGATATAGCACTGTACGTTGATCTTAGTAAAGCTTTTGACTCTTTGAGCCACGACATATTATTCCAAAAACTAGAACGCTATGGAGTTAGAGGCATTCCTCTGGAATGGTTCAAGTCTTACCTAAGTGATCGCACTCAAAGGGTTAAATTATTATCTGAGAATGGTGGCCTTTTATATTCAAATTCTACGAATATAACTCTAGGCGTGCCCCAAGGATCAGTATTAGGGCCTCTATTGTTTATTATTTATATTAACGATTTGCACCAGGTTTTTGAGGGTCTTCCAGTTCTAATTGTTTCATATGTTGATGATACAAACCTTATAATTAAAGTTCAAAACCGCGATCAAATTGAAGCGGTTATCAACGATGTGTTTCAGATAGTCAAAGACTGGATGAGGAGAAATAAGTTAGTGATTAATAACGATAAAACTGCGTGTATGTTGTTTAAGTCAATTAGGTCCAGTTTGGGGGCTGATGACCTAATGCTGGATGGAGAGCACTTAAGCTTTGTAAGCGACGTTAAGTTATTGGGTTTTTATGTGGATAGCTGCTTAAGCTATAACTGTCAAATAGACAACCTATGTAAAAAACTGGCATCCACCTGCTTTTGTCTCAGAACGATGTCAAATCAATGTAGCGAAAATATTCTTAAAACACTATATTATTCAAACTTCTACTCGCATTTAAAATACGGCATAATGCATTGGGGAAAAGCAGCAAATATTAATCGAGTTTTTGTTTTGCAAAAATATGCTGTTCGCATTATTAAGGGTTTAAAGAGGGGGGAAACATGTCGCAGTGTTTTTAAAGAATTGAATTTTCTAACGGTTACTGGCTTATATATTTACGAATTAATTTGTTTTGTTAAAAATAATATTAGTATATTTCAAAAAAACTCTTTAAATGGGCCATATGACACAAGGAACAAAAATACATTATGTAGTGATCAACACTCAACTACACTATATCAGAAAGGAGCCTATTTCAATTGTTGTTTATTTTTTAATATGCTTCCAGACGAAATAAAAATGACAACTAATCTTAATAGTTTTAAAGCTAAAACCAAAAAGCTTTTAATTGAAATAACTCCGTACGATGTTAACGAATTTTTCAACTTTTTCTAAATAAAGCAGTTTAAATAAAAGTATTATTTTTTAAATTGTTTTTTAAACTTTTCAAAATTGCACCTGATCGAGTGGAGTGTTGATTCTGTTATCACGTTTGGGTAGTAGTCACAAATGTTTGTGAAATTATTTTAAACTTTTTAAACTCAAATTTCTATTTATTACTTCTAGCTAGTTAGATTTTTAGTTGATTTTACTGACTTTAATTTGTTACTAGTCGTTGGTTAGCCACTCTTTATATAGGTAGCCTAAGTTTTTTTATTTTTGTAAGAACCTGACTCAATTTCTATGTATATTACTGCATATGAAAATAAAGACTATTTCTATTTCTATTTCTAATTCCTTCCTTTCTCAATGCAACCGAATAAACATAGAAGGATTCATTTTTAATACATTTGAATACATACTAATACGCTATAGAACAATCCATTTAAATGACTTTTTATGAATTCATTATTTATCCCGTTGAATACTTTTCAATACCTTCCTTTATCAATACAATTAAATGAACTTTTCAAGTATTCATTTTCCATATATTTGAATACATATTTATACTATTTAAAGCAATCCAATTACATACCTTTTTATGTAATCATTATTTATACCAATGAATACTTTTTAATTCCTTCCTTTCTCAATACAACCGAATAAACATAAAATGATTCATTTTTAATACATCTGAATACATACTAATACGCTATAAAACAATCCATTTAAATGACTTTTTATGAATTCATTATTAATACCGATGAATACTTTTCAATGCCTCCCTTTATCAATACAATTCAAAATATATTTGAATACATATTTATACCCTTTAAAACAATCCAATTAAATACCTTTTTATGTAATCATTATTTATACCAATGAATAATTTTTAATTCCTTCCTTTCTCAATACAACCGAATAAACATACAAGGATTCATTTTTAATACATTTGAATACATACTAATACGCTATAGAACAATCCATTTAAATGACTTTTTATGAATTCATTATTTATCCCGTTGAATACTTTTCAATACCTTCCTTTATCAATACAATTGAATGAACTTTTCAAGTATACATATTTATACCCTTTAAAGCAATCCAATTAAATACATTTTTATGCAATCATTATTTATACTAATGAATACTTTTTAATTCCTTCCCTTCTCAATACAACCGAATAAACATAGAAAGTTTCATTTTTAATACATTTGAATACATACTAATACGCTATAGAACAATTCATTTAAATGACTTTTTATGAATTCATTATTTATCCCGTTGAATACTTTTTAATACCTTCCTTTATCAATACAATTGAATGAACTTTTCAAGTATTCATTTTCTATATATTTGAATACATATTTATACTCTTTAAAGCAATCCAATTAAATACCTTTTTATGTAATCATTATTTATACCAATGAATACTTTTTAATTCCTTCCTTTCTCAATGCAACCGAATAAACATAGAAGGATTCATTTTTAATACATTTGAATACATACTAATACGCTATAGAACAATCCATTTAAATGACTTTTTATGAATTCATTATTTATCCCGTTGAATACTTTTCAATACCTTCCTTTATCAATACAATTGAATGAACTTTTCAAGTATTCATTTTCTATATAGTTGAATACATATTTATACTATTTAAAGCAATCCAATTACATACCTTTATATGTAATCATTATTTATACCAATGAATACGTTTTAGTTCCTTCCTTTCTCAATACAACTGAATAAACATAAAAGGATTCATTTTTAATACATCTGAATACATACTAGTACGCTATAAAACAATCCATTTAAATGACTTTTTATGAATTCATTATTTATACCGTTGAATACTTTTCAATACCTTCCTTTACCAATACAATTGAATGAACTTTTCAGGTATTCATTTTCTATATATTTGAATACATATTTATACTCTTTAAAACAATCCTATTAAATACCATTTTATGTAATCATTATTTATACCAATGAATACTTTTTAATTCCTTCCTTTCTCAATGCAACCGAATAAACATAGAAGGATTCATTTTTAATACATTTGAATACATACTAATACACTATGGAACAATCCATTTAAATGACTTTTTATGAATTCATTATTTATCCCGTTGAATACTTTTCAATACCTTCCTTTATCAATACAATTGAATGAACTTTTCAAGTATTCATTTTCTATATATTTGAATACATATTTATACTCTTTAAAGTAATCCAATTAAATACCTTTTTATGTAATCATTATTTATATCAATGAATACTTTTTAATTCCTTCCTTTCTCAATGCAACCGAATAAACATAGAAGGGTTCATTTTTAATACATTTGAATACATACTAATACCTATAGAACAATCCTTTTAAATGACTTTTTATGGATTCATTATTTATCCCGTTGAATACTTTTCAATACCTTCCTTTATCAATACAATTGAATGAACTTTTCAAGTATTCATTTTCTATATATTTGAATACATATTTATACTATTTAAAGCAATCCAATTACATACCTTTATATGTAATCATTATTTACACCAATGAATACGTTTTAATTCCTTCATTTCTCAATACAACCGAATAAACATAAAAGGATTCATTTTTAATACATCTGAATACATACTAATACGCTATAAAACAATCCATTTAAATGACTTTTTATGAATTCATTATTTATACCATTGAATACTTTTCAATACCTTCCTTTACCAATACAATTGAATAAACTTTTCAGGTATTCATTTTCTATATATTTGAATACATATTTATACTCTTTAAAACAATCCAATTAAATACCTTTTTATGTAATCATTATTTATACCAATGAATACTTTTTAATTCCTTCCTTTCTCAATGCAACCGAATAAACATAGAAGGATTCATTTTTAATACATTTGAATACATACTAATACGCTATGGAACAATCCATTTAAATGACTTTTTTATGAATTCATTATTTATCCCGTTGAATACTTTTCAATACCTTCCTTTATCAATACAATTGAATGAACTTTTCAAGTATTCATTTTCTATATATTTGAATACATATTTATACTCTTTAAAGCAATCCAATTAAATACCTTTTTATGTAATCATTATTTATACCAATGAATACTTTTTAATTCCTTCCTTTCTCAATACAACCGAATAAACATAAAAGGATTCATTTTTAATACATCTGAATACATACTAATACGCTATAAAACAATCCATTTAAATGATTTTTTATGAATTCATTATTTATACCGTTGAATACTTTTCAATACCTTCCTTTATCAATACAATTGAATGAACTTTTCAGGTATTCATTTTCTATATATTTGAACACATATTTATACTCTTTAAAACAATCCAATTAAATACCTTTTTATGTAATCATTATTTATACCAATGAATACTTTTAATTTCTTCCTTTCTCAATACAACCGAATAAACATACAAGGATTCATTTTTAATACATCTGAATACATACTAATACACTATAAAACAATTCATTTAAATTACTTTTTATGAATTCATTATTTCCCACATAGCATTGAAAGAACATTCAAATGCTTTGTATATGCTTTTTAGGTACTTTAAAGAATATTCATTTAGTGATATGCTTAGCATATTTTGAAAAGAAGATTCACATCCCAAGTATATGCGATGAATATACTGTAAAGGATCTTCTTTTAGGAATCAGCATACCATATTCTTTGCATATATCATGTGAGAATGTTTCACTTTAGTACATCCATAGTATATACCAGTTATGAACGTGCCAAGAATATTCTGAGATTAACATGCTAAGAATATTCCGGAATGCACTAGAAAATACACATATATTTTAATAATATTCATGGCATGAATACATTCTACAAAAAACACTACAATATTCTTTAAACATTTTTGAATAATAAAACTGTACAAAAATATTGTTTTTTAGAGAATTGGTAATTTTAAGTATAGGTACCTTGTGTAAAGAATATTCTAAAAATTCTAAATTTAAATGATAATTAAATACCTGTTGAAAATTGCTTAAATTCTTATAGCTGGGCGATTTTTTCTCAAAATTATGACGTCATAGCCGAGATCATTTTTACAAATTTTGATTGAATAACTTTTTCAATCAACGATGTGATTGCGTGTCAAACTGTTTAAGAAATTTATAACCGATCTTTCTGACTAGAGGCCCTCGATATATTTGACAATTGTTTTACAATTGTCAAATGTATCGAGGGCCTCTATTTCTGACTATTTGTGGCGTTCCAGGGTTCCTAATTTGGTCATAATCAGTGGCGTATATAGAAAAAAACTTCGGGGTGGGCCCGAGACAGTTTTGGGCGTATATGAGGGGGGCCCGGGCCCCCCCCGTAGCTAAGATTTTTTTAGATATTTTCCACATATTTCATGAACAAACATAAAATAGCATAAACTACGGCCTCATGGGGTCTCGCCCCCCCCCCCCCCAAAAACGGCTCTGGTACAAAATAGCGCAGGACAAAATAGCGCGGACAAAATAGCGCGGGACAAAATAGCGCAGGACAAAATAGCGCAGGACAAAATAGCGCAGGACAAAATAGCGCAGAACAAAATAGAGCGGGACAAAATAGCCCGGGACAAAATAGCGCAGATCTCAAAAAGATACTTAACCTAACCTTACTTGGTTAGTTTAATATACAGTGAAGGCCTAACCTTATCACTCAAACTGCACCAGCCGAAGTGGACCAGGGGCCGAGGATAGGTTAGGTTAGTATCCCAACCTGACCCGGTTAGGTTGGGATACTAACCTAACCTATCCTCGGAAATACTAAAAAAATAACGTAACCTTGCTTGGTTAGTTTAATAAACAGTAAGGGCCTAACCTTATCACTCAAACTGCCCCAGCCGAAGTGAACCAGGGGCCGAGGATAGGTTAGGTTAGTGTCCCAATCTGATCCGGTTAGTTTTTTTTACAAAAAAAAACTTACCTGATCTGTTCAGGCAAGTTTTTTTTTTGTAAAAAAACCTAACCGGGTCAGGTTGGGATACTAACCTAACCTATCCTCGGCCCCTGGTCCACTTCGGCTGGACAGGGCAAATCGACTTGGGATTTATGACGTGCGCCCTTTTGTCCTGCGCCATTTTGTCCTACGCTATTTTGTCCTGCACTATTTTGTCCTGCGCCATTTTGTCCACGCTATTTTGTCCTGCACTATTTTGTACCAGAGCCCCCAAAACTGTGTTGCCCCCCCCCCCCCCGAAACTTTTTTCTATATACGCCACTGCCGTATTTTATGTTTTTATTAATGCAATATGTGGAAAATACCAAAAAAAATCTTCGCATCGGGGGGGAGCCATTAGGAATCCTTTAAAAATAGTGTCACTATTTCAAATTTTATTTTATTAATTTTTGAGCGGCTCCTCTTCGAATACACCATAGACATGTTAGTGTTATTCATATTGGTTGGGTGACTTTACGCCCTTATTTACCTAATCTGTGGTTATGTCAATATTTGCGTGCTAAAATCAATGAAATTGAATGTTTTTCAGTTTTTCCTTTTTCTTGAGTTTTCAATTTGGTCTTTGCTTGTGTTTTTTGGATTGCCAGATTTCGAATCCGCGTGTTCTGTAAGGCCCCTACTTAGAAAGGAGGGTAGTTAAGTGCCCATTTATAAACTAAGATGTATAAGAGAAATCAGAAAGGTTCTTAGCAGTCAATTTTACCATAAATTAGTTGACAAATACAAATATTATTTTAGTTCTGGAGTATTTTATATAAAAGCATTTTTTATTTTTTTTTTATTTAATAAATTTTGAGAAAAATTTTATCAAAAAGTTTTCTTTTAACTTGAATCTTTACTTAACTTTTTTTTTAATCTTGCAACAGATATTTTTTATACTTCTCAGTGAGCTAGAGACTTTTGGTAGGTGATTAAGTCATAAGTTTTGTTTTAATAGGGACATTCCAGTGAACTTCCTCTTACAGTACACATTATATGAGACCATTTTTTCCATTTGGTAGAGGTTCAAGGATGATTCATGATTCATATGTGAGTGGGCCTTGGAGCCCTTCTACTGCGACTACTATCGGGTCTATTGTGGCTCAGCTTCAAGGATAGTGTTTATATGGATTTTAAATCAAGGATAGTATTTATGGTGCCGTTTTGCTAAGGATGTTTTTCAGCTAAGTGAATAGAAATTATGAATTAAAGGTTGGTTAATTTGAATCTGTCCTCTTCTTTATTATTTTTTTGCACCATAAATAGCAGAACATAAATAAGAAACCATATAATATGTATACTTATATATAAATAGGAAACTAGCAGTTAGAAAAATGTTTAAAAGAAGAGTTTTGAGAGAAGCTTTGATCTTAATCCAGAGAAATTTTACAGTTAAGAATTAACCGTAAAAATCTCCTGTTTAACAGTTTTTTGAAAACTGCTAGTTTCTAATATATTGAGGTGTTCTGCTAATTATGGTACCCCCTGTATAAATTGTATACATGGGTAGGATAGAAGAAATAAGAACAAAAGTTTTTTGGAGTTATTGCTAATCTATAAATGGAAACATTTTTCTAGGTTAGGTATTTGGTTGGTGTTATTATTATTTTTTTTTTTGTTTAACTAGGTACTTATAGGGCTGTCTAGCAAAACATATGATCCAATCTAAGATATCTTCTGTAGGACAAACAAACTGATTTCTCATAAGCCGTAATGTTAACAAAAACGTAAATTGTACAAAAACAACAAGAGATTGAGTCTCAAAAATTATTCAGTTTTAAGAACAGATCCTTTGTGCATATAGGAAAAATGTAAATTTCGGAGGTATTAAAATGTATTTATTCTGTATACTTGAAAGGGGATTCAAAAGGATAATTATTTAATGGATTGGAGGGTATTAAAAAAACCCTTAATGGTATAGAAATGGATTCTTTTTGAATGACACAAAGTGTATTGAAATTGATGAAATGTTCATATACTTTTTAATGACAATTTAATACACCTTTTCAAATCCTTTTTTTGGATAAGAAAGAATTGAAAATGTGAATTTGGGAGGTATTAAAATGTATTAATTCTGTATACTTAAAAAGGGACTTAAAATTAAAAATAGTTTATGGATTGGAGAGAATTCAAAATAAAAACCCTTAATGACATAGAAATTGATTTCTTTTGAATGTCACAAAGTGTATTGAAATGGATGAAATGTTTGTATACGTTTTAATGCCAATTTATTACTTATGCCTTTTCAAATCCTTTTTTGGATAAGAAAAGATTCAAAATATAGATCTAGGAGGTATTAAAATGTATTCATTCTGCATACTTAAAAGGGGATTTAAAAGGATAAGTAATTTATGGATTGGAGGGGATTAAAAATAAAAACCCTTAATGAGATAGAAAGGGATTCCTTTTGAATGCCACAAACTGTATTGAAACGGATGGAATGTTTATAATGCTAATTGCATACGCTTTTTGAAATCCTTTTTTTGGATAAAAAAGGATTAAAAATGTAGATCTTGAAGGTATTAAAATGTATTCATTCGGTATTCTTGAAAGGGGATTCAAAAGGTTAAAGATTTTATGAATTAAAGGGGATTAAACATAAAACCCCTTAATGACATAGAAATGGATGCATTTTGAATGCCAAAAAGTGTATTGAAATGGATGGAATATTTTTATACTTTTTAATGACAATTTAATATGTCTTTTCAAATCCTTTTTTTGGATAAGAAAGAATTGAAAATGAGAATTCCGGAGGTAGTAAAATGTATTAATTCTGTATACTTAAAAAGGGACTTAAAAGGATCAATAGTTTATGGATTGGAGAAAATTCAAAATAAAAACCCTTAATGGGATAGAAATTGATCCCTTTTGAATGTCACAAAGTGTATTGAAATGGATGAAATGTGTGTATATTTTTTTATGCCAATTTAATACGCCTTTTAAAATCCTTTTTTGGATAAGAAAGGATTGAAAATGTGGATCTAGGAAGTATTAAAATGTATTTATTCTGCATAATTAAAAAGGGATTTAAAAAGATAAGTAGTTTATAGATTGGAGGGGATTCAAAATAAAAACCCTTACTCAGATAGAAAGGGATTCCTTTTGAATGCCACAAAGTGTATTGAAATGGATGGAATGTTTATATACTTTTTAGTGCTAATTGCATACACTTTTTGAAATCCTTTTTTTGGATAAGAAAGGATTGAAAATGTAGATCTCGAAGGTATTAAGATGTATTCATTCTCTATTCTTGAAAGGGGATTCAAAAGGTTATAGATTTTATGGATTAAAGGGGATTAAAAATAAATCCCCTTAATGACATAGAAATGGATTCCTTTTGAATGCCAAAAAGTGTATTGAAATGGATGGAATGTTTATATACTTTTTAATGACAATTTAATATGCCATTTCAAATCCTTTTTTCAGATAAGAAAAAATTGAAAATGTGAATTTTGGAGGTAATAAAATGTAATAATTCTGTATACTTAAAAGGGGACTTAAAAGGATAAATAGTTTATGGATTGAAGAGAATTCAAAATAACAACCCTTAATGGGATAGAAATGGATTCCTTAAGTATATTGAAATGGATGAAATGTTTGTATCCTTTTTTTAGATAAGAAAGGATTGAAAATGTAGATCTAGGAGGTATTAAAATGTATTCATTATGCATACTTAAAAGGGGATTTAAAAGGATAAGTAGTTTATGGATTGCAGGGGATTAAAAATAAAAACCCTTAATGAGATAGAAAGGGATTCCTTTTGAATGGCACAAAGTGTATTGAAATGGATGGAATGTTTATATACTTTTTAATGCTAATTGCATACGCTTTTTGAAATCCTTTTTTTGGATAAGAAAGGATTGAAAATGTAGATCTCGAAGGTATTAAAATGTATTCATTCTCTATTCTTAAAAGGGGATTCAAAAGGTTAAAGATTTTATGGATTAAAGGGGATTAAAAATAAATCCCCTTAATGACATAGAAATGGATTCCTTTTGAATGACAAAAAGTGTATTGAAATGGATTTACTTTGAATGCCAAAAAGTGTATAAAAAAGGATAGAATGTTTCAAAATGGATTTATTTTGTATGCCAGGATCTGTATTGAAATGAATTAAAAATTTGTTATCCATTTTAATACTTAACACTTTCTATCCCCCAAAGGTCAGAAAAAGGATTTCAAAAAGCTGATAGAAAATGGATTCATTTTTTTTTATCCATTTTTTTTTATAGGGCAGCCCATCAAATTCTTGCAACCAAAAAAAAAAAAAAAAAGGTTATCATGTCTATAGTTTCCTTTGCCTCCCTCTTAATTTACTGATATCGGCCCTGCTACTTAATAACCGAGGGGTGAACAGCTAACCCAAAATGTGTACACCAGTTGTGAAAATCCACAATGTTTTGCTAAGATTGTGAGGGATTGTGCAAAGATTGTGAGGGAATGTGGCAAGATTGTGAGGGATTGTGGTAAGATTGTGGGTGATTGGGAGGGATTGTGTAAAGATTGTGAACAGATTGTGAGAAATGTGTACACCGATTGTGAGAGCTGTTCACCCCTAGGTTGAAGGTATCAATAACTGTGCATTTTAACTTTACTACCATTAAACTTACCTGTCACACTGATCCCGAACCAGAATCACACACTCTGCAATGGTAGACAAGTTTGTCTGTGGTACAAAAACTTGTTTAATAAGATGGTTTATAAATACAGAAATCTCTTGTCCAGCCCAAACCACATAAGCTGAGATGCAGCTCTCATTGTTACTAAATGCCCTCATAAATTCTTCAGACATATGACACATGTTAGTAAAGACTACACTTGAAAGCTGCCTAACATACATGACAGTAGAACTTTCTCGTTTAACTCTTTTGCATTGGATTTTTAAAATGCTACTACATAATTTTAAAAATAGATCACAGGCTTGCACTGATCTATCCAGGTGGTTTAGCAGCTTCACTGCTCGTCTAGCAGCCCTTAATCCCCCTTGTAAAGATTTCCCAGGGTTAACTTCTAGTTCTGTAATCAGCACATCAATCAGATGTTGTTGTTTAGATTCAACTTTTTTTTGAATATCCATCATACTATGATCAGTGTGTTGTGCATTATGAATGTAATGTTTGGCTTTTAGTAAATAGTTAACTGCTTCTTCAAAATGACGTTGTGCTACACAAACATCTAATTCATCAACAACATTCAAAAACCAATCAGGATGGTTTAAAACAATTTCCTCCATCTCATCATAGTGATTTGACACAGGAGATTCTGCTGACACCACTCTACTGGGTGACTTTTCTTGAACTAACTCCTTTTTCTGCTGTTCTTGTGCTAAGCGAGACTTCTTAACCTGATCAATCTTGTCTATCCACTCTTTCTTGCTGGCATTTGAGGAACATTGAAATACTCTGGTATCAGGAAAAATTAAGAGTTTGAATGCATGCTTTACATTTCCCAAATCCCTAATGTTAACCACAGCTACACTTGCAAGTTCGTAAAAACTTTCAAAAGCAAATTTGGATAAGCCATCTCCTACTGTGTTACGAGTTGTTATCATTAAACTATCATTAAATAAATAAATATGGACAAATTTTAAAGCAGTGTTGTCAGTGGGGTCAATTTCAAGTAAGTCACCTTCAAACAAAAAACTACGATCAGGGGTTTCCACAACTTCTTTGCAACCCTCAACAAATTCTAAAATTGTTGATAGTTTTTGTTTGTTTTCTTCTTCAATTTCAGCCTTGTCTAGCTGGTTGTCCCTCTCTATGTTGATATGAGTCCTATCTTCCAATATTGAGGTAGCAGCGAGAGCATTTAAAAGTGATTTCTGCTCAGTAAGTAAGTGGGACAACTGATACATCTCACTCTCTAAATGGCTAATTTCCTTTGCTGCATCAATAAATTGTACATAGTTTTGATAAACATTTTTCTTCAGACTTCCACTGGTTTCATCTGATAAAGACTGAATTTTTTTCCTCAGGTTTTTTAGTTCTAATCCGCCCACATAGTTGTGAGACAAATCTTTTACATACTTGTCAGGAACAAAATCATCGCTAGTTAGTAATTCGAATGTAGGCTCCGTTGGGGAATCCATTTTTAATGAGGTGGTTCACTGATTCCTAACACAGAAAACCAATCCTAATATCAAGACCACAAACGACAGAAACAGAAACCCACAAACTAAGAATTTTAAAAACCCAAAACAAACGGCTTGAGTCAGCTGTTTAAGATCTTCTTTTCTTTTGACCATAGATAAAGAATTTGCGGCGCGGTTCAGTGTCTTTTGACGTCGTAAAATAAGCCTTTTTATTATGAAGGCCATTTAGCCAAAATTAGTTTTCATTTCATTCACAAGATGGCACAAGTAAGGAAGTAAAAGTTAGGGTCACTGCATCCTGGAAGACTGGCGTCTCCAGGGGTAGCGACACCAAACTTTATTATTTGGCCCCTTGTTTGTTCCATTTTCGAGAAATGTAATTCGAAGTTTTTGTCGACTAAACTTATTTAGTTTGTTATGAAATAAATATTATTTTTTCCCCATTTTTTCTATGTTTGTTAGCGTCTGACTGACTTTTGTTTAATGTAATGCCATGACAACTATCACTTCCCACTGTTTTATTATATACGGGGGGTTGATATGCTCAAACTACAGTACGGTAAGTGGTTTAATACCTATTTATTTATTTTATGATTATTATTATTTTTGGTATATAAAAATAAACCTTGCCATTAAAGTCCCTTTTATTCATTTAGCAAATTATAGCCCTCCTTCCGGTCGGGCATGAAAATTCCCTCCGTGGGATTAAAAGTAAACACAGATTTATAATACTGCTGTGCAAAGCAAAAACCTAGTAACTCGACTTACTCGAAAATGAGATTTTTATATCATTGAAATCGCCGTAAAAAATGGCGCCAGCCAGTTTTTCTAGAATGTGGCTATCTTGAAAAACAAGGAAGTTATAGTTGTTAGTATGTAGTTAAGTAAACTATAGTTAGTATGTAGTTAAATAAACTTCAACCTCTATTTCCCAAAACACTAGTTTTTGACTACACGGCTGAATATACCTACTATTATTTTATTAGTGCTCAAAAAACAGCGGGCGGCGAAGAAAAGGTCGAAAGTATAAAAAGTCGAAAATATAAAAGTTCGAAAGTACAAGAGGTCGAAAATACCAAAGTTCGAAAGTACAAAAGATCGAAAATACAAAAGGTCGAAAAACAAAAGATTGAAAGTAGCTACACTGAAATGATTGCAAAACAAAATAGAAGTAAGACATCTAATAAAAACTCAAGGTCTAAGAATTTTTATTTACCATCTCTAGGTATTTTTTTGGGTAGCAACACGACGGGTCGGAGAAGTTTGTTCGAAAACATTTTCTTCGAACGGAAATTTGTATGAAAACAGTTTCTTCTAATGGAAATTTGTTTGAAATCATTTTTTTCAAACGTATATTTGTTCTGAAACCATTTCTTCGAACGGAAATTCGTCCGAAAAAATTTTCTTCCTTCGAAAATAGTTCCTTCGAAAATAGTTCCTTCAAATGGAAATTTGTTCCAAAACATTATTTTCGAATGGAAATTTGTTCGAAAACATTTTTTTCGAATGGAAATTTATGCGAAAAAATTTTCGTCCTTCGAAAACAGTTTCTTAAAATGAAAATTTGTTCGAAAACCATTTCTTTGAACGGAAATTTGTTTTCGAACGGAAATTTGTTCGTAAGTAATAGTTGTCCGAAAACATTTTCTTTAAATGGAAATTTATTCGAAAACATTTTTTTCAAACGGAAATTTGTTTGAAAACCATTTCTTTGAACGGAAATTTGTTTTCGAACGGAAATTTGTTCGTAAGTAATAGTTGTTCGAAAACATTTTCTTCAAATGGAAATTTGTTCGAAAACATTTTTTTTAAACGGAAATTTGTTCGAAAACCATTTCTTCGAACGGAAATTTGTCCGAAAAATTTTTCGTCTTTCGGAAATTTGTTCGAAAACAGTTTCTTCAAATGGAAATTTGTTCGAAAACATTGCAAAAAATAGCGTGAAAACCTTGCGATTAAAGTTTCATTTTGTCCCTTGATATATTATATAGTATTAATAAACATTTAACATAGAAATGTATTTTTGTCTTTTTTGTTTATTTATTACGTATTATTTTTATACAAAAAACACAAATAATATTTACAAGAAAATGATTTTTAACAATAAATATACTTACAATAAATATTCATAACCCAAAAACTCAAGGAATATATTTTTTATTTCTTAAGCTGTATAAAAACGAGTTCTTTTTAAGTTTTATTAAAACATTTTTTTTTCTCAGACTGTATAAAAATGAGTATTTTTCATGAACGTCTATGGAATTTTGAGTACGGTTTTGACACTTATGTCGCTACCCCTGGGAGACGCAAGGCTTCCAGGATGCAGTGACCCTATAGTACTTTAATATGTAGTGCCACCTATTGACTGATATTTAAATATTTTGCCTTGTTGTCTTTTGCTTAAAAAATTGGATGAATCGAATTTGTCGCCTTAAGGGGGCAGACTTAGCCCGAAAACTTACCATTTGACAACACTGATCGCATTTTTTGACCAAATCTTTGTTCTAATAGAAATAGAAAACGAGAAAGCCGAACGCGTCGAAATTTTGAGGGGTAGTTTTTAAAAGCATTTTTAACAAACGTATCTTAGCTTTTTTTCGCAAAATCATTTTATTCAAAAAATATAAAAAAATTTATGGCTAAAACACAACAAATATTTCAAAACAATGTTTGGCATTTCAGTAGCCTAGTTGTATTATAAAGAACTATAGCGAAATTGTTTCGATTTTTGTATTTTTTGGAAATGTACAAAAGAAAATCAAAAATCTAACAAGATACGTTTGAAGATTTTTAAAAAATCTTGCATATGAACAGAAATAATGTTTCAACTAGTTTTTTATAGAAGAGATCTATTAGGATTTAAAAAAGCGTGCTCAATTTTATATTTGCTGCAGGACACCAAATCAGAAAAGAGCCATCAACCTCCTGACTGAAGCGCCATCCCCATATACCGGGGGCAAGTCAATTCGATTGAGAAAATTTAACAAAGATCACGTGACCCGCATTTTCACATTATTTTCAGATATTTTGAATAAATAAAATGTCGTTTAATATAAGTTAAATGATTATAAGTAGGTATTTAAAGACATACAATTTTTTCTATTTACAAAACGTGATTTTAAGGGCCGGCCATAGCGTAACAAACAAAATCACGGGATTACGAACCAATTTATAAGATAGTTTTTGATAATTAGTATATTGCTCAGTTAACAGAAGCTTGTGCTTAACTTCGCTGAGTTGAAAATAAAGCCCTTTCAATTTATTTATTTATTAATTACATAACAAGAGAAGAAAGTGACAAATTTCACACGAGCGTGAGAAAGTTACTTTCTGTCGACTTATGGACGCTATTTTTCCTACGAACACTGTTGAACTATACTAATTTTTGTAAAAATTGGTGTTTAATTTTGCGTAAATCAAATGAAACTGCTTTTACGCACATGTGTGGGAAAGTAGTTTGTAACACATGTGCGAAAAAGTATTGTGATAGTTCAACACTTTCCACATGTGCCGAAATACTGAAAGTACTTGTCACACATGTGCGAAAAAATTTCTGCATACGGATAAAATTTAATGTTTTCTGAGGATGCAAATCGTGTAAAATCCAACATTTTCAGATGTGGTCGCAGGAAATAGTAATTTACCTAACCAGTGCGGAAGACTCACACACGTTAAGTATGTAGGTAAAATATTTTTTCTAGGAGGTTGTGGAAACAAAAATAAAGTACTACAATAAAAACAAGTCATTTATTATAATTAATTTACAATTATTGCCGAAACCTTTACTTTTTATCCTGTGTAGCATCTGTGGATCAGGATATTTTCGTTTTCATATTCTGGATCAATGAAATCGGAAGGTCTTTAAATATATTTTGCTCTAGATGTATTTGGAGGCAGGCTCATAGTAACATTATGTGTTCCATCCTATTCTGGCTAAGTCTTCTTCGGGATTATCGGTATTTTCTATCACAGTAAATAAACACTTTTTTTCTATTTTTATTTATAAGATGAAATCAAAGATTATAGATTGTAATATATATTATTAAGATGGGCCACTCAAAATTATATTATTATTATATACAGTGTGTCGAACGTACATAAGTTCGGGTAAGCAGTCCAAAGATGGCGCTACACACATTTTCGAAAATCGCGCACGGGTGATATATTTAACTTTTTTAAAAAACACTGTGTGATTCAAAAATATTTTTAATATAAATTAAAGATTATTTATATTCCATAATCTTTGAATTACATTAAAAATTATTTTAAATGTTTTAGGTAATCATTTTGGTGAAATGAATCCAAAATGTCTCAACCACTACTTGTATTGAAAAATCTTTAAAATATTTTAGATAATTTCAACGATATATATAAAAAAACAACCCAATAACTACACATTTATTTTTTATTTAGCTATGTTCAGTATTCCACCAGTCCAGTTTTTTTTAACTGTAATATATTTTATATAATAAATCAATGTTAATCCAGGCACAGGCTAGTCATTTAAGGAATGTTTTACTGACTGTCGTCGGTATTGTATGACCGCAGATAGAAAAACGATAACTGCAGTGGACTGTATATATTTTAATTAATGAAAGCGCGAACAAACATAAATATATTGATATGAAATCACGAAATAATCAAAAGGTCCATAGGTTAATTGTGGGTACCACACAACGGAAATCAGAAACAAAGCACTCACCAGTTTGCAGCCAATTTCTCCACGTTCCGGGGGCCCCTTTCCGGATCTAATGATGGCACCACGTAGCTGAAGGGCTGAAGTTTCTAGTTCTATGCTTCAGTGCACCAAAATCGAGCACTTTCAAGTGTAGAAATTTGTAATAGTTGGAGAAAGAAATTAACACGCCATTTTCTCGAGGCGGATCTCCCTGATTCTTGGTGCGCATGTCCAATGCGCGAAAAATGTACTCTGTCCGTCATCCAATTGTGTGGTTTTAAAAAATTAAAAACAACCGCGAAATTTAGCGGGAGCTAACATAACTGCCCTCCAAAACACACAATTTTAGAATATCAACCGGACAGATATAGATATAAGAAAAAATGATCGACCGATAAATATAAATGAATGAAAAACAGAAAAGTAGCGTAAGTTTATTTAGAGATAACGAAAACCCGAAAAAGGCAAAACAAACAAACAAAATTAAAAAAATAATAATAAAAATTACCTATTGTAATCATTGAATTCAGTAGGTAGAAAAAATTAAAATTACTTTTAATTCGGCAAGAGGCACAGTTTTACAACTGGCCGCTTGTAAACACCGGTAGCCGTTCGTACCGTCACTACACGCACTTGACCGTCTCCGCCGGGATGCAATTCGAGAACCCGACCGACTGGCCATTTCAAAGGTGATTGGATGTGATTACTCGTTATGATAACCAAATCATTTAATTTGATATTTGGGGACGAATCAGCCCACTTGTGTCGCTGTTGTAGCGTATGCAAATACTCTACAGAATACCGTTTCCAAAAATCATTATGTAGTTTTTGGATTAGTTGCCATCTCGAGAGCCGATTTAGGGGAACCTCGGACAAATCTGACTCCGGAATTTCTGAATTAAGGGGTTCAAGGGTCAAAAAATGCCCAGGGGTAAGAGGTTGAAGATCGTGTGGGTCTGAAGAGGCAGGAGATAAAGGGCGACTTTTAAGTACGGCTTCTATGCGACATGTAAGGGTGGACATTTCCACGATGGACAACTTCTGGTCGCCGACAACTCGAACAAAGTGAGTTTTAAAACTTTTGACGCCAGCTTCTGCCAGGCCATTGAAATGTGGACTGAGAGGGGGTCCCAGATGCCAACGAATAGAAAGTCTGGTGGACGCACTTCTTGCGTAATCAAGTAATTGGTTACGAAACCCTATAAAATTACTGCCCTGATCTGACCAGCATTGCGTCACGCTTCCACGTCTGGAAATGAATCGATGGAATGCACCTACAAACTCTTCGGTGGACAGTTCCATGGTTAATTCCAAATGCACGCAATGTGTGGCCGTACAGACAAACACACAGACATACGATTTGAAAGCTTTACAACCACGGTAACGATGAGGAATCCCAAAGAAAGGTCCACAAAAGTCGATAGCTACACTCGAAAAAGGTTTAAGTTGATTGATTCGATGAGCGGGAAGTGAACTCATTATGGGCGGTCTATAGGGTTTAGGGTTGATTCTAAAACATTGCAAAAACTTGGATATGGTTCTTTGAATTGCCCGTCTGGCAGATAATATCCAAAATTGCTGTAAAAGCAGATTATGTAATGTTTTAAACCCAGGATGAAGGTATTGTCGATGAGTGGACTCGATAAGAAGAGTAGTTAAACGATGGTTACTCGAAAGTAAGATGGGGCAGAATAAGACAAAAGGTCAGATTTTTGTAATCTGCCACCGACTCTAACGATATTACTTTCATCAAGAAAAGGTGAAAGTTTTCGAAAAGGTTTCGGTATTGGTTTATCCTTAGATAACGCGGAAAAAAGCTCAGAAAAGCAAGAACCTTGAACGCGTTTGATAAGAAGGTATAACGCACTTTGCATCTCACCGGTGGTAGGAAAAACAATATTTTCAAAAATAATTTTTTGGTCCGGTAGATTAGTGGGTTTTTGATAGGAATGGTTTTGAAAAAGGTTAACTATTCGAAGGACATAACAAATGATACGTTGAATTTTTGATATAGATGAATATTCGATAAGAAGCTGATCTAAGAAGTTAACGTCAATTATCGCATTGCAACAGACCTTTGGCTTTTCCTCCAGATTAGTATCTCCGAAATCAATCGGCATTTTTGATTTATGAAAATCGGGCCATTCGTTTTCGGGAGACCACAAAAACGACGGTGCGTTCCACCACATGTCATGTGAAATGAGCTGTGAAGGGGTGGCCCCTCGTGACGCAATATCGGCTGCATTTAAAGCGGAAGGAATGTAGCGCCATGAGTTTGAGGGAATGATTTCTTGGATCCTACTGACTCGATTTCCAACAAAGGTTTGCCAGCGATTAGAAGGGGATGAAAGCCAGTGCAATACGACTTGCGAATCGCAGAAAGTAACGATATTTGTAAAAGTTATTTTTCCTTCATAGCTAGATAAAACGAAGTCAATTAATTCGCTTAAAAGAAATGCGCCTAGGAGTTCTAGCCTAGCCAAAGTTTGTGACTTTATAGGCGCGACCCTAGATTTTGCAGATATGAGAGAAACAGATATATTGTTTTCCTCTTCTACACGAAAATATACGAAGCCTGCGTAGCCTCGAATTGAAGCGTCACAGAAGCCGATGATTTGACAGGTATTGGTTTTTGACAGTTTGATTTGTCGGGGTAATTGAATATTGGAAAGAAGCGGGAATTCAGAACGAAGTTTGTTCCAAGAGTCGATGATAGAAGAATCTGGTTCTTCGTCCCAGCCTATTTTCGATATCCTCAACTGTTGCAAAATAGATTTTGCTTGTAGCAACAAGGGACAAAGAAAACCTAAGGGATCGAAGATTGTTCCTATGATAGATAAAATAGAACGTTTAGTTGGGGGTTTGTCCTTCATTCGGCATTGATAAGAAAAAATTTCGTTTTTTGGATGCCATTGAATTCCTAAAACTTTGATAAAGTGTGGTTCCTCCTTGTCAAAAGAGAGAGGCAGTTGACGATCGGATTCTGGCAATGTTGCCAATAACTCAGGACAATTGCTTGCCCATTTTTTAAGTTCAAATCCTCACGACTTTAACAAATCATTGAGTTCCATCTGTAGGGAAACGGCTTCAGAAAGCGAAAGACTAGTTCCCAAGATATCGTCGATGTAAATTGACGTTTTTAGAACACTACTAGCCATAGGAAAACGTTCCTTTTCTCTCTCTGCCAGCTCATTTAAGGTACGCATGGCTAGAAAAGGTGAGCATGTCATGCCAAAAGTGACAGTAGAAAGTTCCCACACTGAAAGTGGGTCCTGTGGAGAAAACCTCCACAATATCCTTTGATAAGGACGGTGATAAGGATTGATAAGGACTTGACGGAACATCTGTTTGATATCAGCAATGTAGGCAATATGATTAAGACGAAACGTAAGGAGTAAAGAAGCAATATCCTTTTGAAGTTTCGGTCCAGACAACAACGTGTCATTGAGACTAATATTCTTTGGGGTGACTGCCGAACAATCCCAGACTACCCTTAATTTTGTACTTAAGCTTTCCGGCTTTAGTACGCAATGATGTGCCAAAAAACATGATACGTCGACTTTTGGTTGACTAGGTAAAACTAGACTCAAATGATTAGAATCGATATAGTCTTGCATGAAACTAGAATAGGCAGTGTACAGATCAGGATTTTTGAGTAATCTATTTTCTAGAAGTATAAATCTACGATAAGCTTGCGGATAAGTATTTCCTAGGTCAGGGTTTATTTTATCTTTAAACGGAAGATCTACCATGAATCTACCGCTCGGTTGTCGTACGACACTCGCAGTAAAAATTGATTCCGCTTGTTTTTCCTTCTTTGATAAGATTTGTTTTTTAGGCAAATGTTCGATTTCCCAAAACCTAGGGATAATGACCTCTAAAGGAGGTGAATGACTCGTTAAAAAACAACTGGTTCGTTCCGTAAGATTACCTACTTCGTCAACTTATCCCATGACGACCCAGCCAAAGATGGTTTCAAGGGCTGAAGGTTGCCCTATTTGTCCAAGAACCCTGCCCTCCTTGAATATCTGTGCGAATAGCTCGCAACCAATAACTAGGTCCACAGGTCTAGATTTGAAATAAGATGGGTCGGCAAGTTTAAGGTTTTCCAAGTGTTTCCACTGATTATCGTTCAAAGTGAATGTAGGCATATTGGAACATCGTTGTGGAACAACAATTGCTTCGAAATTAAGTAAAGGAGTGACCTGTCCTTGTGGCTTAATGTGACATTGAACGAGCCCTTTGGAAGTAAGAGAAGACATTTGATTTAATCCGAATATTTCAGTGGTGTAACTTCGCCTAGGAAGATTAAGACGCTGAATACACTTTTCACTGATGAATCCTGTCTGTGATCCAGAATCAAGCAGTGCCCTTACAGGTTGAAAATTTCCGCAACCGTCCATAACATCTATTATGGCGGTGCATAAAAGAAAGGTACCTGAAGGTCCTGAGGTATTTAATGACACATGAAGATTATTGACAGGTGGTATGTGAATGACAGGACTAGTATCTTGGCTTCCAGACTCTTTATTAGTTTCTAAGATATGAGTTAAAGTGTGGTGCCTTTTACTATTGCAAGTCCTGCATGAATATTTTGATTTGCACGTGTCTACCCCATGCGAGGGATGAAAACACGCTAGACATAATTTTTTCTGCTTGACGAAAGATAGGCGATCGATAGGTGAGAGGTCAAGAAATGTTTGACATTTCGAAAGCACGTGACCCTGATTACACCGGAAACATTTTATTCCCGTACTTGAATTAGTTGAGGTGCCAGCCAGTCCTATAAAAGGCGAATTGGATGATTTATAGGTAGGCTTTTGCCCAAACTGATTTGGCATAGAATTTGATTTTTGATAGGTAGGCACCTTTTTGGGTGCTGTTGATTGAGGAAGTGATTCCAAAACTTTACATCTTTTTTCTAGAAATTGAAAAAGTGACTGAAAAGTGGGAATTTCGGTATTAGTATTGGCGTGACTCATTTCGAAATTTGAACGCGTCGGAATATCCAATTTTTCTAACAAAATGAAAAAAATAATAAAGTCCCAACTGTCAACGTCAAAGCTAAGATTTTAAAATTTCTAGGGATTCTGAAAAGGTGTCAATTAAATTACGCAATTCTTTAGCTGACTCGTTTTTTAATGTAGAGTTCATAATTGTGCTCAAAGCATCTAATTTGTCGTAAGCAATTTTATAATTTTGATCAGATAAGCTAATCCCTGATATCAATTTTAAAGGCTCATCCTCGAGATATGAAAATAAATATTGAAGTTTTCGGACGTTACTTAGACTTTGATTTTGATCTATAATGTTATTAAAAAGATCGAAAAAGCTTGGCCATAATTTTTTATCACCTCGAAATATGGGAATACCTAACTTTGAGTTTTGGAGTTTCAGATTCGTTTTGTCGAACATATGATCCCGAAAGGGTTGGAGCCTCAACCGGAAATATTTCAGAGTAAACCCCCTTACACGCATAAAAATATTTACGAGCTTCTGAAAGGATCGCATCTTGCGTTTTAAACTCCTCGTCGTCCGAGTCGTCTATCAACATAATGACATCATTATGTGCCAACATGCATTTATCGAAGGTTTCATCCAAATCGGAAAACCTCACTTGAAACTCGTTTCTCGCTTTTGCATCCGTTGCCGCGGTTTGTGAAAACACATAACACTCGGTGATCGCAGATAAAAAACCCTTCCGTTTTTGCACCGCTTTTTTGATAGACATGATTTTTACCTTTGAAATGACGAAATTGTCGGTAAATATACAATTAACGCTAAATTAATGCTTCTGAAATAGAAAAATGACGAATTGTCGAAAATATGCACTAATTTATCGCAATTGATGAAAATTGTTTTAAATATCGAAATGATATGGAACACATCTAATCACAGAAATGTCGGTAAATATACAATTAACGCTAAATTAATGCTTCTGAAATAGAAAAATGACGAATTGTCGAAAATATGCACTAATTTATCGCAATTGATGAAAACTCTTTTAAATATCGAAATGATATGGAACACATCTAATCACAGAAATGAGAAATGTTGTTTGTTTTGATTGATTCTCGATTTTTGTTTACTGAAGTGACCACGCGGTAGACCCTGCGTTACCATAGCAGCGGACCGAAAACAGGTGAACTGCGCCGAAACCGAAGGTCGAACGAAAATCTCTCTCGGTTCAATACGATTGGCAAAATTCAAGGCCGTGTGATCTCGGCGAAAATGTGAAAATGAAATGGCCGACTTACTAATACCGTCGTATGGAGTAAATTTAAATAATTCGGGTCGAAGGAACACTTATGTTTGCCCGCAGGTAGAAAAACGATAACTGCAGTGGACTGTATATATTTTAATTAATGAAAGCGCGAACAAACATAAATATATTGATATGAAATCACCAAATAATCAAAAGGTCTATAGTTAATTGCTGGTACCACACAACGGAAATCAGAAACAAAGCACTCACCAGTTTGCAGCCAATTTCTCCACGTTCCGGGGGCCCCTTTCCGGATCTAATGATGGCACCACGTAGCTGAAGGGCTGTAGTTTCTAGTTCTATGCTTCAGTACACCAAAGTCGAGCACTTTCAAGTGTAGACATTTGTAATAGTTGGAGAAAGAAATTAACACGCCATTTTCTCGAGGCGGTAGAAAAGGATCTCCCTGATTCTTGGTGCGCATGTCCAATGCGCGAAAAATGTACTCTGTCCGTCATCCACTTGTGTGGTTTTAAAAAATTAAAAACAACCGCGAAATTTAGCGGGAGCTAACAGATATCTCAATCACAGTTTTTTTTAATTTAGTTAGATATCTAAATATCAAATCAGGAAAACGTTAGAGAGCTGAGCTTTGGAAGACTGATGGGAACTATGATAAAACTTTAGGAAAAAATTTAAAACCACCGAAATTTTATACTTCCAGGAACACTATAGAGAATGCTGATAGGAACTATGATAAAACCATAGGAAAATATAAAAAAACTCAAAATTTTTAATAAGGCATTGCTAAAGTTTTGAAGAATATTCCGCATATTTTACTACTCTAAAACTTAAATACCTATTATCCAAATTCTTTAAAAAAGCAGTGAAATCATAACAAAACCATTTCATGTAAAAAAAAGCCAAGTACGCGAAAGTGATATTCCGTAAAAAGAACGAGACAAAAGTAAAGCCAAATTCTCCAATACAAATGTCAAAATGAAAGGTTCTTACTAGATTGGTAATGTTTTTTTAAACTATGCTATTCCAGCCAAACTTCTTTATGTTCAATTTAGCACTGTGCCTAAGAGTTATTTGCAGCCGTAATAGCCAAGTTTAGAAAAACATGTCTAAACTAGTAAGAACCTTTCATTTTGAAATTTGTATTAGAGAACTTGGCTTTACTTTTATCTCAATTCTTTTTACGGAATACCATTTTTTTACATGAAATGTTTTTGTTATGATTTCACTCCTTTTTTAAAGGATTTGGATAATATTTAAGTTTTAAAGTAGTAAAATATGCGGAATATTGTTCAAAATTTTAGCAATGCCTTATTAAAAATTTTGAGTTTTTTTTTATATTTTCCTATGGTTTCATCATAGTTCCTATCAGCCTTCTCTTTGGTGTTTTTAAATTTTTTCCTAAAGTTTTATTATAGTTCCTGTCAGTCTTCCAAAGCTCAGCTCTCTCACGTTTCTGGAAGTGGAGAATGTTGCTTTTACATAACTCTACATTGATAGGGGAGCGAAGTTAATTAAAATTTGGGGTTTTTTAATTTTCTTTTATAGTTTTATCATAGTTCCAATTGGCCTTCCATAGCTCAGCTCTCTAGCGTTTCTGGAAGTGGGCAATGTTACTTTTACATAATTTTACATTTATAGGGAAGGGAAGCAAATTAAAATTTTGAGGTTTTTAAATTTTTTCCAATAGTTTTATCATATTTTCTATCAGTCTGCCAAAGCTCAGCTCTCTAGCGCCTCTGGAAGTGGGCAATGTTACCTTTACATAACTTTATATGTATGGGGAAGGTGAGTGAATTAGAATTTTGGGTTTTTTGATTTTTTCCAATCCAAGGGTTTGGTCACAATTTCTATCAGTCTGCCAAATTTTAGCTTTGTAGCATGTCTGGAAGTACAGTAGAATTTTGATGATTTAGACTTGAGTGAGTGAGTGGCAACTTCGACTTTTTTTGAAATTTCGTAACCACTTTAAATACTACTTTATGGAAGTCTATGAAACTTGGAGGGATTGCTAACTCTATAAAGATCTATGACTGTCCAAAGTTTGAGTTTCGTAGTTCATTCCGAAGTAGAGTTTTAGATAGGTCAAATATGGGCTGAAATGTTTCCAAAAAAGATGGTACAGCAGTTTCCGCGCGAACTTGGCGGGGCACTGCCGGTGCCCCCAGATTTTGTATAAGGTCGATAGGCTTTTTCATGTCCAACGGCATTCACCCATTTTTGGCGGAGCTGAAAGTAATTAAAGTGTTTTTCATAATAAATCTTTATATAAAACAAGCTTATATCACTGTATACATACTAAAGGCAATGCTTATATAAATATATATTTTTACTTACCTGAAAATATCTCGGGAATCTATGAAAGGGTTTCATTTTGAAAGGGCAATTGAGTACGCAACAGGTTGAAGCCATTTTCAAATAAGGATCTTATTTAAAATACGCAATAAATTAAGAAAAACAAACATTTATGAATGACAGAAAAAAATTGACAAATATAAAAAGTTGATAAATTTGAAATGTTTGACGGTCACGGAACTGTAACATAAACTGGAATGCTAATGACGTGGAAAGAAAATGACCGCTACATGTACTTGACAGTTGGTGGAGGTTAAATGGGTTGGTATTGCCAAAATATCCCCAAATCGGCACCAACCTTTAGAAATTCCCCAAAAGGAAACATGGGACTGTTTAAAAATTATGTAAGAAAGATAGTCAGATTGAGGCGGTAAATCATTCATACAAAAATGTGCCCCTAACTGAATAACAAAATGGCAAACCTGGGAGGTGTTGGGTCGTGTTGGCTGTTTCTTAGCACTTTTGAAGACAACTTTAGTAACTAATATCCACTGTTCATATTTTATCGAATTATATTTTATCGAATATCAAAATCTCGAACTCTTTATAATGAAAATTAAAATTTAAAGTTATTAAAATGTCGAATATCTAAAATATGGAAAATTAAAGTATTTAAAATCAAAATAGCAAAATTACAAAATATTGAAAATCGAAATAATGAAACTACCACAACTACCCAACCAACCTAAATAAATAACATAACCAACCAACCTCACCAGCCAATTTAATCAAATCAACCAAACGAATTTTGAATATATTTAATCAGCTTTTAATTTTGCGATATTTTATTAGATATTTTAGTTTCGAGATTTTGATTATATGAGATTTTTATTATTCAAGATTTTAATTTTCGATAAAATGTATTTTAATATTTTAAATATTACCCAGTTTTAAGAAATGTGTACACTGAAGAGTATACTGCCGTCCTTAGTAAGACCCACCTATCTACGTTTGCACTTATTTCGAGAAAAGCGAGTTTAAAGTTTAAATGCTTGCTAAGGGTACATAGTAATATATTTTTTTTGTTTTTCAAAATAAAATACTTCCGAACAAAAATTTGGGTATTTTTCTTAAACAACAGATGAAAATAACCTTTTTAAAGCCATTTTCGGTCATAACTCATTTTTGATTTTTTTGCAAACAGGTGGGTCTTACTAAGGACGGCAGTATAAGCCTTAGATTTTTATACATATTTTCCACATATTTCAGGAAAAAACACAACAAATAGCTTAAAATTCGACATCATGAGGCTTTGAATATTTCAAAATGGTGGCTGATGCCCAAAAGTCCTTAGTAAATTTTATAATAGAGTTAAGCAAAGCTGCCAAAATCTGCAAAAAAAACTTGATAAAGGTTTGTTAGTTAAGTCTCATAAACATAGACAGTTCTATCCTAATATAATAATCCCCCCCCATCCGCTTTAAATTACCCGAATTTTTTTTTAACTGCAGATTTGGATTCAGCGGACCCTCTTCTTTATATTAAACCTGATAACTATCACTATATATGTATATGTATATCCCAGTAGCAGTCCAAGAGTGAAGGCTAGGGGGCCAGGCCCCCCTTTTTCCAAAGAATTTTCCAAGAATTATTCTGGTGTATTACACACCGGAAAAAAATTTTGATTTTTTCTAATCACATGTTTTAAACATCTAAACTGCCCTAATTTTTGAAAGTCTGGGACCAGTCCTGTATATCCCCTGATAAAAATCCTGACTGACAGAGAGATATTTAATAAAATTTAATTAAAAAAACACAAAACTTGTGTAAACTAATGCCTGATTTACCTTGCAACTTATTACTGATTTACCCAGCAACATAAAGCACAATGGATACATTTGGTGCTTAGTGCATCTTACCATACTAAGCAGGAAGCAAAAAGACAGTCATTATGCAAGAATAAGGTTTGTCCATTGTGCAATATGTTGGGTACAATGATAGCCCTTAATGTACTAAGCACAACAGGGATTCTGCATTAACCCAGCTTCAAAAATAACGCAACTTACCGGTGAAAGGAAAACAACGGCAAATCGATGCGACTGTAAGAAGCAGACCACAACAAAACAGTTAATCATGTATAAAAGGCAATATTTGCTATTTGCTTTGAAAAAAATAACGCACTATTTAACAAATTAAACGAACTCGACCCTGTAGAAATTCGCAAAAATAATCTGGGAATTTTTGTGTTTGTTATCATTTCTGTCAATCTGTGTGCGGCAAGTAAAAAACCAAGTGAAAAATTTGACTTATTTACATGATGATTTTAAACCAATCTCAAAAGTTTAGAACTTGAATTTTTTACATAAAATATCAAATATTACAAAATGCTATACTACATGGCAAACATGAAAGTAATAAATAATATGGAAAACATATAATTTGTGGGTTATACAGGCAATACTTAAAATTTAAAAAAAAGTTAAGTTGATTTGATTGACGTGACTACGTTCTTTTAACATCCACCATTTAACCAATCTGTCACCTACATCTAACGGTCATAATTGTTAGATTTTTTGGGGCCAATTAGCATTCCAGTTTATGTTACAGTTCCGTGTTGACGGTATAAAAAAATTATACTGGGAGGTAGCAACAGCTCGGGTATATTTTGTGAAAAAACTGTAAAAATTATGGAATTAGTGCCATCTCGGGAATGCTTACCAAACTATCAGTGCGCAGGCCGTGGATGAAATGTCATCCCCTGGTTTTTGACAAAAAAATAGGCTTTGTTATTTACTCTATTCTTTAATTTTTTTTTTTGCTATTGGAAAACTAGCCGCCCACTTGTTTTTTTAGGCAAAAATTAACGTCAGTGTCAAACTCAAAATGTCTTGTTTTTTTGTCATCCCTAAAATTTTAGTAAGGCCCACAATTTAGAAACCGAATAGGTGTCCCTAGGACTCTAATATGTAGTGCCACCTATTGACTGATATTTAAATATTTTGCCTTTGTGTCTTTTGCGTAAAAAATTAGCTGGATCGAATTTGTCGCCTTAAATTAAAAATTTTTCGACACAGGAAATTTTTTAAATTTACCAAACCAAAAAACTTAAATTTCTTAAAAAATTCAGAAACAAACCCATTAATATTTTTACTTGAAGTTGCCAAGCGATATTCATTTAAGATATTACTGAAATCCGCAAGTCAAAATTCGACTTAGTTTTGAAGATATTTAAAAATAGTTTTGTTTGTGTAGTATGTGGTGAGACGAGACCTTATTTGCATGTGTCACACCTGTTATAATTTTTGGAAAATTTAATGTTTATTGACGTTTGACACTGTACGCCTATATAATAATATACCTACGATTATTTTTATTAGTGTTCAAAAACAGTGGGCGGCGAAGAAAAGGTCGAAAGTACAAAAAGTCGAAAATACAAAAGATTGAAAAACAAAAGGTCCAAACCAAGAACAGGTACACACACACACTCATAGAAAAGTTTTAAAAAAATCAACATCCAATAAAAACTTAAGGTCTAAGAATTTTTATTTACCATCTCTAGGTATTTTTTTGGGCAGCAACACGACGGGTCGCAGAACTTTGTTCGAAAACATTTTCTTCGAACGGAAATTTTTATGAAAACAATTCTTATGGAAATTTATTCGAAAACATTTTTTTTGAACGGAAATTTGTTCGAAAACCATTTCTTCGAACCGAAAATTGTTCGAAAAATTTTTCTTCCTTAGGAAATTTGTTCGAAAACATTTTTTTCAAACGGAAATTTGTTCGAAAACATTTTTTTAAACGGAAATTTGTTCGCGCACCATTTTTTTGAACGGAAATTTGTTTGTAAGCAATAGTTGTTCAAAAACATTTTCTTCAAATAGAAAATATTTTCTTTGAAAGCAAGCTTTTCGAAAAAAGACGCTTTAGACCTGGATTTCCAAACTTAACACAATTCATATAGTTTGACTAAGGCAAGGTCTTTCTTACATATTTTTTCAAAAAAACCCTGACTTCTTTCCCGGGATCGTAAACTGTCTAAAAATGTGTCTACTTTCCTCCTTTTGGAAGGTCGAAATTGGTATTTTCCTAAACTTTGTCAATTGATCGCAAACGTATCCGAACCGGTCCAGATACCCCCTGATGTGCTCAATTGAGAAAGGTTAGAGTAACACCGATTTCAACCTTCCAAAATGAGGACCAGAAAGCTAATTTAGGGAAATCATTTTTCGAAAATAGGTTTCGGTTGGTTCGGCTTGGTTTCACACCCTCTAGGATCCCGGCAAAGAAGTCAGGGAAGTTTTTGTTTCCAAGTATTGTTAGAAAAAAATCCCATTAGTCGAACTATATGAGTTGTGTTAAGTTTGGCAAGCCAGGTCTAAAAATTTTTTTTTCGAGAAATTTGTTTTCAAAGAAATGTTTCTGAACAAATTTCCATTAAAAAAAAATATTTTCGAACAAATTTCCGTTCATAGCAATTGTTTTTGAACAAATTTCCGTTCGAAAAAAATGATTTCGAAAAATTTCTGTTTGAAGAAAACGTTTTCGATCAATTTTTCTTTCGAAGAAAACGTTTTCTCACATCTTTTGTTCGAAGAAAATGTTTTCGAACAATTTTCGGTTTGAAGAAAATGATTTTCGAAGTTTATGCTTTTGAACAATAATATTAAGATATTTATATGGAATGTACTATAAAATTATAAGTAATTAAAGCCGAACCTTACTAAAACTCTAACTGATTTGGGTTTTTTTTGTCTTTTATATAAAATGTAAAAATCGGGATAAAAAATTACTAAAAAAGAACCACAATACCTAAAAACAATGAAAAAATAGAAAAAAAACTTGAAAAGTAAACTAAACAATGCAAAAAATAGCGTATAATTATATACATTAATATTTTTACTAGAAGTTGCCAAGCGATATTCATTTAAGATATTACTGAAATCCGCAAGTGAAAATTCGACTTAGTTTTGAAGATATTTAAAAAATAGTTTTGTTTGTGTAGTATGTGGTAAGACGAGACCTTATTGTGTTATTTGCATGTGTCACACCTGTTATTTTTGGAAAATTTAGTGTTTATTGACGTTTTATAATTTGTTTTGGACATAAAGAATTATAAAACGTCCAAATTATGTATAATTTTTCAGGGAATACGAATACAGTAAAATTTGTGGATGTTTATCATAGAGTTTTGTCATAAAATGCAATTTTTATAGTTGGGAGTAGGGTCACTGCATCCTGGAAGCCTGGCGTCTCCACGGGTAGCGACACCAAACATAACCTCATTTACGAAAAACGCAAATCTGACACTGTCAGGAGCGTAGCTATTTTTATGTTCAAAAAAATTAAATGGTTTACAAATGTTACGTAAAGAACTGTCCGTCACACCCGGTATATAAATTTGACTGTCCAAATAAACAAACCTAAAAAAACTAATTTTTTTATGGTTTCAATATTAATTAGGACCCTGTGTTAGGTTCATCTTTCACCCACACAGCGCAAGAAACCAAAAATATAGTTTGCGCATGTTTTATATATATTCTAAAATATAGAAAACTATTATGTTGTGTTTTGTATCATTTAATAAATTTTTTATGCTCTCTAGGGAATAAAAGTGTACGATTAATCCCTTTTTTTATGGGCTAAGGTAGTATTTCTTGTCCCCAGTGATTAAAAGTAATTACTTTTAATTTTATTTTATCATAATACAAAAAACAAAAAGAAATCAAGATATATACACGATAACGATTATTTTGTTGTTTCCAGCTTGCCGTAAGCTTACTGTACTTTGCTGATGACTTGGTTCGTTTCGATTGTTATTGTGTAGCGTATAAACCTTGTTATTAAAGTTTCATTTTGTCCTTTGATATATTATATAGTATTAATAAACATTTAACATACAAATGTATTTCTGTCCTGTTTGTTTATTTATTACATATTATTTTTATACAAAAAACACAAATAATATTTAAAAGAAAATTATTTTTAACAATAAATATACCTACAATAAATATTTATAACCCAAAAACTCAAGGAACATATTTTTTATTTCTTAAACTGTATAAAAATGAGTTCTTTTTAAGTTTTATTAAAACATTTTTTTTTCTCAGACTGTATAAAAATGGATGCAGTGACCCCAAGTAAAAGTTAGGGTCACTGCATCCTGGAAGCCTGGCGTCTCCCAGGGGTGGCGACACGAGTGTCAAAACCGTACTCAAAATTCCATAGACGTTCGTGAAAAATACTCATTTTTATACAGTCTGAGAAAAAAAAATGTTTTAATAAAACTTAAAAAGAACTCGTTTTTATACAGCTTAAAAAATAAAAAATATGTTTCTTTAGTTTTTGGGTTATGAATATTTATTGTAGGTATATTTATTGTTAAAAATCATTTTCTTTTAAATTTTATCCTAAATTAGCTTTCCGGTCCTCATTTTGGAAGGTTGAAATCGGTGTTACTCTAACCTTTTTCAATTGAGCACATCAGGGGGTATCTGGACCGGTTCGGATACGTTTGCGATCAATTGACAAAGTTTAGGAAAATACCAATTTCGACCTTCCCAAAGGAGGAAAGTAGACACATTTTCAGACAGTTTACGATCCCGGGAAAAAAGTCAGGGTATTTTTGAAAAATATGTTAGAAAGACCTTGCCTTAGTCAAACCCTATATGAATTGTGTTAGGTTTGGAAATCCAGGTCTAGAGCGTCTTTTTTCGAAAAGCTTGCTTTCGAAGAAAATGTTTTCTATTCGAAGAAAATGTTTTTGAACAACTATTGCTTACGAACAAATTTCCCTTCGAAAACAACTTTCCGTTCAAAGAAATAGTGTTCGAACTAATTTCCGTTTGAAAAAAATGTTTTCGAACAAATTTCCGTTTGAAAAAAATGTTTTCGAACAAATTTTCAAAGGAAGAAAATTTTTTCGAACAATTTTCCGTTTGAAGAAATGGTTTTCGAACAAATTTCCGTTAAAAAAAATGTTTTCGAACAAATTTCCATTAGAAATTGTTTTCATAAAAATTTCCGTTCGAAGAAAATGTTTTCGGACAAAGTTCTGCGACCTGTCGTGTTGCTACTCAAAAAAATAGCTACCTTATTGGATGTTGATTTTTTAAAAACTTTTCTATGAGTGTGTGTGTGTACCTGTGTGTCTCTTACTTTGTGTTGCAATCATTACAGTGTAGCTACTTATGATCTTTGTTTGGACCTTTTGTTTTTCAATCTTTTGTATTTTCGACCTTTTGTACTTTCGAACTTTTGTATTTTCGACTTTTTGTACTTTCGACTTTTTCTTCGCCGCCCCCTTTTTTTTGAACACTAATAAAAATATTAGTAGGTATATTATAAACCTAGCGCGTACAGTGTTTACTTTTAATCCCACAGCGGGAATTTTCATGCCCGACCGGAAGGAGGGCTATAATTTGCTAAGTGACTAAAAGGGACTTTAATGCCAAGGTTTATTTTAAGATACTAAAATAAATAAATAGGCATTAAACCACTTACCGTACTGTAGTATTAGCATGTCAACCCCCCGTATATAATAAAACAGTGGGCAGTGATAGTTGTCATGGCATTACATTAAACAAAAGTCAGTCAGATGCTAACAAACAATGTGGAAAAAATAATATTTATTTCATAACAAACTAAATAAGTTTAGTTGAGAAAAAGTTCGAATTACATTTCTCGAAGATGGAAAAAACAAGTGACCAAAGAATAAAGCATAATCTTACTTTGAGATGGGCATGGAAAAGGCCATCGAAGAAAGCAGCTTTCAGTACTGAAAATGATGCAATAAACAGAATTTCGAAAATTTCACCGAAAAGGTATTCCTGGTTTACATCCTGGAGAAGTCTAGAAAGTTAAATGCTTTGTTTATATGGAAGCAATATTCTATGCCGAAGGAAACAATAACAATCGAAACGAACCAAGTCATCAGCAAAATACAGTAAGCTACGGCAAGCTGGAAGCAACAAAATAAACGTTATCGTGTATATATCTTGATTCCTTTTTGTTTTTTGTATTATGATAAAATAAAATAATCCAAAAACCGATATTTTGCCTTTATGATTTTAAAGAAATTACTTTTAATCACTGGGGACAAGAAATACTACCTTAGCCCATGGAAAAAGGGATTAAACGTACACTTTTATTCCCTAGAGAGCATAAAGAAATTTATTAAATGATACAAAACCCAACATAATAGTTTTCTATATTTTAGAATATATATAAAACATGCAAACTATATTTTTGGTTTTTTGCAGTGTGTGGATCCTAACACAGGGTCCTAATAAATATTGAAATCATAAAAAACTTAGTTTTTTTAGGTTTGTTTATTTGGACAGTCAAATGTATATACACCGGGTGTGACGGACAGTTCTTTACGTAACATTTGTAAACCATTTAATTTTTTTGAACATAAAAAAAGCTACGCTCCTGACAGTGTCAGATTTGCGTTTTTCGTAAATGAGGTTATGTTTGGTGTCGCTACCCCTGGAGACGCCAAGCTTCCAGGATGCAGTGACCCTAAGTAAAAGTTAGAGTCACTGCATCCTGGAAGCCTGGCGTGGGTAGCGACACGCAAATCTGACACTGTCAGGAGCGGAGCTTTTTTTATGTTCAAAAAAATTAAATGGTTTACAAATGTTACGTAAAGAACTGTCCGTCACACCCGGTATATAACTTTGACTGTCCAAATAAACAAACCTAAAAAAACTAAGTTTTTTATGATTTTAATATTTATTAGGACCCTGTGTTCCGACCCACACAGCGCAAGAAACCAAAAATATAGTTTGCATGTTTTATATATATTCTAAATAAATTTTTTGTGTTCTCTAGGGAATAAAAGTGTATGTTTAATCCCTTTTTTCATGGGCTAAGGTAGTATTTCTTGTCCCCAGTGATTATAAGTAATTTCTTTAAAACCATAAAGGCAAAATATAGGTTTTTGGATTATTTTATTTCATCATAATACAAAAAACAAAAAGAAATCAAGATATATACACGATAACGAATATTTTGTTGCTTCCAGCTTGCCGTAAGCTTACTGTACTTTCGATTGTTATTGTGTCCTTCAGCATAGAATATTGTTTCCATATCAACGAAGCATTTAACTTTCTAGGATTCTCCAGAATGTAAACCAGGAAACGGTGAAATTTTAGAAATTCTGTTTATTGCGGTACTGAAAGCTGCTTTCTTCGATGGCCTTTTCCATGCCCATCTCAAAGTAAGAATATGCTTTTTTCTTTGGTCCCTTGTTTGTTCCATCTTCGAGAAATGTAATTCGAACTTTTTCTCGACTAAACTTATTTAGTTTGTTATGAAATAAATATTATTTTTTTCACATTGTTTGTTAGCATCTGACCTCAGAGTAATAACATATAAAGAGAAGTAGTAGCCCCGGTTTGAGCGGTCATTCATTCATTTGTTGGTAAACAATGTAGCTTTTCTGCTGTTGCCGCCTCCTCTGCCTCTGTAAAATTTTATGAATAATAAGTAAGGTTCAACTTCTTACCTTACCAAAATATATATAAGTGCTTTGAGTTGGTTAGGCTATTCAAACCGTGCGATAATTTGTCATGCGCTTATTAGCCCGCGTCGCGTCGTTTTATGCTGTGTATTTCTTATTAAAATCTGCGATAAAAACTCATTTAGACCACATAATTTATGAACGGACCCTTTTCCCACAATTTTTCCAGGACGTGGCAACAGGTGTATGACATCATATTACGGATTTCGTGTTAACAGGGCCGGGTTTCGTTTTGAGCTACTTGGACTATATCCCCAGGTAAAAAGGGAATCCTTTTTCCTATAGTAGAGGACGATAAACTATTAGTCATTGTTCCAACAGTTTTAACCGTTATTAAGGATATTCTATTCTAAAATGCGGCTTGTCTGTTTGGAGAGTTGAAGCACTATTAACCATTCAAAAGAAAATTTCATAGGATTGTTTTAATTTTCTCTAAGTATTTGGTCGTTTTGTAGTTTTTCTGTGTGAAACCACACCTTAAGGAAAACAAGCGTCTTGCAATTAAATAAATGGATCCATGACGGATCTGATACCTTCCTAGCCCATTAGCACACTCCACGTTATATCAACCTTGAAAACAGTTTTTTGTAAATATCTCCGAAATGAAAGCTCCTACGAACTTTTCTGTTATAACATGATTTTTTTCAAATAATGCGCGCTACTGTATTCCGAAAACCGCATATTGATGTGACGTTCCATTAAAAAGTTAGCATTTTTTAAACTATTTAACTGTCAAAAAACTGTCATTAGCATTCACGAATTTTGACTAAAATCCAATCAGGTCGTTGCAGTATCGTGTGTTGATGTTTTGAGGTTGGTAGAGCTGCGGGACTGTAAGCGCTGGCCGTTTTATAAAATCTGGGTGCAAAAATCCTTAAAAGGACGATGTAAAAATATTAATTTTTCCGAGCCACACAAAGACAATATAGAGGATTGGCACTCACCTTTTCAGCTGTTTCCGTCGTCCAGAGGAGCTCCTCTCGCTGGCCCAGTCGTTGCAGTCGATCCACAATAGAATCACTTGTTTGTGTAATGGTTTAGTTTGATTTTCTAAGAATGTTATTGGATTTTTTGGTTAATAGAATTTATCACCATGCTGCGTGGTGATCTCGATAGAATACGACAGACGAATCTTTTTTTGGTTACGCCTTTTTGCGCAGATTCATTTTTCGTAGATGGCGCTGGCGTTTTGCTTGTGCCAATCAAATTGAAATTGTGTGGGTTTTCCGAATACGGGAATTTGGCGCAAAATTTGAATTTAAAATTAAAGTTGCACGAACATTTTCCGCCCACTTAAAACGAAGTTTTACATTGAGATTAATTGAATAAACAAATGGCTATATAAAAAAAATATAAGTTAATTCAAAACCTTAAAGGGTAGGTTATTAAAATCCGTTTTAGGTTTATAGATCAAAAAGAAAAAAAATGAGGAAAAAAAAAATATATATATATTCTAGACAACAACACACGAAACAAAAGAAGTTGCTTGGGAGTTTAGTGCGCATCTAAAGGTAGTGGGCACAACTTGACCACGGGACGAGTGAAAAGTCCGTGTTGTGTTTTAACAGTAGCAACTCGAATGTGATTATCCCGACCAGGATGTACAGATACTATTCTACCCAGCAACCAGTGTAATGGCGGCCTAGTTTCATCCTTAATTAATACAAGCGTATCTAGCTTGATTTCAACCGAAGGGTCCGACCACTTAGAACGCTGTTGTAAAGTATTTAAGTACTCGAGTTTCCAACGCTTCCAGAAATCGGCATGAATTCGTTGGATAAGTTGCCAACGATTAAGGGTATTAACTTTAAGGGTAGAAAGGTCAGGATCAGGACACGAATTAAGGGGTTCCATTGTGAGGAAATGACCCGGAGTCAAAGACGTAAGATCGTTTGGGTCAGAGCTTTGCTCACAAAGGGGTCGAGAATTGAGTAATGCCTCTATTTGGGCGAGGAGAGTATAGAGCTCTTCGAAGGTTAGTATCTGGTCACCGATGACCCGATACAAATGTGTTTTTATAGATTTGACTCCTGCTTCTGCTAGACCATTTAGGTGGGGGGCTCCCGGACTATTAAGACACCATTTGATTTTTAAGCTCTCAGAAGCTAATTTCGAAAGATTATGGAGCTCCTTAATAGCCCCAACAAAGTTTGAGCCTCTATCACTTGTGATTTGGACACAAGTGCCACGTCTAGCGACAAAGCGTCGTAACGCAGCGATGCACGCCTCTGTGGTTAAATCCGAAACAAGCTCGACATGGATTGCTTTGACAGAAGTATCGACAAAGACTGCGATATATGATTTACCAACTTGTGCTCCACGACGTCTCTGACCTACAAAGGTTTTGATTGGGCCTGCATAGTCTAAGCAAACGTGTGAAAAACATTTTAATTGTGACGTTCTAAAAGAAGGTAAATCCGACATGTACGGAGTATACGGTTTTGGTTTTAAGCGAAAGCAGGGAATACATTGCAATAAAACCCTCTGAATAGCTCGACGTGATGACATAATCCAAAACTTTTGACGAATTAAGTATTGGACTGTGTTTATTCCGGGATGTAAATTTTCGTTATGAGTTTGAATAATGATCAATTGGGTTAATCTATGAGATTTCGGCAATAATAAGGGATGTTTTGCCTCAAAGGAGAGTTGAGAATGCCGTAAGCGTCCGCCCACTCTAAGGAAACCCAATTCGTCCAAAAAGGGCGCGAGTTTGCGAAACGGCTTAGGTAATAGCTGAGTATTTTGAATTTTTTGAATGATATCCGAAAAACACTCTTCTTGGACCCTTTTAACTAAAACAAGTAGAGCCTTGTGTAGTTCAAAAGCGGAAAAAACGCCGGATAAAGGGTCAACTGAGGTTTTTCGATTGTGAATAAGTCTTAGAAAATGACAAATGATTTTTTGAATGGTATTTAAATTGGATATTTTATCGATTAATCTATCAAAAAAGTTTTTATTTTGAAGTTCTGCCGTCAGCACCATTGAATTTTCCGGTTTTTCTTCTTTGAGCACCTCGTCTGGAACTCCCAAAGAACGTTCATTTATAAATCTTTGAATTTGCCACTCCGTAGTGGGCAAGGTAATCCATGGAGGGCCGTGAAACCAAAGAGGGTGATTTATTAAGTTATTGGGCGACAACCCTCTGCTAGCACAGTCGGCAGGGTTCTCGAGTGAAGTAATGTGATACGATGTGACTTCGGGGATTGTTTCTTGAATACGACTTACGCGGTTTGCCACAAAGGTCTTCCACTTGTGAGGTGAAGATGTGACCCAATGAAGCGTGACCTGTGAGTCCGAGAACGCAAGAATTTCATCGACCACGAGTAATGATGAATAGGTGCGAATAACTAGTTCGAGCAAATCAGCTAATAGAGCAGCTCCAAGTAGTTCCAAACGTGGGATTGAAACAGTGTGTAAGGGAGCAACCCTTGACTTGCCCATGACTAGAGCAGTTTTGATAATTTTACCTGGTAATTCGACGCGAACGTATACGCAAGAAGCGTATCCTAGCTCGGATGCATCGCAGAAACCTAGCAATTGACATCGTTGAATATTATTCGAAAAAATATATCTAGGTATACAAAGATTCGAAAGAGTGGTTAATTGATTATTGAATTGATTCCAAAGAGTTTTGATTGGATCGGGGGGTATTTCATCCCAATCAGTTTTGCATAACCAAAGTTTTTGCATAATCACTTTGGCTAAAAATGAAACAGGCGATAAGAAACCTATAGGATCCCAAATTTTAGCGATAGCCGATAAAATATTCCTTTTGGTGCAAGGTTTTTCACAAGGGGTACAAGAATAGGTAAAAGTATCTGTAGAAGGGTGCCATTGAAAGCCCAACACCTTAATCGATGTTGAAGAATCGTTTTAAAAGGTAACAGGGATCTGACAATCAGCGGGCGACAAATGTGAAAGAAGTTTCGGATTATTTGATGCCCATTTTCTTAATTCAAATTTTCCCAATTTAAGCAACGCTATGAGATCTTTTTGAAGTGATAAAGCACCTTCTAGAGAGTCAGCTCCACAGCAAATATCGTCCATGAAAATGTTATTCAAAAGGACCTGGGATGCCTCAGGATAATTCTTAGCCTCCAGGATGGCTAGTTCTCTAAGAGTTCTAATAGCTAAATAGGGACTTGAACTAACACCAAACGTCACTCTATTAAGCCTGTATTCCTGCAGGGGTTCGTTGGGATCAAATCGCCAAAGTAGCCTTTGGTAGTCCCGATGAATTGGATTAATTTGAATCTGTAAAAAGTGCTGTTTTATATCAGTCAAAAATACGATAGAATAAAATCTGAATTTTAATAGAATTTCGGAAATATCGGCTTGTAATTTTGGTCCTATTAAAAGAGTTTCGTTCATGCTTAGGCCTTTCGAACCCTTAATCGAGGGGTTAAAAACCACCCGGAGTTTAGTTGTTGATTTGTCAAGACGAAGGACTCCGTGATGTGGTAAATAAGAACATAACTGAGGTCTAGGTTCGGATCTTGGAATTAAAGACATGTGCCCGTTTTTGAGATATTCTCTCATAAAATCCGAGTACATACTATAGAAATTTGAATTTTTTATTAAGCGAGATTCAAGAGACAAAAATTGACGATAGGCCACTGAATATGTGTCTCCTAGGTCAGGAGGGTCAATGTGACGAAAAGGCAAATTTACAGTAAATCGGCCCGAAATATCTCTAGTGGTAGTTTTTTGGAAAATCTCTTCACATCTTTTTTCTTCGGGTGAGAGAAACGTTTTTGACTTAATTGATTCTAGTTCCCAAAATCTGCGAATATTAAAGTCGAGAGACTGCTCACAGGAAGTAAAGTAAGAATTGACTTGAGGTGAAATATTTATGCTTTGAGTTTGGCCCATCAAGACCCACCCAAAAACTGTCTCAAAAGCGGAGGGTAGGCCGTGAGGTCCTGGAATTCGTCCTGATTGGACGATTTCTGTGTAAAGTTGTGCACCTAAGAGTAAGTCAATTGGACCAGGGTTGTAAAATTGGTTATCTGCAATCTTTAGATTTGAAATATGACTCCAATTGGATGAATCTACCTGTACTGAGGGCATATTCGAACAGAGTTTCGGTAAAACGAAGACTTGAATAGAAAAGGTAGGCTCTTGTTGGCCTAGGGCTCGAATAGTGCAAGTAGAAATGCCGTTAGTGGCCGACGAAGATTGATTTAGTCTCAGAACAGGGATCGAAATTTTGTTTCTTGGCAAGCCTAACCTGTTAAGACAAGCTTCGCTTATCAGGTTAGCTTGGCTACCGCTGTCCAGAAGTGCTCGGACAGGTTGGTAGTTACCCCGACTATCCAGTACCTCTAATTTTATAGTCGCTAGAAGCACTGTCGTACGGGGCGTCAAGGTGGATAACGAAGAGTATTGATTTGTAGATGTATTTGGATTCGAATTGATTTGAATTGAATTTGAACTGGGTTGAACAAAACTAGGGTTCTGTTGGCTAAGACTTGAATTTGAATTCTGATACGATAAGTTTGTGCCTGTGCTAGGCACGGCCACTTGATTTGGATTAAAACTTTGATTTAAGTTCGAATTTTGATTTGAATTTTGGTTTGAATTAACAAAGGATTGACTTGAATTCTGACGGATTGAATCTGTCAATTACGATAGATGAATAAGACTATGGTGCCTATGTCGACATACCCTGCAGTTGTAGGTACTACTGCAGTCGATTACTTGATGATTTGAACGTAAACAGTTGATACATAACGATTGTTGTTTTACATAAGTAAAACGATCTGAAGGAGATTTGGAGATAAAATCACCACACTGCGAGAGTGGGTGAAAAGAATTATTGCATAATTTGCACTTATAGGGTTGTTGGTTTTGTCGAAATTGAATATTGGATTGTTTATTTGATACTTGTGAGTGCGTATGCGCTAAAAAATTTGATGGAGGGCTTGATTTGTACTGATTATTTGAATAAGAATTATATTTTTGGTTACTAGAATTCGAATAATTTGGTTTTTGCTGTTTTGAAGTCGAAGGTTGCATTTGCGTATTTTGGGGAGATAGCTGTACTGTTTCAAGAGCACGGCATTGGTTAATAAGAAACTGAATTAGATTTTGATATGTTGGAATCTCGGTAGTACTATACTTTAATTCGAAAGCGGTTCTTGTGGTTTGATCGATTTTTGATAATAAAATTGAAAATAAACAAAAACACCACGACGTTACTGGAAATTCAAGATTTTCGAGCGCCGCAATATTCTCGGAAAAGGTATCTACCAAGACTCTAAGATCCTTTGCTGACTGGTTTCCCTTTAAAGAATTTGCATAGTAGATTGAGTTCCAGTAGGTACTGGCTAAAAGTCTTTTATTTTGATAGCGATCTGTTAATACCTTCCAGGCGATTGCGTAATTACTTGCCGTTAATTTTATAGAACTTAAAATATTAAGTGGTTCGCCCTCAAGGAAGGTTAGCAAATGTTGAAATTTCCTTATATCGGAATAATTAGAGTTTTCGTGAACCAAACAAGAATAAACATCGTAAAAGGTTGGCCACTTTTTTACGTTTCCATTAAAGCAAGGTACCTTTAAAGGGCCCAGATCATCGCTACGTGAATAGTGTGAAGTTGCGGGGGTAAAATTTGAATGAACTGAATCGGAACATAAACTCGAAAAAAGAACTTTAGCTTGGTGGTAGAATAGATCCGTATCTTTCCTAATTTTGTCCTGTACTTCGAATTCATCATCGTCGTCGTCTTTCAAGAGACCTATGATGTCATTATGAATGTTTTTAAATTGTTCATAGTGATCATCTAACGATTCGTAAAACGCCTTAAAAATTGGCAAGGAAGAACTATCTGATTTAGCTTTTGTTCCCAAGTTATACGTTTCCGTAATACGAGATATTGAAACTTTGCGTTGATTCTCAAGCTTTTTTAACGACATATTGTTAATTAAAAAAATAAAAAATATTTAAAAGGAATAAAACTAACACTTGACCCCTATTGACTTTAATCAGTCCAAAAGAGTCCAACAGCATATATTTTATTATCGATTTCTCGAATAAATGCAAAAACTTATCAACAGCTCTTATCCTAGGTCGCGATTTTTCTCCCAAAATAAATGCACACAAAACAACTTGTACCTACTACCGCTTCTCTTATTATTTACAGGTAAATACTAATTCTACTAGATGTGTTTGTTTACCTGTTAAATAAGAATAAAGCATTTAACTCACAAGCACTTTTGTTGTTTTGAATAACTATAACATATTATTTAAACAAATAACTATTATTCAAACAAATTTCGATTTTTGAATCAAAACAAACGACGTACGAAGTGCCAATTTCGGCTGCAATGAAATGTGGGTGGAGCAACCGTTAAGCCACGCAAGGGGGGACGGAACCTCCTTTCTAAACTGGACACGGCAACTAAGCGAACCAAAATGGCGAGGCGAAAAAATCTAATATTTTTAGCAAACAAATTTTAAAAAAACTATCTGGGTCGTGGGACCAGAAAATGTTGATGTTTTGAGGTTGGTAGAGCTGCGGAACTGTAAGCGCTGGCCGTTTTATAAAATCTGGGTGCAAAAATCCTTAAAAGGACGATGTAAAAATATTAATTTTTCCGAGCCACACAAAGACAATATAGAGGATTGGCACTCACCTTTTCAGCTGTTTCCGTCGTCCAGAGGAGCTCCTCTCGCTGGCCCAGTCGTTGCAGTCGATCCACACTAGAATCACTTGTTTGTGTAATGGTTTAGTTTGATTTTCTAAGAATGTTATTGGATTTTTTGGTTAATAGAATTTATCACCATGCTGCGTGGTGATCTCGATAGAATACGACAGACGAATCTTTTTTTGGTTACGCCTTTTTGCGCAGATTCATTTTTCGTAGATGGCGCTGGCGTTTTGCTTGTGCCAATCAAATTGAAATTGTGTGGGTTTTCCGAATACGGGAATTTGGCGCAAAATTTGAATTTAAAATTAAAGTTGCACGAACATCGTGTACTATTTTACCTGAAAATTTCATGTAAATCGGTTAAGCGGTTTAGGAGCTATCGCGTTACGGACAACACAGACATCACGACGATATTGCTAGGGTAGGTCAAAATACACACAAATAACACATTTTCGGTGTTATCTCAAAAAAATTTTTTTGTCGAAAACAATACCTTCTCTTGCCGTTGCTATGCGGGCTAGGAAGGTAAAAAGGGGGCGGGCCGACTGCACACCAAGTAGTATAAGTAGTAGCCTTTAGACTGGATTGTTTAGTTTGCACTTGAAAACGGTTAGATCATGGTTAGATATACTTACTTACTGAAACGTCCTGTTTAAAATTAATCAACACAAAAACATTTCATGTAAAAAAGAGTACGCGAAAATGGCATTCTGTAAAAAGAATTGAGATAAAAGTAAGGCCAAGTTCTCCAATACAAATTTCATAATGAAAGATTTTTACTAGTTGGAAATGTTTTTCTAAACTTTGCCATTACAGCCAAACTTCTTTATAATTAATTTAGCACTGTGCCTAAGAATCATTTACAGCCGTAACTAGTTAATTACTTTCAATTTGAAATTTTTATTGGGGAACTTGACTTTACTTTTATCTCAATTCTTTTTACGGAATGCCGCGTACTTGGCTTTTTTTTACATAAAATGTTTTTGTTATGATTTCACTTCTTTTTTTAAAGGAATTGGATAATATTTAATTTTTAAAATAGTAAAATATGCGGAATATTGTTCAAGACTTTTGCAATGCCTTACTTAAAATTTTTAGGTCTTTTAATTTTTCTCATGGTTTTATCATAGCTGCTATCAGCCTTCCAAAGCTCAGCTCTCTAGCGTTTCTGAAAGTGGACAATGTTACTTTTGCATATCTTTACATGTATAGGGGAGGGAAGTAAATTAAAATTTTCGTGTTTTTAAATTTTTTCCTATAGTTTTATCATAGTTCCCATCAGTCTTCCAATGCTCAGCTCTCTAGCGTTTTTGGAAGTGGGTAATGTTACTTTTGCATAAATCTACATTTATAGGAGAGGGAAATAAATTAAAATTTCGGTGTTTTAAAAATTTTTCCTATAGTTTTATCAAAGTGTCTTTCAGTCTTAAAAAGCTCAGCTCTCTAGCGTTTCTGGAAGTGGGCAGTTTTACTTTTACATAACTTAACATTTATATGGGAGGGAAGTAAATTAGAATTTTGGGGTGTTTTTTCCTATAGTTTTATCATATTTCCTATCAGGCTGCCAAAGCTTAGCTCTTTATCATTTCTAGAAGTGGGTAATGTTACTCTTAAATAATTTTACATGTATAGGGGAGGGGAGTTAATTAGAATTTTGGGGCTTTTTGATTTTTTTCAGGGGTTTGGTCATAATTTCTATCAGTCCGCCAAATTTCAGCTTTATAGCAGGTCTGGAAGTACAGTAGAATTTTGATGATCTATACATGAGTGAGTGAGTCAGTGAGTGAGTGAGTCAGTGAGTGAGTGAGTCAGTGAGTGAGTGAGTCAGTGAGTGAGTGGTAATTTCGACGTTGTTTGAAAATTCGTAACTACTTTACTACTTTATAGCAGTCCATGAAACTTGGAGGGGTTGTTAACTCTATGAAGGTCTACGACTGTGCAAAGTATGAGATTCGTAGCTCTTTCCGAAGTAGAGTTTTAGATAGAACAAATATGGGCTGAAATGTTTCAAGAAAAGATGGTACGGCAGCGCGAACTTGGCGAGGCTTTGCCGTGCCCTCAGATAAAGACAATGGAAGTCCAAAGTTTTATTTCTACTCAATCATTGTCTACGAGTTTCAAACAAAAGATTATTTTTTCACTTATATAATGGCAACAAGTTTAATTAGGTGGGTCCTCAAGTCGTGGACGGTTAGCCCAGATATTCCTAAGCTCTAAAGTCGATACTGACAGTAACATGTGATTGTATTAAATGCAGTGTTGTCTTGGCCATGGGACTCGGTATATTGAATTTTTGGTGCTTTTTTATGTGTGCTGAGTTTTATTTTTGTAAAAAAGAACTTAGTTGGACGTAAAAATAAACAAGAAGTGCTATGTTTCTGAAAATACTGTGAAAATTCAGCTTAGTGTGGTTTTTTCGAGATGATTCCAGTGACGCAGCTATGTTGCCATCGCCGGGGATTCTGCAAATTCTAAGTTTTCAGGAATGACCGCCACGAATAGGGAAAATTTACACGGGGCCGCGGTTGACTTCTTCCCTTTATATTATTATTACTCTAAGCATCTGACTCACTTTTGTTTAATGTAATGCCATGACAACTATCACTGCCCACTGTTTTATTATATACGGGGTGTTGACATGCTAAAACTACAGTACGGTAGGTGGTTTAATACCTATTTATTTAGTTTATGATTATTATTATTTTTATAGTATATAAAAATAAACCTTGGCATTAAAGTCCCTTTTAGTCACTTAGAAAATTATAGCCCTCCTTCCGGTCGGGCATGAAAATTCCCGCCGTGGGATTAAAAGTAAACACTATACGGCCCAGGTTTATACTATACCTACTATTATTTTTATTAGTGTTCAAAAAAAAGCAGGCGGCGAAGAAAAGGTCGAAAGTACAAAAAGTCGAAAATACAAAAGTACAAAAACAAAAGGTCGAAAATACAAAAGATTGAAAAACAAAAGTTCCAAACAAAGATCGAAAGTAGCTACACTGTAATGATTGCAAAACAAAGTAGAAGTAAGAAATATCAGGTACACACACACACTCATAGAAAAGTTTTAAAAAATCAACATCCAATAAAAACTCAAGCTCTAAGAATTTTTATTTACCATCTCTAGGTATTTTTTTGGGCAGCAACACGACGGGTCGCAGAACTTTGTTCGAAAACATTTTCTTTAAACGAAAATTTGTTCGAAAACATTTTTTTTAAACGGAAATTTGTTTGAAAACCATTTCTCCGAACGGAAAATTGTTCGAAAAAATTTTCTTCCTTTGGAAATTTGATCAAAAACAATTTTTTCAAACGGAAATTTGTTCGAAAACATTTTTTTCAAAGGGAAATTTGTTCGAACACCATTTCTTTGAACGGAAATGTGTTTTCGAACGGAAATTTGTTCGTAAGCAATAGTTGTTCAAAAACATTTTCTTCAAATAGAATTCGAAAGCAAGTTTTTTGAAAAAAGACGCTCTAGACCTGGATTCCCAAACCTAACACAATTCATATAGTTTGCCTAGGGCAAGGTCTTTCTAACATATTTTTTCAAAAAAACCCTGACTTATATCCCGGGATCGTAAACTGTCTGCAAATTTGTCTACTTTCCTCCCTTTGGAAGGTCGAAATTGGTATTTTCCTAAACTTTGTCAATTGATCGCAAATGTATCCCAACAGGTCCAGATACCCCCTGATGTGCTCAATTGAGAAAGGTTAGAGTAACACCGATTTCAACCTTCCGAAATGAGGACCGGAAAGCTAATTTAGGGAAATGATTTTTCGAAAATAGGTTTCGGTTGGTTCGGTTTGGTTTCACACCTTCTAGGATCCCGGGAAAAAAGTCAGGGAAGTTTTTGTTTCCAAAAATTGTTAGAAAAAGACCCCATTAGTCGAACTATATGAGTTGTGTTAAGTTTGGCAAGCCAGGTCAAAATTTTTTTTTTCGAAAAATTTGTTTTCAAAGAAATGTTTCTGAACAAATTTTTATTTTAAAATAATATTTTCGAACAAATTTTCGTTCAAAGAAAATGATTTCCAAAAATTTCTGTTTGAAGAAAACGTTTTCGAACAATCTTCCTTTCGAAGATAACGTTTTCGAATAATTTTCGGTTTGAAGAAAATGATTTTCGAACAATTTTCGATTTGAAGAAAATGATTTTCGAAGTTTGTGGTTTCGAACAATAATATTAAGATATTTATATGAAATGTACTATAAAATTATAAGTAATTAAAGCCTAACGTTACTAAAACTCGAACTGTTTTTGGGCTTTTTTTTGTCTTTTGATAAAATGTAAAAATCAGGATAGAAAGTGACTAAAAAAGAACCACAAAACCTAAAAACACCAAAAAAATAGAAAAATAAAAACTTGAAAAATAAACTAAATAGTGCAAAAAATTGCGTATAAACCTTCTGATTAAAGTTTCATTTTGTCCCTTGATCAAAGAATACACGACTCTATAAGAAATGCAGCTATATTAGGGCCACCCGAGCCCTCCTATAATTGTCCCTATATTGATTATTTTAGTTATAGCGGTCTCCACAGATGTCGCTCAAATTACGAAACAAATAGGGTCACTGCATCACGAAGACGTAGTGTCTTCTTAGGGTAGCGACACGACAGCTAAATATTTTTGGTTATATGACGAATCTGACACTGTCAGGAGCGTAGCTTTTTTTGTGTTCAAAAAAATAAAATGGTTTACAAATGTTACGTAAAGAACTGTCCATCACACCCCTTATATATATTTAGACTGTCCAAATAAACAAACCATTAAAATAATGCTTTTTCAGATTATCGAATATAAAAACCAAATTTTTTATGATTTCATATTTATTAGGACCCACACAGCGCAAGAAACAAAAAATTAGTTGACATGTTTTATAAAATATAAAAAACTGTTGTTGGATTTTGTATCATTTAATAAATTTCTTTATGCACTCTAGGGCATAAACGTGTACGTTTATTCCCTTTTTTCATGGACTGAGGTAGTTTTTTTTATCCCCTGTGATTAAAAGTAATTTCTTTAAAACTATAAAGGCAAAATATAGGTTTTTTGGATCATTTTATTAAAAAAAAAAACAAAAAGCTATCATGATACACGATACGGTTATTCTGTTGCTTCCAGCTTGGCGGCAGTTTACTGTACTTTGCTGATGACTTGGTTGGTTTCGATTGTTATTATTGTGTCCTTTGGCATAGCCTCCATATAAACGAAGCATTTAACTTTCTAGACTTCTCCAGGATGTAAAACAGGAATACCTTTTCGATGAAATTTTCGACATTCCTTTTATTGCATCATTTTCGGTACTCTGAAAGCTGCTTTCTTTGGTGGCCTTTTCAATGTCCATCTCAAAGTAGGAATAGACTTTATTATTTGATCCCTCGTTTGTTCCATCTTTGAGAAATTTAATTCAAACATATTCTCGACTAAACCTATTTAGTTTGTTATGAAATAAATATTATTTTTTGCACATTTTTTTCTATGTTTGTTAGCGTCTGACTGACTTTTGTTTAATATCTACCATAGCAACGCGCCCAAAGCTCACCAAAAAAATGAAAACTATCACTGCCCGCTGTATTATTATATACCGGGGGTTGACATGCTAAAACTAGAGTACCGGAGTAAGTGGTTTAATATTTATTTATTTTATGATTATTATTATTTTTAGTATATAAGCATTGCCATTAAAGTCCTTTTTAATCACAGCAAATTACAGCTGTCCTTCCGGTCGGGCGCAAAAAATCTTGCCGCGGGATTAAAAGTAAACACAGCAGTTCCGAGGTTTATAATATACCTACTATTATTTTATTACGGTGTCCAAACAAAAGCGGGCGGCGAATAAAACGTCGAAAGAACAAAATGTCGAAGACACAAAAGGTCGAAAACATAAGGTTGAAACTAAAAAAGGCCGAAAATACAAAAGGTCGAAAGTAGAAAAGGTCGAAAAACAAAAGGCCAAAACTTCAAAAGGTCAAAAATACAAAAGGCGAAAGTACAAAAGGTCGAAAATACAAAACGTCGAAATTCCAAAAGGTCGAAAGTACAAAAAGTCAAAAATACAAAAGGTCGAAAAACAAAAGATTGAAAAACAAAAGGTCCAAACAAAAAATCGAAAGTAGCTACACTGTAATGATTGTAAAAAAAGGCGTTATTACAGACACAGAGGCATACGCACACACACACACCTAACGCACACATACACGTACACACACAGACGTCACGCCGATATTGCTAAGATAAGTCAAAATACACCCAAATAAAACATTTTCATCTCGTCGGCGTCATCTCAAAAACATTTTTTTCCTCGAAAGCAACATTCTCTAGCCATTGTTGCACGGGCTAGGAAGGTAAAAAAAAATTCAACAATTTAAAAATTCAAGGTCTAAGATTTTTTTTGTACCATCTCTAGGTATTTGTTTGGGTAGCAACACGAAGGGTCGCAGACCTCTCTTCGCAAACATTTTCCTCGAACGGAAATTTGTCGAAAACAGTTTTTTCGAACGGAAATTTGTTCGAAAACATTTTCTTCGAACAGAAATTTGTTTTAAAATTTTTTCTACGAAAGAGAATTTGTTCGAAAACAGTTTCTTTGAATGGAAATTTGTTCTAAAACATTTTTCCAAACGAAAAATTGTTCGAAAACTATTTCTTTGAATGGAGTTTTGTTCAAAAACAATTTTGCGAATCAAAAATTTATTCGAAAACTTCGAATGGAAATTTGTTTGAAAACATTTTTTTCAAACGGAATTTTGTTCGAAAATCATTTTTTCGAATGGAGATTTGTTCGAAAATATTTTCTTCGATCGGAAATTTGCTCGAAAATAGTTTCTTAGAATATAAATTTGTTCCAAAACATTTTTTCGAACGGAAATTTATTCGAAAACCATTTCGTTGAACGGAAATTTGTTCGAAAACCATTTCTTTGAACGAAAATTTGTTCGAAAACAGTTTCTTCAAATGGAAATTTGTTCGAAAACATTTTTTTTAACGAAAACAGTTATTTCTAATTAACATTTGTTCGAAAACATTTTTGTTCGAACGGAAATTTTTTCCAAAACAATTTTTTCGAACAAAAATTTACGATCAATTGGTGTTTTTCTCAATTGATCGCAAACGTATTCTAACCGTTCCAGACACTCGCTGACCTTTTTCCATAAAAACACTGCCTCCAAATCACAGGTTTGCACTTCATTGATAAAGGTTAGAATAACACATTTTTCGAGAATATGTTTCGGTTGGTTCGGTTTGGTTTCACACTCTCTACCCAGACAGCACAAGTACGTACTTTGTACGTACATAGTACGTAACTCTGCGACGTACTATACGTACATTTTTGGACGTCCATTTATATAATACGTCGTAGGGATGTAATTTTAGCCATGTACTATGTACGTAAACAAGTCGTACTAGGTACCTACATGGTACGTCCAATTAAACGTAAACCATGTATATGTAAGTACTCCAGACGTATATGGTACGTACATAGGACATCAAATTAAATTAACAAAAGTGTAGAATTAGGACTAGGTACCATTAAAAACTATTCTGGCTTCCTGAGCATTCCAACTTTAGGTGATCTTCCAGGTTTACGTCTCGATAGATCTCTAATAATGCCGTTAAATGTTATAATCCCAAATCTAAAGAACTTATGTTATTTTAAAAACAAAGACTTAGTGATATCGATGTTATATACAAAAATAAAAGTTTGAAATATTTTTCAAAAAATTATGTTTTTGCACAAAGTCCTACCTGTTTGAAAGCACGGCAGAACCACAGGAATGACTTTTGAAACTATAACAAATTTACAAAAAAGGCAAAATTTAGAGTAATCCCACAGAAATTATATTTTTTATCATTTCTAGGTAAGTACTATAACTAATATTATATCTAATGGTAAAAGCGTATGCATTAAATTGTTTCGTAGTCTTTTTTGTATTAATTTATATTTCAAAAATAAAAAGTTGGTCAAAAACTTATAAAAATAAAAATATTTTACATACTGTAGGTACTCTAAAAATTCTGAGATCGCATTACAAACTTCTAGAGAAATTGTAGGTACTCTAAAAATTCCGAGGTTTATTAACAATATTGAATAAAAATTGCATGTAGGTACTCTAATTATTCCGAGGTAAGTTGACGAGTCGCCCATGGAAATTCCGAGGCAGGTCACGTGGGCTTGTCGCTACCCATGGAGACGCCAGGCTTCCAGGATGCAGTGACCCTAGAAACAAAATAATTTTACTTTTGGGTTGATTAAATCAACAACTAGGCATCGTTTGGCGAAGGCGCTTTAGATTTAGCCGCCGGTCGTAACTTGAGTTTTTGGGAAAAAAGTTCATAGTTTAATAACAATTTTTTGGATTTTTATGAAAATTTGAGAAATGTCGCATATTTCACATGGTTATGTTAATATTTGCTGGGAGACAAAAATTTACTAAATTTACTAAAAAAGATTATGGCAGAAAGGCGTTAATAGGCTTGGAATAAATAACATATTTCTTCGATGGTTAAGGCTATTTCCTAAATTTTAAAGGAGCTAAAAACGTTTTACGCCCTTATGAAACAGACGATGGGAGCGATATTTGCAACAAACATTCTTGTTTTTTTAAACCACTGGGTGGGCCAAAAAAAACCGGACAGTATTTTTTTTATTATAACATTTGAATTATACCATCGATTTTAATGGGACAAACTGCACTTGCCAGATAATTAATCAGAGATTTAAATAAATCAATTTTTTTGTCCGCCATCTCAAAATGCAAGATGGCGGATGAAAATAAATTTACCCTTCAAATATGCTCGTTTATTCTTGTGTTGTGTAAATCTATAAAAAAACTGCGTTCTTGCCACGCACAACAAGGTACGAATTAACAAAATCGGTTCGGTGGTTCTAAAAAAATATATTTTTGTTTCAACCATTGTTTTAAATATTATACAATTGCCAATCATGTCTGCATATATTTCCTTATAAATTCATTAATACTGAACCGATTTTGATAAAATAAATAACATCCTGATCAGAATTGATTGCCTTTTAAAGACTATGATCACAATTTACAGTTATCCTAAAATTTAAGACGGCGGACAGAATCATACTTGATTCTTTAAGATGGCGTGTTTTTTCTTGTTTTCTAACAATGTTTTAGTTTTTTTTTTAATTTATGGAAAAGCACAACTTTTGGCCCGCACAAAGTAAAACAAACTGGTAAAATCGGTATGATTGTGAAATATTCTTTGGTCAGAGGATTGAGAATTAAAAGAGTTAAATAAAATAGTCGGTTAGAAAAAGATTTTTTAATTTTACACTATTTTTATAATAAAGAATTACACTTTAATGCATTTAAGAATAAGAATATGCATTCTTAACTCTACAAGAAGCAAAAGTTGTTTACCTATATTTAGTTTAAATATATATATTTCTTTTTTTTTTATGATTTTATACATGTGTTTTCTTTTTAAATAAAAACTTGATACGCAGTGGCACCTACAATGATAAGCTTGTGCTCATTCACTCAATTGCATTTTTTCAACTTATAAATTTTTACAATAAATTTATTTCTTAAAAATTACAATACTTCTTAATTACTTAATTACAAGATAGAGAGTTATTTACCCTTTAACCAATACCTTACAATCTTTTTTCTATCCTTATCACTAATCTGCTTCTCTCTATTTTAGAATTTACTTATAATTTATTTTTTACAATCGAATATCACAGATAATTTATTTTTTTGTCACAATAATATTTTTTTATTAACTTTGTGGTTGTACAATTACATTTCAATATGAGCTTTCATATTTTACAGACAATTTTTGTTTTGTTTACTTTCTTATTTATATGTATACTTTCTCCCCCCCTCCAAAATCCAAAGTTGGTAATGAAAGATTCTTGTGATTTGTTTTTAATTAGTTTTACTTTTTTTTTTAGTTTGAAAGTGAAAAAAAAACTTTTTTCTTGCCCCAAAGACTAGCTAATCAATCCCCCCTTAATCGACCTACCAATTCTCTTGAGAGAAAAAAATTTTTGTTGAAAATGTTTTTAATTTTTATTTTTAGAGAGAATATAAATTTGATAACCAATGGATTTTGTTAGGTGGTGTTATTTACTTTAAATACCAAATTTTTTTTTTATATCTTTATCTTGAGAAATATTAATTTAATGAAAAATGGTTTTTGTTTGGCATTCTCTTTTATGTTGAATATTAATTATTATTATTTTTTTTTATTATTTTATTTTTAGATCAAAGGTTAAAAGAATATAATTTTACTTGTTAGTAAACAAAACATATGAAAAGTTTATTCACTTTTCTTTTCTAAACCACAGAATTAGTTTTAACAATACACATTACAATATTTTTTTGTCATTTAAATTGACAGTCAGGGTATTTATATACAGAGTGCACCAAAAAGATGTATCTTAATAAGAGTTTGTTCTTTTGGTCAAGTGGCACCAATTCAATTCTTTTATTTTTGTCAAAAAAATAGTGGATTATAATAAGAGTTTTATCTTTTGGTCAGGTGGCACCTATTCAATTTTTTTAATTTTCGTCTGATAAAGAAAGAAATTCGTCAGAGTTGTCACATTGGTAATCCCCAAATCTGACTGGTGTTTTCTTTCTTCTGGCAGGTCTGCTACTGCCAGTAGGCACAACTTTTTCTGAAACAAACTTTACATTTTTGTTTTTTGACTGACTGTCAATTGTCAATGCTCTAGTCTTGCTAGACCTCATGTTACCCTTAGCTTTTGCCTGATCTTTTTTTTTGAGTTTTATGTGAATTTAGATTTTCAGAACGTTTATTTCCTTCAAAATTTACCCCCCTTGAAATTGTTACTACATTTGACCCCCCTTGATCCAAACCTGTCTCAGACTGCAAACTCTGAGAGTTAGCCCTAGATGTGCTTGGCAACTCCACCGCACCATCCACGACAACTGCTCCAATAGGGTCACTACCGGATGATTCCGTTAGAATGTTGGGTGATAAATTTGGCATTTCATCAGTTATCAACTCTTGTTCGATATTTTGCATTTGTGGTGATAGATTTGGCATATTCTCAGAGTTAATTTCTTGAGACTGATGTACATTGTTCGTGATAGATTCACCTTCCTCATCTACATTGGTGGGCTGGGCAAGAGGAAAATTCATAAAATAGTCTCTGTTTTGCCTTGCTTTATCTGAGCTTACAGTGCGATTTTGACTCACCCTCTTCTGCAAATCCTCGTCCTGCTCAACTCTCCCACCCTGCAGTGACATGTTTGACATAATCTGATTTGTGTGACGTTTCTATAGCTCACCAGACTCCAATCTGCACAAATACGTTGATCTACCTATTGTTTTTTCTATCTTGGCTGTAACCCAAGCTTTTTTTGGTCTTTTTCTGTAATCTCTCACTAAAACTTGCTCTTCTTCTTTGAGCTGTCTTTTTCTACCCCTGTAATTTTTTATCTGCCGTTGTTGTTGTTTTTCTTCCACAGTCTCAGGACATTTGTTAACAATTTTTGCTCTATTTTCTGTGATTTCTCTATCTTCTCTAATTTGATTTAAAATTGTCCTGGCTTCTCTGTTAAACATTCTGTAAAAAGGAGTCTCCGATGTAGTTGAGTGTGGAGTCCTGTATGTGAACAAGAATCTTGAGATTAAAGTTGTCATTGATGTTCCTTCATTCTGTTCATCTGACAGGTAAGTATTTAATTTTTGTTTGAATGTTTTTACCGAATTTTCTGCAGCACCATTACTCTCTGGATGGTAAGGTGGAGATAATACATGTTCACAGCCGTTTTTCTCTAGGAACCTTTGAAAACTTTCTGAGTTAAAGGGTGGGCCATTATCTGACACACAGCTGACCGCTATTCCAAAGCGTGCAAAGGTCTTTCTCAGTTTTTTTTCTGTCTCTGAAGAGGTAGTTTTCTTCATTTTGTATATTTCAACCCATTTTGAAAAAGCGTCTAATACAATTAGATATTTTTTATCTCGAAATTCTAGAAAATCAATGTGAATACGTTCAAATGGTACTTTAGCTAGCGGCCATTTTGTTAATACTGTTTTTGGTGGATCTTGTTTGTTTTTGAGACAGGTTAAACATATTTTTGCTGTCTTTTCTAAGTCATTGTCAATTTTTGGCCAATATACTATTGATCTTGCCAATGCTTTCATTTTGCAAATGCCATTGTGGTCTGAGTGTATCAAATCCAGAATCTGAGGTCTTAAAGCAGTTGGTATAATTATTCTGTGTGACCATAATAACATACCATTTTCTATTGATAACTCATTTTTTCTATGTTTGTAAGCCATTATTTCCTCTCTTACATTTTTAGGCCATGTCTCTTTTTTTACATACTTCATTATCTCTTGCAAAATTTTGTCTTTTTGAGTTTCTTCTTTTATTTGTTTGTTGTTTAAAGGCCATTGTTCCTGTTTTTCACAAAAATTGACAAATAATCCAGGCTCTTCAACATCATTTGGTGATTCCCCAGGGTATCTGCTGTGGTAATCAGCTACTGTGTTACTTGAACATTTTATGTATTGAATTTCATAATTGAACATTGATAAGAAAGCTGCTATTCTCTGCAATCGGTTAGCTGACATTTGTGGAATTTCTTTATTTTCTCCAAAAATAGATCAGATCAAACATTTGCAATCAGTTCTTAATATGAATTTATTTCCACAAAGATAATGATAGAGTCTTTTAATTGTGTAGTATATAGCAATAGCTTCTTTCTCTACAGTTGACAGTGTTCTTTTTTCGCAGTCTGTCAATGTTCTTGATACACACATTATTGTTTGTTCTCTTCCGTCCTTAATATGAGATAAAACCCCCGAAATTCCCACATTTGAGGCATCACAAGTAACAATAATTGGTAACTTAGGATTAAAATGAACCAACACTTGATCAGAACTAATTATCTCCTTAATTTTAACAAATGAATCATGACACTCCTTATTCCAATTAAACTTATTTTCATATTTTAACAAGTTGTAAATAGGATACAATAATGTAGATAATCTGTTAACAAACTTAGAGTAATAATTCACCATCCCACAAAAACTTCTGACATCAGTAATGTTTTTAGGGACTGGAGCATCCAAAATTGATCTTATTTTCCTCTCATCTTTGCGTATACCAGCCTTGGAGATACAATTTCCGAAATAACGAACTTCTTTCTGCATAACGTAGCACTTCTCCCGCCGAAGTGTAAACCCTGCGTCTTGTAGCCGTTGAAAAACCTTCTCCAAATTTGACATATGTTCATCCAGAGTCCTTCCAGTGACCACATAATCATCCAAAAATCCGCACACACCATCTAGGCCTTGAATTACTTGATCCATTATTCTTTGGAATATGGCAGTTGCTGTTTTTATTCCAAAAGGTAATCTCCGATGTTTCATTAGACCAAGATGTGTGTTCCAAGTTAAAATCTTTGCTGTTTCTTCATCTACTTCAATCTGGTTATATGCTGACCTAATATCTATTTTTGAAAAATACTCCCCCTCATTTAGTTGCGCAAAAACATGTTCAATATGTGGTAAATGATATACAAAATCTTCTATTTGGAAATTCAGACTTTTTTTATAGTCGCCACACAAACGCCAAGTTTGGTTTTCTTTTAACACAGGCACTACAGGTGTTGCCCAAGGACTGTGTTCTACTGGCTCTAAAATATTCTGTTCAATCATATTCCTAATTTCTTTATCTACTTTGTCACGGTAAGCAAGTGGAACAGGGCGAAATTTGCAAAATACAGGCTTAAAATCATCTTTTAAATCTATATGCACTTTCCCTTCGTTATACTTCCCCAGCTTATCAGAAAAAAGATCGGGAAATTTATCAATAATATTATTTATTTTATGCTCAATTGAAATGTTATTAATTAATTGAATTTTTACCTCAAACCTTTTACACCAATCTCTACCTAGGAGGTTGGGTCCTCCACCCCGAACAATGTACATCCTCATCGACTTGCTCTGATTTCTGTACTTGACTTCTGGTATGAAATAACCTTCAGGTGTGAATGCCTCTCCGGAGTAGCCCCTTAGAACCAAGTTGTCCCGGATGACCCTAAAAGATGAAAAGTGTCTCAGGTAATTGTCATAGCTAATGGCTGAAATTGCTGAGCCGCTATCAAAAAGAAATTCAAATTCTTTTCCATTTATTAAAATGTTTATATTATATTCATTGCCACTTCTATTATCTGCAATGTGAAACAGAGTTGGACCAGAGACTTCCTTAAAATTTTCCGAATTTTTACTTTTATTCTCATCCCCCGAACAATACTCGTGTTCAAAACTCCTTTCCCCCTCATCAGATGTGCAATCGTCCCCCGAAAATTTCACTGGAAAAAAATTTACATCATTATTTTCATCATCATCTGTTAAAAAATATGTTTTTTTATGAAATTTATGGCACATACGCTCATGGTGACCTACTTTCCTACATTTATTACATTTCCTTGACAAAAAATCGCATCTGTTTTTATGTTTTTAACCACAATAATTACATAAAAAAGAAAAATTTGAAAATTTACTTCTCTGCCGATCTTCTTGGCTGCCATGTTGTTCGCTCCTACCATTATTGTGACGTCCATATTGCTGTTTTCTATCGTCATGTCTTGCCTCTCTGTCAGGCCTTCGGTTTTCGTCATTATGCTGTGTGAAATGGCGCGATTGTCTCGAAGTAGACGGACCAGCTGTTCGGCTCGCGCATGGATGTTGGTATGCTTCTGCGTTGTTGCCGCTGTGTCCATATGTTTGCTGTCTGCCATTTTGCTGCTGATCAGAAAAGGATGCAGGATGATGCTGATGACGTTGGTGATTGTCGTTGCGCACTTGAGGTTGGCGCCTACTCCTACCACTTCCATAATGGCTGCTCTGCGACGGGCTCACAGGCGTCGAATGCGGGAAATTCGAGCCCCTGTTCACAAATCGCACAAATTGACCATCATTTTCGTGTTTCATCGCCAAGGCAACAATATCATCCAGGGATTTATTCTCGTCCTCTTCACAAATTCTGTCAAAAATCTTGTTATTGGATAGTCCTGTTACGAATTTATTTAATATCTCGTGCATTAATTTGTCCCCAAAATTGCATTTTACCGCCAAGCTCCTGACTTTGGCATGCCATTCAGCAATTGACATATCTTCTTGATTGCTATTTCTGAATATTCTGCGATTTCTCCAAATCGGTTGTTTTATTTGATATTGTTTTTTTAAAACATCACACAAGTCTTTGAAATTTTTCTCTTTTAATGCTGTTGGAAAAACCAAGTCTCTTAATAATTTGTAAGTGTCAGGGCCTACGCTGCTTAATAAAATGGCTGTCTTTACCTCCTCTTTGGTGACATTATGGGCAATAAAATGCATTTCTAGTCGTTCGACATAAATCTCCCATTCCATACTCTCAGAACTGAATTCCTAAAATTTGGGTACCACACTGGACTCCATTATGAATTTTTATAATTTTATATTTTTGAACAATTTTATTAATTTGATTATTTTTTCTTTGACAGAATTTGGTGGGATTAATAATTTACTTTTAATTTATTGAAATTAATAACTTAATTATGGTTTCACTTGAGAATTAAAAGAGTTAAATAAAATAGTCACTATTTATTGTTCCCATGTTAGTAATAAGGATGAAATATAATTTAATAATTAATTAACGTGCGTTCACTCACACGGGTTCTAGCAGACACCCTACTTCTACCTTCGTTCTGGGCCCTGTGCCTCACTGCGCATGAGCGGAAACGGATACGACGCTACTGTTAACGCCGCCAATATATTTAAATTCGAAATACAACTTTTGCTATTCATTTATGTAAATTAATTCTGTTACAGATATACTACAGATTGTTCTCGAAAAATCTATTTTTATTTCAGCCATTGTTTAACAGATTATACGATTGCATTGGTAATCCTGCCTGCATTCATTTCCTTATAAACTCATTATTACTGAACCGATGTTAGTGAAATAAAAAAATCATTTGCAGTCATCTTAAAAGGTAAGATATCGGACAGAATCATACCTGGTCCTTCAACGAGACAAGTTTATTTATATTTTCCGAAAATGTTTTAAGTTTATAGAAAAGCACTACTTTTCTCCCGCATAACAAGGTACAAATTAATAAAATCGGTGTAATGGTTCTCACAAAATCTAATTTTGTTTTAACGATTGTTAATCCTGTCTGCAATTATTTCTTTTTAAATTCATTATTACTGATCCGATTTTAATACGTTATCGTTAAAGAACAATCAATTCTGACCTTGATTTTTTTTATTTCACTAAAATCGGTTTGGTAATAATGAATTTATAAGGAAATTAATGCACAGGGTTGGCAATGCAAAGTTTAATCTGTAAAACAATGGTTGAAAAAAAATTGATTTTTTGAGAACCGCCACACTGATTTGGCTAATTTGTACCTTGTTGTGTGGAGGAAAAGTACGCTTTTCTATAAATTAAAAAAAAAGCATTTTCGGAAACTAAGAATAAACACGCCATTTTGAAAAATCAAGTATGAATCTGTCCACCATCTTAAATTTTAAGATGGCGATAAACTTTGATCATGATCTTTAAAAAGCAATCAATTCTCAATAGTTAAGCAAGTATAAAAGGCAACTTAGGGGTATAGCGAACCGAACCGAACCGAACCACGAACACCGGTGTTTCGGAAAAAGGCATTTCCATCCTCAGCGTGGCTTGCCTGACACAAAGTAGAACACGATACAAGGTAAATCAAAAAGAATGGAAAAATAGGTGAACCCTATTTTTTATTCTACGAGTGAACGACAGCGAACCAAGGAAACTAAGTCCATAGCGGGACGAAAACATCCACCGGTCTAAAAGGTAGAAAGACTTATCGTCACAGTTCAACCAGACCATGCTATCACCGTCTGTCTCCACGGTATCGGTTCCGGAACCGAAAACAATGAGTTAAGCAAGTATAAAAGGCAACTTCATAGGGGTATAGTCAACCACGGACACCGGTGTTTCGGAAAAAGGCATTTCCATCTTCAGCGTGGCTTGCCTGACACAAAGTAGAACAAACTGTCTACAAGATACAAGGTAAATCAAAAAGAATGGAAAAATAGGTGAACCCTATTTCCCTCATAGAACGGTAGGCAAACCCCTTCTTTAGCGTTGTTATTTAAGACTGATGTCATATACTATTAAAAATTGAATACTGATATTATTCTTCAAAAGAAATAAAATAAAATAATTTTGCATTATCTTACCATTCCAACAAAGCGGTATTGCTGTCTGACTTAGCTGCTTTCGTCGTTCACTCACTAAAATAACTTTTTTTGAAAAGTGTTCTCCGCAAATCACTAATTGTTTCAATTCATCATTTTCTTTAATTACAATGCCTGAATTTCCACAGTTTTGCTTCCACTGATCACACCTACTTTTGTCTTTTATAGAGAATTTAAAAAACGAAAGTTCTCTGTTTTTAACCACATGGTTTAAACAGTTCCAATATGAACATGTTTGGGTCGCGATAGCTCCTAAACCGCTTTGCATAAAATTTTTAAGTAAAATAGTACTCGATACTGCAACGAGCTGATTAGATTTTAGTCAAAATTCATTAATACTAATGACAGTTTTTTGACAGTCAAAAAGTTTAAAAAATGCTAACGTTTTAACCGAGCGTCGCATCAATATGCGGTTATCAGAATATAGTAGCGCGCCTATTTTCAAAAAAAATGTGTTCCTACTAAAAAGTTTGTAGGAGCTTTCGTTTCGGAGATATTTACAAAAATAACAAAAATCTATTAGACTCTTAAAAAAGAGCTCATAAAAGAACAGAGTAAGGGAAATCCACAGATCGTTATCTTAATAAGTATGTTTCGCATTTACTCTTATTGAAAATGGGACACATTGTCCATTTATTCATGCTCATGCATGGAAACTATTTTGCCTCTTGCTTTCCGAATATTCAGGTCCCGCGGAGTTCAACAGAATTCGGTGATCCGCTTTGACGTCAGCCAGAGAGTCGATTACTGCTGCATGATGCGAACAATGACGGCCCCGCCAATTAACAACTTTGGCATTCCTCGCAAAAAAAATCGCGATACTTGTCGAAAATGCCCCGCAATGCCCGTTCAAAATTGGCCAACCGGGTATGTGAAAGAAGAATATTTTTTTTTACCACTAAATCTTGTCAAAATAAAAAAGGTATTCTAATTCGTTTATTAAGATGGATCTGATACCTTCCTAGCTAGCCTATTAGCACACTTCAATTGAAGCTATCATAATGACCCTTAAAAACAGTTTTTTGAAAATATCTCGAAAACTAAAGCTCCTACCATTTTTTAAATTATTCAAATTGTCATTAGCATTATTGGATTTTTGGCAAAATCTAATCAGCTTGTTAGAGTGTCAAATACTATTTTATCTGAAAATTTTATAAAAATCGGTTTAGCGGTTTAGGAGCTATCGTGTTACGGACAGAAAGAAAATACACACACAAATACACACACACACACACAGACATCATGACGATATTGCTAGGATAGGTCAAAATACACCCAAAGAACACATTCGCGGCGTTATCTCAAAAAAAAAAATTCCTCAAAAACAATACCTTTTCAAGACATTGCTGCGCGGGCTAGGCAGGTAAAAATGATAAAATATCCAAAAACACATGACGTTTTTGAAGTGTAAACTTCTTTAGGCGCGTTTAGCAGTTTTTGTGGGTAGTGAATTCAACTGAGCCGTCAGGCTTGGCTATGTAACGCTCATTCGGGTGAAATCGGCTCGAGTCGACTAACTGTAACAAACATTTAGCGAGCGATATGATGAATGATGCAGATGAAGGCCAGTACACAGAAGAGTTCGGTTCGGTTCGCTTTGCAGAAAATGTTATGGGCCAGTATTATTAATTTCGCCTTGTTGAAGTTTACACTTCTGCAGTGTGGTCTTAAGCACACACAATTTTTTTTTATTCTACACATATAACATACAATTAAAACACTGCATTTTCCGCGGTTGGTTTTTGGGTTTTCCCCATATTTCATGAAAACAAACATAAAATACGGCCTCATGGTGTCTGCACCCCCCCCCCCCCCCCCCCCATATAGTCTCGGGCCTACCCCGAAACTTTTTTCTATATACGCCACTGATGCTATTATTAGTTGTATTAATTATAAATAAAAGTCGTAATGCAAAGCCAACCCCCCCCCCCTTAAGCGTTACGTAATTTAAGGATAAGCCGTTAATGGTTCGGAACCATATCTTAAACAACAAATAAAGTCCCAGGCCTTGGGGTATACGAAACATGTGCTCATTTTGTACTTTTGTACACCCCGATTCAAAAAATGCGTCAGGTGACGCTGCATTTAAAACCGGTGCAAATCCATGAGCCATCACGTGATGCGTTTTTTGAATCGGGGTGGGCATGCATTGGTGGAATCAGGGTATAAGTGATAGATGCGGCACGCATATTTGTGTACAACACCCAGGATCGCCAGTCGGCTTTCGCCTGAACATCTCTGGTAAATAGCAGACGATATGGTAAATCGCTTGGGTAACTAACACCCGTGATCGCAAAAATGTTCGTTAAAAATCAGTCTGGATTTCAGAACCACAATCTTTCTTAAGAAAGAATTCGTAAATTTCTAACATACATATATTTTTTTAAAACATACTCTTCTGACCTCTTTCCCGGGATCCTAGAGAATGTGAAACCTAACCGTTGTCAATCGATCGCCAACGTAACCCAACCGTGTCAATGTGAAATAGGGCTTCATTGACACGGTTACGGCCGGTCTAGGACAACTGGGCGCCGCCAACTCGGCGCCGCCAACTGTGCGCCGGGCCAACTGGGCGCCGGGACAACTCGGCGCCGCCAACTGGGCGCCGGCCAACTCGGCGCCGGACTAAAAATTTTTTTTTTGATAAAGTGTAGATGAAAAATAAAATATTTTATTTATATAGAAACATCTTTAAAAAATCCTTTACTAACTAACTAACTATCTGTCAAATCTTGTGAAGCGTTTTTAACACACTTTCCATTATCCGATTTGGATGAAATTTGGTACACACGTAGTACCACCCCTACCCCCACCCCTTCTATAGAAAAATGTGTTTTTGACACACTTCCCGTTATCCGATTTGGATAAAATTTGGTATACACATAGTGGTCCGATGATAATACAACAATAAGAAAAAAATATCCTCCCACCCCTACCCCCACCCCCTTCCATAGAAAAATTTGTTTTTGACACACATCCCGTTATCCGATTTGGATGAAATTTGGTATACATGTAGTGATCCGATGACAATACAATATTAAGAAAAAATATCGTCCCACCTCTACCCCCACCCCCTTTAATAGAAAAATGAGTTTTTGACACACTTCCCATTATCCGATTTGAATGAAATTTGGTATTTACATAGTGGTCCGATGATAATACAACATTAAAAAAAAATATCCTCCCACCCCTACCCCCACCCCCTTCCATAGAAAAATTTGTTTTTGACACACATCCCGTTATCCGATTTGGATGAAATTTGGTATACATATAGTGATCCGATGACAATACAATATTAAGAAAAAAATATCATCCCACCTCTACCCCCACCCCCTTTAATAGAAAAATGAGTTTTTGACCCACTTCCCACTATCCGATTTGGATGAAATTTGGTATTCACATAGTGGTCCGATGACAATACAACATTAAAAAAAAATATCCTCCCACCCCTACCCCCACCCCCTTCCATAGAAAATGCGTTTTTGACACCCTTCCCATTATCCGATTTGGATGAAATTTGGTATACATATAGTGGTCCGATGACAATATAATATTGAAAAAAAAATCCTACCACTCCTACCCCCACCCTCATCTATAGAAAAATGCGTTTTTGACACACTTCCCATTATCCAATTTGGATGAAATTTGGTATACATATAGTGATCCGATGACAATACAACATTAAAAAAAAAATATCCTTCCACCTCTACCCCCACCTCCTTTCATAGAAAAATGAGTTTTTGACACACTTCCCATAATCCGATTTGGATGAAATTTAGTATTCACATAGTGGTCCGATGATAATACAACATTAAAAAAAATATCCTCCCACCCCTACCCCCACCCCCTTCCATAGAAAATGAGTTTTTGACACCCTTCCCATTATCCGATTTGGATGAAATTTGGTATACAGATAGTGGTCCGATGACAATACAACATTGAAAAAAAAAATCCTACCACTCCTACCCCCACCCTCATCTATAGAAAAATGCGTTTTTGATACACTTCCCATTATCCGATTTGGATGAAATTTGGTATACATATAGTGATCCGATGACAATACAATATTAAGAAAAAATATCCTCCCACCTCTACCCCCACCCCCTTTTATAGAAAAATGAGTTTTTGACACACTTCCCATTATCCGATTTAGATGATTTTTTTAAAAAGAGTAAAAAATCATGTTCAGCGACGTTAAACACCACAAAGTTCTAAATTTATTATAAATCGATCCCTAAGCACTGCAATCTTTCAAGTTTGAGACAAGTCGGTTAGTAAATAAAAAATCTGCCATTTTGGATCCGCCATTTTGATTTTTTTAAGTTTGAGTAAAAATTTTTCGTAAATGACCTCAAGCATTTTGATTTTTCGATCCGCCATTGTTGTAATAAAAAACGTAAATTGTAGTATTACCAGGTTACCAAACACTACAACTACCAAGATTCAACAGTCAAATTAATGGATTTAACTTTACTTAACAAAAACATATTTCAAATAAATTAGTAAAAAAATATTTTTAAGTCACAAGCTTTTATAAAATGCACTAAAAATTAAAAAATAATTTTCTAACATTCTAATTTTATCATAATAATAAAAGCGATGGCCGACTGATGTAAATTTTGAGGATGTTAGCACGATAAGATATCCGTATCAATTAAATATTACTATTTGCAAGAATCAATCTAGCAGAAAAATGCAGAGGTAAATAAATAAAGAAGAGTATATTCTAGATTATAATGAAATCGCTGATCGTAAGTTGTTTTGAAACTCATTTTTCTATTGGGGGAAGGAGAGGGTGGGGGTAGAGGTAGAAATATATTTTTTGTTTGGGCTGTATTGCCATCGGACCTTTATGCATGTACCAAATTTTATAAAAGTCATTTGAAGCGAAGTGTCAAAAACGCATTTTTAATGGAAGGGGGTGGGGGGTAGGGGTGGGAGGACATTTTTTCATTATTGTTATATTGTTATCGGACCACTATATGTATACCAAATTTCATCCAAATCGGATAATGGGAAGTGTGTCAAAAACGCATTTTTCTATAGATGAGGGTGGGGTAGGAGTGGTAGGATTTTTTTTTCAATGTTGTATTGTTATTGGACCACTATATGTATACCAAATTTCATCCAAATCGGATAATGGGAAGGGTGTCAAAAACGCATTTTCCATGGAAGGGGGTGGGGGTAGGGGTGGGAGGATATTTTTTTTAATGTTGTATTGTCATCGGACCACTATGTGAATACCAAATTTCATCCAAATCGGATAATGGGAAGTGTGTCAAAAACTCATTTTTCTATGAAAGTGGGTGGGGTAGAGGTGGGAGGATATTTTTTTCTTAATATTATATTGTCATCGGATCACTATATGTATACCAAATTTCATCCAAATCGCATAAAGGGATGTGTGTCAAAAACAAATTTTTCTATGGAAGGGGGTGGGGGTAGGGGTGGGAGGATATTTTTTTATTATTGTTGTATTATCATCGGACCACTATGTGTATACCAAATTTTATCCAAATCGGATAACGGGAAGTGTGTCAAAAACACATTTTTCTATAGAAGGGGTGGGGGTAGGGGTTGTTTGGATATTTTTTCTTAATGTTGTATTGTCATGGGACCACTACATGTGTACCAAATTTCATCCAAATCGGATAATGGGAAGTGTTAAAAACGCTTCACAAGATTTGATAGATAGTTAGTTAGACAGAACATCTGAAGCTAAATAAAAGCTTGTAAAAAATTGCGTAGGATTTTTTAAAGATGTTTTTATATAAATAACATATTTTATTTTTCATCTACAGATTTTGTAAAAAAAAATTTTTTTAGTCCGGCGCCGAGTTGGCCGGCGCCCAGTTGGCGGCGCCGAGTTGGCTCGGCGCCCAGTTGGCCCGGCGCCCAGTTGGCGGCGCCGAGTTGGCGGCGCCCAGTTGGCGGCGCCGAGTTGGCGGCGCCCAGTTGTCCCATTCCGGTTACGGCAGCGTTCGGGCCACAACGGAATCGCAATCATGGACGTTGTTTACAAATATGCATGCGGCACCCTTAGTGCCGAATCTGGTGTGTCGCGACAAATATTTATCAGGCACTTATGGCGTTATCTAGTTTGGCTGAACCAAAAATGGTGATGCTCTTTATGAGCCATTTTTATGTCAAAAATCATTATATTCGTTTTTAAACACAGCAAAGTTCCAAATTTGACACATATCTATTTTACATATGATGTAAGCTCAAAATATTTTACTTACGACTGATGGTGATTATAAGAAAATGCATGTCATTCAGTTACTTGTAGTGGATGGGATAATTTGCCATAGTCCGACTAGCCGCAAACATAATTTTTTTATAAAAACTGATTTTTTGAAAAACTGCTTTTTGAAAAAGTATTATTTTAAGTAGTATTTTAACAAAAATAATTTTTTGTATATTTTTGTTTTTTTTATAAATTAGTTTTTGAAAAAACTTCTGATTGAGAAACCGTTGTTTTTTCGAAAAACCATTTTTTTAGGAGACATTTTTTTGCAAAATTTTGGTGGTCGGCTAGGATGTTTGCGACCAATTGACCATGGTTAGGTTTAACACAGATTTTGATCCCCCAACAAGATGGCAGGGAGCTATGATTTTAGAAAAAATAAGTTAAGTTAGATTAAAATAAAAATTAAATAAAAATTCTTGAGGCGAATCGACCGCGGCAAATCTAATCGCGGCGAATCGACCGCGGCATCTCGGACCGCGGCATCTCGGACCGCGGCATCCCGGACCGCGGCAAATTGTACCCACAACGAGTCGACCCTTGGCGAATAGGTCCGAGGCGAATTAGCTACGTCGAATTGACCCTACACTCATTTGTGTACTAGTAGACAATCATTATGAATTGTGCATTACCTTAGACTAGTTTAAATTTCTTTGTATAATTATAAGTATAATTTATAAAGATAAAGATAAGTAGGGCTTTCGGTACAACTATTATTGCAGAAACTAAATCCAGTACTCATTCATAAAATATATTTAAGATATTACAATATTTAATACCACTTTTCAGCTGACCTACTGTTCGATGTGTCCTACCCGGGCCTGTCAGTAAAATATCTAAAAGAAGGAAATCTGCTTATTTTATTCCATTTAAAAATCGGTCAGCTCCGAAACTAGTATAAACTAGAGGCCCTCGATACATTTGACAATTGTGGTATGATGATACGGATATTTTAGTTTGTTTTTATTAAACGAGTTTATTTAACTTCACAAAGCATGTCTGACTGTCTATCAAATATTGCGATTCATTTTTGACTTCCTGTGAACGGATTTTATTATTATGAATAATAATTAATAATTTATATACAGTGGCGTATATAGAAAAAAGTTTCGGGGGGGCCCGAGACAGTTTCGGGGGGGCCCAAGACCACATGAGGCCGTATTTTATGCTATTTTATGTTTGTATTCATGAAATATGTGGAAAATATCTAAAAAAGTATTAGCTTCGGGGGGGTCCGGGCCCCCCGGGCCCCCCCTTATATACGCCACTGTATATATATATATATATATATATACAGGGTGTCCCAAAAGTTCAAGTCCACCCAAATATCTTCTGAACTATTGAAGATAACTAAACCATATTTGGCAGTGATCAATAACATTAAGATATCTATTTTTGAAAGGGCAGATGTGACGCCCCTACATTAGGGGCCGGCATTTTCAAATTGAAACTCCTATCGAGTGATACCTCGTTATAAAGGTCTTTGAAAAACTAACATTTTGACATAATTGTCAATTGTCTACGTCAAATCTGTCAAACGCTATACCTTGTCAACCATAATTTTTTCAGTCTTTGTTAAAATTCTCGAGCTTCTTGCTTTAAACAAAAATCCTATTGTGTGATATCTTGTTAGAAAGGTCTTTGAATAGCCAACATTTTGGCGTAACTGCTCCTTGCCTATATGACACATGTCAAAATCTATCGACTGTCAAACTTATTGTTTTACTATTTTTGACAAATTTCACAAGCTTGGTCTAACTATAGCTTCGAAAGATATTTCAAAAACTGACAAGTTGACGTAGCTGTCACTTGCTTACGACAAACATTTTTTCTACATTTTTTTCACTTCAATTCAATTCAATTTGAAGTGTTTAAAATGCCACGATCAAATGAAGATAAAATTGAAATTATTTTCCCCGCCTTTTCAACAATATAAAAAAAATATAAAAAAATAATCTCAACTTTATTTTCATTTCGTGGCATCTTAAATACAAATTTGTCAAAAAGTTTAGAAAATATGTTTGACGTAAAAAGTGACAGCTACGTCAACATGTTAGTGTTTGAAAGACCTTTTGAGAATGCTATGGTTACACAAAACTTGTGAAATTTGTCAAAAATGGTAAAAGAATAAGTTTGACAGTCGACACACGTTTCACACAGGCAAGGGGCAGTTACGCCAAATTGTTTGTTTTTTAATGAACCTTTTAAATGAGTTATCATTTAATAGGGTTTTAAACAAATCAACAAACTTTTTAATTAAAAGAAAACTTTTGAATCAAATCTTTAATCTGGTAAAAAATCAATTTTAGGAAAAAAATCGGAAGTAAGAAATTGGTAAAGAGTCTATAGGGTATAAATTTTGAACTTTGAAATCGAACATGCGGGTTTTACATTTATGATTTATTATAAATACATAATAATGAAACATCCTGCATTTTGTTTCTTTTTGATTAAGACTAAAAAGTAAAAAATATAAAAACACTTTTTTAAATACATATTTTTAAGGTCGATATAAAATGGTTGCGAGTATACATCTATATTTGATGGGCTTCTTTAATAATCGCGCTATCGCGATTGTTAAAACTAAACTGTAGTAAAAAGAAACCTGTTAAATTATGTTTTTTTAGGGCACTTTTTAATAAAATCGTTTTACTTAAAACAATATATTTATTTACCTTTAATTAATATATTTATTGTTTTTACTTAATAGTTAAAAATAATCATGCCATTTATCATCGTGATAAATTACAGGTGTTCTTATAAACCAAAAAGCTTGTTAGTCAGTCTGAACAAATAAAAATTACTACAAAATATTATTGCTTTTTGCGATAAATATCAAGCAAGGTTTATCTAGAGATAATAGATTCCGCCTTAGTTTGCAAAATAATTCCCTAAAAAGGTATATAGTTTTAAGGCACTATTCTTAAATTACGTAACCCTCAAGGGGTGTAGCCTTGCGTTACACTCTTGTTCTCAATGCTTCTGATTTTTTTTCTTTAAAATGCGTTACAATTTTTTTAAATTTAAATCAGTTTGAAAAACAATTTGAAAACGATTGGTATAAAATCCGGAAAAAAAGGGTCCAGTGCTATTTAATTTTTTTTTAAATCACTATCAGAGTTCACAAAAATGGTTTGTTTGCGCGGCGTCAATTTTGCCATCTGTTCATAATCTGTGCTTTAACTTAAACTTTAAATTGATAGGTTAGAAAGTCTGGCTATTTGTTTATATGTTCGCCGTGTTTTTGCGGGTATAACTTTACGTTGCAAAAAGTAAGTAAATAAAAATATTTTGTTAATTTTGAATCACATTGAAGTGACAAATAGCCGGTAGGCCGGTCCAATTTAGGGTCGGTTGGTCCGCAGGTCCGATTTACCTATTCCAAATTATTAATATTTGTTTTTGTATATTTGACAAACGAAATAATTAAAACATTAAGCATTTAAATTTAAAAAATCTGTATGTAGTACCTCCAGTAGAGTAGAGTAGAGTATTTCTTTATTTGCATAAACAGCAAACAGCGTCAACAAAAATATGCAAAAACAGCATAATGATCCTAACGCCTAATAAACAAAAATGTCTTTAAAAAAAAACAATACCTATTACAAGCAAAATTTGACCTACTTAATATCAATTAAAATGTAAGAAAAAAATATTAATCAATAAAATATAATAACGAATAAAAAGTACATTATATCACTTGTCAATTATTGGATAGATATGTACTAGAATTATTTTAAAAAACATTTAATTTTAAACAAAACAGGATAGAAAACTAATAAAAAAGAATTAAAAAAAAAGAAATGAAAACACTATACTGCTGAGCCAGGAGAGAAAGCCAGATATTCTTCTAGAGAATATAGCTCTATATTTTTAATATAATCAAAAACAGATTTTTTTAAATGTTTTTACATTTGTTTCCCTCCTTATAGTCCAGGCCTGCGTTACTCGTTTAATTGTTACAGTTACTTTTATTAATATCTTTTTACAATACTAATATCCAGAAGAAAAAAATCGGGTGATTAAAAAAATTGAATAAAAATATTGTCCAATTTTTTTATTTGTGTTGTTGTTGTGCAATCTCTTTTAGCACACTTTGTTGACTATTTTGGTGGGGATTGATCCCCCTGATCTCCCCCTTTGGTATGGCCTTGCCAATATCTCATATCTTAGTTGCGAAAGGTCATTTTTGGTGCTAAAATACTTAAAAAATCTAAGAAATCGATTAACCGATTGAAAAATCGGTATTGGATCCAATTCAAATTAAGATCATAGACAAAATTGCAGCATCAAGTTCATTAATAAAAAAGTCGTTACCATATGGAAAATTAGCATACCTGCTCTACCCCCGGTAGTTAAAAGGGCGCAAGTGACGAAAGTGTGGTTCGGAAAAAAACGACTTCAAAGTTTTAATTGTTCATAAGGCAGTACTACAGTTACTATTTGCTTTTTTAAAGATTTTTTTTAAATTTTATTACATAGGATATGATGGAAAATCCGTCGAGACCAAAAACCTAAATTCGAAAAAGAAATTACTCGCAGCCTTTTAACTAACGAGGGCAGTGCTGTTGTATGTTGAAATTTTGTACGTTTCTTTTTTTTTGAGTTTTCATTTTGTATAAAAATTAGATATTAATTATGTTAATAGGTACTTAGTGTTTAATATAGGCATACAGAATATAAAACTTTACAAAAATATCTGGAGCAGTATCATAGATATTAATAAAAAAGGAGATTTTCTGAAAGTCTTTTAACACCTTGTAACTCACAAGTTATCCTAACGTGCATACATATGTTTATATGATGTCTTTTTTCTTAAAATGCAAATTACATCCTTTAAAACTAGCATGTTGTTTAATAACAAAACCTCTATAATATAAAAAACAAAAATATCACAATATGGCTTCGTTTTCTTTGCCGTAAAATTTTTGTGGCAAAGCGAGGGCCGAATAAAAAAAATTGCCAGGGCCGGTTTGTTTGAGCCCATCCAACACTGGACAGATGGCAGGATCTTTATTTTTAAACAAACTATCCAAATGTTATCTTTAAGATTAATAAAATTAACGATAAGATCGACTAGAATAGTCGCTATTTTAAAAGTCCCAAAAACTCCCTAATAATAATTAGGTCGTATTTGTTCACGTAACTTTATTTTGAAAAACACACATTTAAATGTTTGAAACACAATTTTTTTAAAACTTAGTTTAAACAAGATAGATTAATGCCCTGAATGGCATGTAGCAGATACATAATATGTAGTCATTGTGTGTAGATTAAAAAACAATAATTTAACTGGTTCAATGGTTCAAAGTTAAAAAAACATCGGTTTGAAAGCATTGACTATACAACACCAAAAGGTAATTACTTTAAATTACAAGTTTAAAAAAATATACCACATAGGAAAAAGGCCATGTGGAAGCCTGCTCAGAAAGAGAAGCAAATAGATGCAAATTCTTCTGTTTATCCCCTCCCAGTTCTTGCTCCTTCTGTCATGTCAAGTCGAATAAATTTCATTGCATTTTCTATAGTCTTTGCCATTCGCAGTTATACTTTTTTAACTTTGACATGAAATAAACATATTTCCTAGCCAGAAATATATTAAAAAGCAAACATGCCATGTTGGTATAAAATTAAAGGTAAAACTGTCATTGTCTCTGGATAAAAAGATGCTGACTGTAAGATGACAAAAAAAAATGCACGGACAAAAACAACTCAAAGACATGCCATTTTTCAGCTTTTTTTTGTTGCTGTCAGTATGCATATGATAAATAAAGAGGTTGGAAATGTCACAATAGTGTAACTGCCCAGGGCAAGGACTATACTACACAGATTTAAAAGAAAATATACTGTCGATGTCGTAAGGGGAGCTTGTTTGTTCTCCCGCCAACTCTAGTGTGTAATTTAACCTACCTTTTGGATCCGCAAATTTTCAGTCCGGGATATTTTCCACCAAGTGAGATGAGCTAGAGTACTTTTCTTATAATGTTCATGATCCCTTCTGCTTAGTGTAAAAGATTTAGAACTAACTACTGACCTTTTGAACCCATCGGAAAATCATCATAAGAATGAAAAATTGTTGATTATTATAATTAATAGGACATACCTATTTAGATACACCAACTAAGAAAATAAGTTCCAATAAATATTCACGGCCTCCCCTACTATAACTTTAACCTATATATTTTAAAATATCCATATAGAGATTTTACAACCATAATATTAACCTAAACATTAATTAGTGCAAATAAATACTTTTGAAAACTTTATTCTATTTTCCTACCTGTAAAATTTCCATTTGAACACATAGGTAAGAGCTTTACAGAAAACAATGACGATATAATTACAAATTATTATTGCTTACTAGGGGTTACAAATGATTCGATAAAGACATAAAAATATTTTTTTTATGAAAAGACCCCTTTTATATAAAAAACACTATTCATCCAGGCCACAGCACGGGTTAGTTCTTTCGCAGAGAGATGGCGTCTACTTCGCGATCGAGCAGCCGCCCCCAATTTTAGTTCTCAGATTTCGCAGAGAGAGGCTGCCAAAAATCTTTAAAAATAGCACCCTCTCACCGCTGCTCTACGTACTAGCCGAAGTAACAGCAGATCCATCTACCCGCTGCTCTACGTACTAGCCGTACTTTATGCTAGGGGCTCGAGTGGCCTTAATTAAGCTGCATTTCTTATAGAGTTGTGTATTCATTGCCTTAATATATTATATAGTATTTATAAACATTTAACATACAAATATATTTCTGTCCTGTTTGTTTATTTATTACGGATTATTTTTATACAAAAAACACAAATAATATTTAAAAGAAAATGATTTTTAGCAATAAATATACTTACAATAAATATTCATAACCCAAAAACTCAAGGAACACATTTTTTATTTCTTAAGCTGTATAAAAACGAGTTCTTTTTAAGTTTTATTAAAACATTTTCTTTTCTCAGACTGTATAAAAATGAGTATTTTTCACGAACGTCTATGGAAACTTGAGTACGGTTTTGACACTCGTGTCGCTACCCCTGGGAGACGCCTGCTTCCAGGATGCAGTGACCTTAAGTAAAAGTTAGGGTCACTGCGTCCTGGAAGCCTGGCGTCTCCAGAGGTAGCGACACGAGTATCAAAACCGCACTCAAATTTCCATAGATGTTCGTGAAAAAAAACATGAAAAAAATTTATTTTTATACAGTGTGAGAAAAAAAATGTTTTAATAAAACTTTAAAAGAACTCGTTTTTAAACAGCTTAAGAAATAAAAAATATTTGCCTTGAGTTTTTGGGTTGTGAATATTTATTGTAGGTATATTAATTGTTAAAAATTATTTTCTTTCAAATATTATTTGTGTTTTTTGTAGAAAAATAATACGTACTAAATAAACAAAAAAGACAAAAATACATTTCTATATTAAAAGTTTATTAATAGTATATAATATGTCAAGGGATAAAATGAAACTTATTTCACGATGTTTATACGCTATTTTTCGCATTGTTTAATTTATTTTGCAAGTTTTTTCCCATTTTAGGTTTTGTGGTTTTTTTTAGTCCCTTTTATCCCGATTTTTACATTTTATCAAAAGACAAAAATGCCCAAATACAGTTTGAGTTTTCGTAAGGTTCGGCTTTAATTACTTATAATTTTATAGTACATTTCATATAAGTATCTTAATATTATTGTTCGAAAGCATAAACTTCGAAAATCATTTTCTTCAAACGGAAAATTGTTCGAAAACATTTTCTTCGAACAAAAGATTGTTCGAAAACGTTTCCTTTGAAAGGAAAATTGTTCGAAAACGTTTTCTTTAAACAGAAATTTGTTCGAAATCATATTCTTTGAACGGAAATTTATTGGAAAACATTTTTTTTAACGGAAATATGTTCGAAAATATTTTCTTAAAATGGAAATTTGTTCAAAAACATTTCTTTGAAAATAAATTTTCCGAAAAAAAATTTTTTAGACCTGGTTTGCCAAACTTAACACAACTCATATAGTTCGACTAATGGGGTCTTTTTCTAACAATTTTTGGAAACAAAAACTTCCCTGGCTTCTTTCCCGGGATCCTAGAGGGTGTGAAACCAAACCGAACCAACCGAAACCTATTTTCGAAAAATGATAAATTAGCTTTCCGGTCCTCATTTTGGAAGGTTGAAATCGGCGTTAATCTACCCTTTCACAATTGAGCGCATCAGGGAGTATCTGGACCGGTTCCTGTTCTCCGGGAGGGAGGTAGACAAATTTTCTGACAGTTTACGATCCCGGGAAAGACCTTGCCTTAGTCAAACTATATGAATTGTAACAAACGTGGAATTTCGTACCCGTGAATTTAAAAATCAAACAAGTTTCGTGGCTAATCGGGCAAAAAAGGAGTTTTTTGTTTCCCTCATATTTTTCCGTGGGTAGCCTGAAAGCTTAACCTCACGGGGGTCCAAGATCTAATGGACACCTAATAAGTGTTGACAGTTAACCGTTTCGTCCTTATGGGACTCCTCAGAACACTGCTGGTCAATGTGACAAATCTTGCGAAGTTAATCATCGCAAGATTTGTCACATTGACCAGCAGTGTTCTGAGGAGTCCCATAAGGACGAAACGGTTAACTGTCAACACTTATTAGGTGTCCATTAGATCTTGGACCCCCGTGAGGTTAAGCTTTCAGGCTACCCACGGAAAAATATAAGGGAAACAAAAAACCCTTTTTTTGCTCGATTAGCCACGAAACTTGTTTGATTTTTAAATTCACGGGTACGAAATTCCACGTTTGTTAGTATTATTTGGCTTAAAAATTCCGTTGATTGACGCTCACTGTCTTGAAGACGGGTAAAAATGCAATCTGTGTTGATCCGGCCTGAAAGACAAAGAGCTGTCGTAGGTCACGGACTATAGTTGTTTTCTTTTATTTGCATTCGATCTTTTCATTGTTCGATATTGTATAGCAGTGTTTTTGCCTGCTTTTAGTTTTTTGTTTTTTGTTTCTCTCGTATCTCGGTAGATGGCGCCTCTTGCTATAGTTCGCTCACTAATTACATTTAATTAGAGACAAAACCGTCTGATTAACTTCGCAAGATTTGTCACATTGACCAGCAGTGTTCTGAGGAGTCCCATAAGGACGAAACGGTTAACTGTCAACACTTATTAGGTGTCCATTAGATCTTGGACCCCCGTGAGGTTAAGCTTTCAGGCTACCCACGGAAAAATATAAGGGAAACAAAAAACTCCTTTTTTGCCCGATTAGCCACGAAACTTGTTTGATTTTTAAATTCACGGGTACGAAATTCCACGTTTGTTAGTATTATTTGGCTTAAAAATTCCGTTGATTGACGCTCACTGTCTTGAAGACGGGTAAAAATGCAATCTGTGTTGATCCGGCCTGAAAGACAAAGAGCTGTCGTAGGTCACGGACTATAGTTGTTTTCTTTTATTTGCATTCGATCTTTTCATTGTTCGATATTGTATAGCAGTGTTTTTGCCTGCTTTTAGTTTTTTGTTTTTTGTTTCTCTCGTATCTCGGTAGATGGCGCCTCTTGCTATAGTTCGCTCACTAATTACATTTAATTAGAGACAAAACCGTCTGATTAACTTCGCAAGATTTGTCACATTGACCAGCAGTGTTCTGAGGAGTCCCATAAGGACGAAACGGTTAACTGTCAACACTTATTAGGTGTCCATTAGATCTTGGACCCCCGTGAGGTTAAGCTTTCAGGCTACCCACGGAAAAATATAAGGGAAACAAAAAACTCCTTTTTTGCCCGATTAGCCACGAAACTTGTTTGATTTTTAAATTCACGGGTACGAAATTCCCCGTTTGTTAGTATTATTTGGCTTAAAAATTCCGTTGATTGACGCTCACTGTCTTGAAGACGGGTAAAAATGCAATCTGTGTTGATCCGGCCTGAAAGACAAAGAGCTGTCGTAGGTCACGGACTATAGTTGTTTTCTTTTATTTGCATTCGATCTTTTCATTGTTCGATATTGTATAGCAGTGTTTTTGCCTGCTTTTAGTTTTTTGTTTTTTGTTTCTCTCGTATCTCGGTAGATGGCGCCTCTTGCTATAGTTCGCTCACTAATTACATTTAATTAGAGACAAAACCGTCTGATTAACTTCGCAAGATTTGTCACATTGACCAGCAGTGTTCTGAGGAGTCCCATAAGGACAAAACGGTTAACTGTCAACACTTATTAGGTGTCCATTAGATCTTGGACCCCCGTGAGGTTAAGCTTTCAGGCTACCCACGGAAAAATATAAGGGAAACAAAAAACTCCTTTTTTGCCCGATTAGCCACGAAACTTGTTTGATTATTTTATGAATTGTATTAGGTTTGGAAATCCAGGTCTAAAGCATGTTTTTTCGAAAAGCTTGTTTTCCAAGAAAATGTTTTCTATTCGAAGAAAATGTTTTTGAACAAATTTCCGAAGGAAGAAAATTTTTTCTTGCTTACGAACAAATTTCCGTTCGAAAACAAATTTCCGTTCAAAGAAATGGTTTTTTTTTTAAATTTTTTTTATTTGCCAAACACACTGTGTTTATTGTATTACAATCTAGTCAGTAAGACTAATTAGCAATTTTGATTTAACTTAATTTACTAGAAAAGTCAGATTTAAACTTAGGGTTCACTCAACAGTTCTCCCCGCTTTGTTTAGTCTGTAACTCACAATTGTGTTGTGTTTATAGCATTATTTTGTTTTATGTGTAATTCACTTAGTTTACTAGCTCAAACGGCTTCACTCTTTTTAGTCTTCGAACTAGCATAGTATTGTCTAGAAGCTGAATTGCTTCCACATTCACATGCCGATGGAGTCTATCTTCATGGCTTTTTGGCATCTCTTATAGTCTCTGCTACAGTTTCGATTTTTAGATCTTGATGAAGGTCACTATTTCGAACGTACCAATGTTTCTTAATACTTTATATTGAAATCTCTGTACAACTAGAATGTTACTCTCTTTAGCACAACCCCATAGTTGAATACCATATGTCCATACTGATTTCAGTATTTGTCTATAAAGCAGTAACTTATTATGAAGTGTTAAATTGGACTTCCTTCCAATTAGCCAGTTCATTTTTCTATACCTTATCTCAAGTTCTTCTTTTTTTTTCTTAAGATGTGCTTTCCAGCGCAATTTGGCATCAAGTGTCGTACCTAGATATTTTGCCTGATTTGAATATGGTACGGGAATGTTGTTAATTGTAATTTGTATGTGATTTATATTTTTGTTTGTAAAATCAACATGAATTGATTTGGTTTCATTTAATTTTATTCGCCACTTTGTGGTCCAACTGTGAACTTGGGTGGCTGCATCCTGAAGTTTTTCTATGCATTTTTCAATAGATTTTTCTACCGTCAATAAACCAGTATCATCGGCAAATGTTGCTAAGTGGCAATCTTCTGGCTTTGGGATATCACAAGTGAATAATAAGTATAGATATGGGCCTAGTACGCTACACTGGGGCACGCCTGATTGAATTTCTCTTAAATTTGAGTATGAGTCTTCCTGTTTTACTCTAAAATGTCTATCAGATATGTATGATTCCAAAATATCCGAATAATGTTTTGGCAGAAACCGTTTTAGTTTAAAATTAAGGCCTTCATGCCACAATTTTTTAAATGCTTGTGCTACATCTAGAAAAACTGCAGAACAACCTTTTCCTTCTTCTAGTGCTTTTTCTATTATATTAGTAATTCTGTGTACTTGATCTATCGTGGAATGCTTGTCTCGAAAACCAAATTGATGAGACGGAATAATTTCTTGTCTTTCTATGATGGGTTTTATTCTTTTAAGCAATAATTTTTCATAGAGCTTGGATATAATTGGCAGCAAAGATATTGGCCTGTAAGATGACACGTCATGAAGTGGTTTTCCCGGTTTTGGAATCATGATAACTTCTGCAACTTTCCACAGTTTAGGTACATACCTAAGCCTAAAAGACGCATTAATTAGGTTGCATAGTTTTACGATAGCTTTTCTGGGGAGTTGTTTTATGACTACCCCGTTAATAAGATCATACCCTGGGGCTTTTTTCGAATTAATATTTTTGATTTCTGTTAATATTTCTTTTGGTGATGTAAGCTTAATATGGTCTTCGATTTGATGGGGTTCATTTAAATGAAAGTGTTCATCTAGTGCTTCGTGGGGCTGAAATGTTTTTTCTAATTGACTTGCAAAAATATCTGCTTTTTCTTCCTTGCCCTTGCCCACTGGTTGTTAGATTTTCGTATGGGTGGAATTTGAATAATTGGTCTTTTAAAATCTTTGGTTGCTTTCCAAAGGGAATAGTCGGTATTTTTATCATCTGTAAGTTCATTAAGAAAATGGTTAATAGATTCATTTTTTATTACTAGAATTTCTCGCCTAATGCGCTGCGTCATGTTGTTGAGATTTGTTTTGTCCCGAGGATCACGGCTTTGCTGCCACTTTCTTCTTAGTTTCCTTTTTTCCATTATAAGGTCTCTAATTTCCTTTGGATAGTTTTTTCCCTTAAAAATTCTCTTTGGTTTTGGACTGTTTTACCAAGCTGCTTGTTGAATATTTGTAACAAAATATTCAACTTCTTTATCGATTTGTTCTGGCGTTTGCAATGGTACTGATAGGTTTATTTTTTCTGACAGACTTTGTTTAAAACTAATCTAGTCAGTCAGTTTATTAATTAGTGAGATATTTGTTTCTTTCTTTATTATGTTTTTACTAAGAGTTAGAATAATAGGTGAATGATCTGAGTGTACATCAAAACTTTCTTCTATATCTACAAAACTTAAAGATATATTTTTTACTATAAAAAAATCAATTAGATCTGGAATTTTTCCTGGATCTGTTGGATAGTATGTGGGCTTACCAGTTGATATCGGCTCACATTGATATTCACTAATAGCTTGCAAAAGTTCTTTTCCTTTAGAATTCGTCAGTCTAGATCCCCAGTAGGTATTTTTTGCATTAAAGTCACCTCCAATTATAAAACGGTTTCCTAATTTTCTGAGAAAATTAAGATATTGATTTTTCTTTAGTAAGTGCCTTGGTGGTATATAGACAGCACTTATGATTAATGTATATGTTTTGGTTTTTACACTTACTAATGTAGCTTGAATCTCTATGGTTTTATATCCCATCTCCTCATAGTGTGATATATTTTCTTTAATTATTACAGCACTTCCCCCATGTGCAGTATTGCTAGGGTGAGCTGTATGATACACTTTATAACCTTTAAATTTAATGTGAGACTGGTTAGTGAAATGCGTTTCTGACACAAGACAGACGTCAATTTTTTCTATGTCTAGAATAACTTGCAAGTCTTGCTGATGTTGCAAGAGACCATTGGCATTCCAAGCTAGGATTCTAAGATTACTGACCATTTTGAGGCATATTGGTAGCTCCGTTATTGCTACTTTCTAGTTTAGTTAATCGCTCATCAAGTTTGTTAAATTTCTCCAAAATGAATTGTAGTGTTTGTTCCATAGTATTTTGACTACTGATATTAATAGGTATAGTAGCTGTTGCTGCTACTTGGCTGTATGTCCTTGTCACAGAGTTTTGTGTGACTGTGTTTCTTGTCTGTTGGTTTTGTCTATTTGTACTCACGTTTGGTATTGGATTCGGTTTCTTAGGTTTACTTTTCAATTTTTGTATTTATTTAGCAACAAGGCATCCTCTGTAGTTAGCGGGATGCTTGCCTCCACAGTGGATGCATTTTGGCTCAGATTCTTTTGGTTTGGAGCATTCTACAGTAAGATGTTTCCCCGTGCATTTTACGCAATGTGGTTCTTTAGCGCAATATTTTTGCGTGTGTCCATAAGATTGACATCTTTTGCATTGAGGGACTAATTTTGAGGTTTTTAGTGCTTTTATTTCCACTTCAATCCCAAGGATACTGGAAATTTCAAAAATTTTGTTGATATCTTCATCGTGGCTAAATGTGAGCATAAACATGTTAAGAGGTTGTCTGTTCTCCATTTAAGTTTGTTGCTGGCCTCCAGTGCCTTAAAACCTTGTTTTTGTAGATCAGCTACAATTTTTTGTGGGTCACATGAGAAGTGTAGCCTATTCGCTATTACTCTAATTGGCCTTATTTGTTTGTTTTCGTATGAGTGCCATTGATGCTTTATTTCATTAAGCATTTTAGTAACCAGCCGATAGCTGTCTGCGTCTTGTACATTTATTTTCTTTATTTATAACTTTTATTTTAACTCCTTGTATGATATTTAATTTTTCATAAATATCATTAAAATTATTTACGCCATTTACCATAATCGGTGGAGGTAATGGAGCTTTTTTAACCTTAGTAGGGGGTTCTTCCAGTGCCCGAGCTTTGTTGTGGTGGTGAGAGTGAAGTATCCATTCGACGTTTTTTCCAACCTTTTCCTTTTTGTCTGATCCACTCAGTTTCTCTTGCCAGATCGTCCTCATCAGTAATGTATTCCATGTCAGACTCTTCTTTCTTAGTGACTTTTGTTTCTAAATCTGCAAATTTCCCTTGCATACTTTCCAGTTGACTTCGGAGATAATCCACTTGTACACTAAGTGAATTTTTTTCGTTTTGGAATTTTTTCCATTTGCTATATAAAACTTCTTCATTTTGTGTTCTAGCATGGCTATCCTGAAATAATTCGGCATTATCCATTTTTTCATGATTTTGTTTGGGCTTTTCGCTAATTTTTAAAACAAGCTTCACAGGTGATGGTACACTTTTTTTGCTTTTAAACATGATATATTATTTATAATAAACATTGTTTATAGATTTTTTAACACAGATTTTTCGCGCGCGAGGTTTATTTTAAACAAAACAAACTTCGACTTTGACCTCGTTAGTACTGCAGGTACGATGCAATACAACCGTACCGAACTGCGATTGAACGAATACTGGATGTTCGAAAGAAATGGTGTTCGAACAAACTTCCATTTGAAAAAAATGTTTTCGAACAAATTTCCGAAGGAAGAAAATTTTTTCGAACAATTTTCCGTTTGAAGAAATGGTTTTCGACCAAATTTCCGATCGAAAAAATGTTTTCGAACAAATTTCCATTAGAAGAAATTGTTTTCATACAAATTTTTGTTCGAAGATAATGTTTTCGAACAAAGTTCTGCGACCCGTCATGTTGCTACCCAAAAAATACCTAGAGATGGTAAATAAAAATTCTTAGACCTTGAGTTTTTATTGAATGTTGATTTATAAAAAATGTTCTATGAGTCTGTGTATGTACCTGTGTGTCTCTTACTTCTACTTTGTTTTGCAATAATTACAGTGTAGCTACTTTCGATCTTTATTTTGACCTTTTGTTTTTCAATCTTTTGTTTTTCGACCTTTTGTATTTTCGACCTTTTGTACTTTCGAACTTTTATACTTTCGACCTTTTCTTCGCTGCCCGCTTTTTTTTGAACACTAATAAAAATAATAGTGTTTACTTTTAATCCCACGGCGGGAATTTTCATGCCCGACCGGAAGAAGGGCTATAATTTGCTAAGTGACTAAAAGAGACTTTAATGCCAAGGTTTAAAAATAATAATAATCATAAACTAAATAAATTGGTATTAAACCACTTACCGGTACTGTAGTTTTAGCATTTCAACCAACTGTATATAAACTATATAGTGGTGAGGGTCGTTGATATTGCTATCCCCTTGCAGACCAGGGCTTTGTGACCTGCATCTGCGGTGGGGATAGAAATCCAACTTCTGCTGCGTCTGCCTCCACGTGGCACCACTGGATGCCGGTGATATGCAGATCATATCTACTTGTCCTGCATATCACCTAACCAAAGACGCCCGGCTTACTCCAAGGTGTTATGCGACCCGTGCCGAGGGATGGAAGGCATCTGTGCCGCTAAACAGATGTCTTGAACGGAGCCCCCGGAAAACCAGGCCAAATTCCGGAGTAACCAGGCCTTGTCACCAGTACTGCGCGGCTCTGCTGGGATGGACCACCCTTTCCGATGCTACTCGTGGGAACAATTATGAGTACATCTAATAACCAAAAACAAAACAAAATGGATGTTGGCGGGAAATAATCCGACTCATCCGAAAAAGAAATAATAATAAATCCAACTCTCTAGAAAATCCAGTTTCGGAGGATCTAACCTCTGAATAGGAACAAGCCCTACTATCAGGCGACACCTCAGCTGAGGAAACCGTAAAGGTTCTAGATAACAAAGAAACCAAACAAAAACACAAACGGCTATCAGGCCGTAAAAGCAGGCTAAAGCTAAAGAAGCTACTGCAAAAAGGCCGGCCGTATCAGGATGCGCTGGCGGAGGTCCTTAGGGAGCCAGAAACGGTAGTCCAGACAGGTGGTCAATCTACCTCTGGAACTTCCAAGAAAGGTACCGGGACACCAGTCGCAACCGAAACCAAGGGGAAGCAGGGAACGGGAGAGCAATCCACCCGCAAAACTGCACCTTAGAAGATAGGCGAGCCATCCACCTCAGGGACCAGCAAAGGATCCGGCCCTCAAAACGCACCTGGCGGTAAAGGGAAGCTAAACTTGGGAGTAAAATCCACCCACAAACCAGCACCCGCAAAACCCCAGGCCAAAGAGTCCGGAAAACGAACTCGTTCGGATGGTAGCACTCCAGGAATGGAGGCTAAGAAACCCGGAACAAGACAAACGCGCCCTTAGGGGAACATACAAAGCCCACCAGCGCCCTCTTACATTGCTGTCACGGCAGGGATCAGGGTTGGAATAATCCACCCTGACTACCCAAGCCAACTGATGGACACTGTGAACCTAAAGAGGCTGCAGAAAGCAATCATGCTGGCTGTAGAAAATCTACCTGAAGATGGACCACAGGTGAGATTCCAGGGCTATGCTAACAGACCTGGATGGCTCATGTTAACCTGTGCCGACGGCACGACCCGAACAGCTGGTACAGACCCTACAGCCATGGGAAAGGCTAGTGGAGGGGAACAACCTACCAAGTTCTCACCTATGCGTAGTGTACCTACCTGATGACAGTGCGAAAGAACGCCTAAGGACAGTGTGCTCAAGAGGCTGAGGAAAATGAACCACAGCCGTCACACATATAACTGGAGGGTAGTTAAAAGTGAACCTTCAGGACCTGGCCAAACATGGACCTTCGCGGTGGACGAAGTTTCCTGGGACGCTCTTAAGGGCGATGGACTTTAAGCCCTATTTCGGCTTCGGGCAGGTGAAAATCCGCCCAGGACGAATGGGCTTAAACCCAGTTAGTGTGGATGTGCAACCAGGGACATCGGGGGGAATTAAACCAACCGATAAACCTATTGAGGCTCCCGTTCAGGAGGAGCTCACCCCTGATCCCATGGAGACGCATGACATCCCGAACATACCGGATACGGACCAGGAGGATAAACCACCTGGGTCTGACGGAACCCAAGACCTGGAGGATCAACCACCAGGATCAGCGGGTCTTATGTAATATTAATAAAAAAAACTAACCGCTATGGAGGACTTAGTAAAATACATCCAGGTCAACCTACACCACGCGAAAGCTGCGACCTGCATCCTCACTAAATCAATCACTGAAGCCAAAATAGATTTAGCCCTCTTCCAAGAACCTCTTCCAAGTGTGCGGACTGAGGCTTCCCAACACAAAGGTGAAATAAACCCCGGGCAGGTATAATCATTAAAAACAGCATTAACCTTTTCCTGTAATGGAGACCTAGTGGCGGCCCAAGTGGACATCAAAACCGGCGGCGGACAACAACCACTGATAGTATGCTCAGCTTACTTTCCGGAAGATGAACCGATACCACCCGCAGGATTGGCTGAATTAATCAGACACTGCAGGAGGAACAACTTACAACTCATTCTCGGCTGTGACGCGAACGCTCACCACACAGCATGAGGAAGCACTAACATCAATGATAGAGGTGAGTCACTATTTGATTTCATCTTAGGGGAGCGGTTAACGGTTAACAACCGCGGAAATGAACCTACCTTTGTAGTGGCAAACAGAAGCGAGGTCCTAGACCTAACGATATCAACGGCGCACTTTAGTGACAATATCGTCAACTGAGAAGTGTCTTCTGAACCATCAGGCTCAGACCATAGACACATCCGATTCGAAATAAAATCACAAGAAAGAACGGTAGTCAGCTACCGAAACCCCAAAAGCACAGACTGGGAGGGCTACAACCAAACCTTGGTTGAACGCTTACAGGAGGTTCCTAAATCTATCAAAACCATTAGGGAAATAGAATAGGCGGCAGGACAAATCCAAACCGCTATTCTATCGGCATACCAGGACAACTGTCCTGTGAAGACGAAAAAAGACTCTCGGACAACACCTTGGTGGAACAAAAACTTTGAAAAAAGAAGGAAAAATGTCAGACAGCTCCATAACAGGGCGAAAGAGAATAACACATGGGACCAGTATAGAGCTAAATTGACCGCTTACAACAAAGAGATTCGAAAGGCGAAAACGGAATCGTGGAGGAAATTCTGCCAGGGGTTATCAGATATCCCGGCGGGAGCACGAATCCATAAGATACTCCCTAGAGATCCAAATCAAACACCATCGATAGGGGCAATAAAGCGACCAGATGGGAGTTACACAACATCAAGGAAAGAATCACTTGAATTACTAAGTAACTGTCACTTTCCGGGGTGCACAATGATTACAGAATAGACTCGGCAGAACCAACCCATGCAAAGGCCAGGCAGAAATAGACCGGATAGGGAAGACTGGAGGCTGGTGTATCAAATTGCAACCCCGGACAAAATAAAATGGGCGATCAACACCTTTCACCCATTCAGATCACCAGGAGAGAATGGAGTGATTCCGGTCTTACTCCAAAAAGGACTGGAACCTCTAATAGCCACCCTGACAAAGCTATTCAGAGCTAGCATAGCGTGGAGCTACATACCAGAAAACTGGAGGTCGGTAAAGGTAATATACCTCCTGAAAGTGGGACAGGCAGGTACAAACCTACCCAAATCATACCGACCAATAAGCTTAACATCATTTCTATTGAAAACTATAGAAAAACTGATTGATATTAGGGAAGGGGTATTGCAGGAACGCCCTCTAAACATTAACCAATATGCCTATCAATCAGGCAAATCTACGGATCTGGCAATAAACAACCTGGTCAGTAAACTAGCAAAGACACTAGACAGCAAAGAAATTGCGGTCACGTCCTTCTTGGACATAGAAGGAGCATTTAACAATGTCCCAATCGAATCACTCATTAACGCATGCAATCAAAGAGGTGTCGAACCTTGTATTTACAACTGGATCCGGATGATGCTACAAACGCGTATCGTAAAAACCACCCTGGGTGAGGAGGAAATTAAAGTAAGCACGGACAGAGGTTGTCCGCAAGGGGGAGTTCTATCTCTAGTTCTCTACTATGGACACTGATGGTAGACGGGCTGCTGGAACTCCTGCAACGGGAGGGAATCGAGGCGCAGGCATACTCCGATGATGTTGTAATCAGAATACAAGTCAAATTCGATGGTGTAATATCCAGCATCTTACAAAGGGCGCTAAACCTAATAAATGGATGGTTACATAGGGAGGGACTATCAATCAACCCTAGAAAAACCACTATAGTACCCTTCACAAGACGGCGGAAACTGAACCTAACAGAACCCACCGTCGAAGGGATACGCATTCCTTTTCAAAAGGATGCCAAATACCTGGGACTGATTCTGGACCAGAGACTAAATTGGAACACACACCTGGACAAGGTAATCGGCAGGGCGAAAATGGCCTTGTGGATATGTATTTGTGGGAAGTCATGGGGAATGAAACCAAAAAAAACCTATTGACTATACCTAACGGTAGTGAAATCGATGATCACATATGGCTCTATTGCTTGGTGGGCAAAAACTAAGCAAAAAACAACCAGGGACAAACTGGCACACGTGCAAGGCATGGCGTGTAGAGTCATAACATCAGCAATGAAATCGACACCTGTAGAGGCAATGGAGGTGATGCTAAACCTTCCCCCCCTATACATTTGGGTAGAGAAGAAGGCCAGGGCAGCAGTGGCAAGGTTCAAGAGCCTAAACCAAGAGCAACCTGGACAAGCTAAGGGTAACTTTGCGGGCCTGGCTGAGGTATTCCGGAATAACCGAATACTTAGCATGCCAACAGACTACATGTTACCCAAATACAGCTTCGATGTACCTTTTAAGGTTCTTATTCCAACGAGGGAGAAATGGCGGGATAGACCTGTTCAACTGCTAAACGCCGACCACGTATGGTATACAGACGGATCGAAAACAAAAAATGGGGTGGGTGCGGGTGTGACGGGACCACGAACTGAAATATCTGTGGGACTCGGAAACTTAGCAACCATATTCCAAGCAGAACTACATGCAATAGAAGTATGCTGTAGAGAGATTACCCGCAGGGCTCAAACAAAAGCATCAAAATCATCTCAGATAGCTTATCAGCTCTAAAAGCATTAAGGTCACACAAAATTCAATCCAGACTAGTATGGAATTGCCTTGAAACCCTAAGACAGGCCAGCAGAACCAACAAGATCAGTCTTGTCTGGGTGCCAAGCCACACGGGAGTTGAGGGAAATGAAACAGCAGACGCCCTAGCCAGGGCGGGAGCAGAATCCGCGCTGGTTGGACCGGAGCCTTACTTCGGCTCACCTAAGGCCACAGTCACAAAAGAAATAGGAGAGTGGGTTGTTAGAAAGGGGACTCAAAACTGGCGGGCAACCCCGAGACAACACTCCAAAACTTTTCTAAGCAAACCAGACAAACACAGAACGAACCAACTCCTGGAATTAAACAGGAATAGCCTAATAATAATTACAGGGCTATACACAGGCCAACAAACAGATGAACAGACTGGGAGTAAGCAACACTATAATGCCATGACAACTATCACTGCCCACTGTTTTATTATATGCAGTTAGGGTTAGGTTAGGTTTGACTATGAGTGGTGCGAATGTCGCCCCTCCACTGCGACTCAAGTGGTCTATTGTGGCTCATCCCAACTTAAATATCACCAATACCTATCTCATTTATGAAGCAGATCAGTTTGATTGGTGATATTTCCTCAAGATCTTGAGGCTCTATCTGTCCAGGTCCGAATATTTTCGCCCTAGTTCTTTGTCTTGCTATGCATTTCATCCTTTTCTGAAAATAAAAACGTTGTAATTAGTACAAATGCCCCTGTGAACAGTATTTTAATGTTATTAGAGAAGATTTTATTATGTGTCTTACACAAAATATGATAGTTTCATAAAAACTTCCATCAATTCTCATGTGCCAAAATCATGAGAATTTACAAGATTTAATAGAAACTTTATATTTGTGAAACATATTTTTTAAATTTGTTACTTTTGTGAATTGTGAAGAATCATAAACCAAACATTTATAGTACCTACTAACAAGATAAGATTGTATTGACTTTTATTAATGACATTAACCTTATCAAATTTTGAGTTTTTCCAGAATTGTGAACCAGTTTTTAGGCAGGATAGTTTTAAATCTTAAACTTATTTTAGTCTTAACTGTTTCTCTTGATCTTATCAAAGTAAAAGTAATAGGGATTGCTAAAGAGCTGGGCAGATTTAGTTGTAAAGTATAACTACTAAGTACCTAATTAAAACTAATAATTACTAGTAGTTATTAGTTAATTAAGTGGAAATTATTGAAATTTTTAAAAAGAAAAAAGTTACTTCTGTAGGATGTCCCAGATTAAGTGTGCACTATATGGCGAACTTTTATTGGAGCTACAAGCTTAGACCAGTGGTGCATAGGAACCTTTTTGTTTACAAAATTATTTGCTATCATCTTGTGTAAAAATATACAGGGTTTTCCTTAAAAAACACCTAACTCCAATTAATAGTGCTGTCAGCAATAATGCTAACATAATCTAGTACACTCTCTATAAATTAAGAATAAATTTATGCAAAAAATTAGGACTTGGAAGATTAAAAACAAGGACTAGGTAACCTTACAGCAAAAATTCAATAATTACATATTTATTTAATTGTATAATGCCTATACCATGTCATTTCAAAACCAAATTGCTACATACTAGGCTTACCTGCATTGTAAACTACATCTTTTTTAGACCAAAAATCATCCATTATGAAGCCTTATGTGTTTACCGATAAATACCAAACACGAACAACTGAGTTTTTTATGAAATTTCACAAAAATAACAACCAAAGGTAACAAAACACTGCCTTTAGGACGCCATAAATTTTTTTTTCACGTCAACAATCTGTGACGCAAGGCGATCAATAGTTTAAGCTATGCTGGTTGCCAGACCACTGCCAGATGTGCAGATTCCAACGTCAGCGCCATCTGTCTAATCACCGCTATTCCAACTCCCCATTTAAACTTAGGTTTAAAAGCCACTATTAGAGAAAAACAGCTGCTTGATTAATTAATGTAAATGGCTGTAGGTAGCAAAAATGTTTTACATTTTTTTGCCGATTCAGAATTTATGCTTTGTTTTTCTTTTGATTTTGAATAGTAGGCAAATAATAAACACAATTTGTTTACATGTTAATTGTTTGCTCTTTTTTATATTTAATTTACAATATATTAAGTAATAATTGTTATGATATTTACATATTACAGCTATGACCAGTTGTGAATGCCTATTCTCAGATTATTGTTCATATCTCAGCAACCTATGTTTATTTTGGTTATTAGTAGGTACATAGTAAGATACTTTTATTTATTTTTGTTTTATACAGAGCACCGTGCAAGTGCGATCTTGCCTTGCGCTTAATAGCAGCGAATTTTTATAATTTATTTTACTCTCATTTATATAGTTTTTTAATTTTAACCAAGTATGCCAAGACATGAATCGCTTTCTTTTGCACACTTTAACGCTCGTTCATTGGCTTCAAATTGTGATATTTTTAGAGATTTCCTTCTTGAATCAGACTATGATATTATAGGTCTCTCAGAAACATGGCTAGGCGCCGATCTGGCCGACACAGCAATTGCAATTGATGGTTTTAAAATTATACGAGTAGATCGCCCCACTCGGGGGGGTGGTGTGGCTTTCTACTATAAAAATCACATTAAAATAAAAGTTATTCAAACTTCACTTAATTTTGATATCATTAGAGCAGTTGTGGATTAAACTTAAATTAAACGGAAAAAATATCTGTTTGGGTACGCTTTATAGGCCACCTTCATCCAGTTTAATTGAATTTTTCTCCGTGAAAATGATCTAGTGGCTTTTGGGGGTGATTGTAATATTAATTTACTATCGAATGATAACGCAGCTACTCAGCTTAATAACTTTTTGGATAGGCTTGGATTAAGCCAGCTCATCGGCACCCCAACCAGAGTTGCCAATGTGAACAGATCACTTATAAATATTTTAGTAACATCTGAGGAAACTTTGTGTAGTAACATTGACGTTCTAGCATCATCTTGTTTCCTGTGACATCAGGATTCCAAAAATTCGTTACCCGACGACCTTTAAAACCTTTCGCAATTTTCGAAATTTCGACCTCACTCAATTCCTAGCTTACTTCCACAGAGTCAACTGGGATCATATTTTTTCGATGAACAGTGTTAACAATATGGTGAAATTTTTAAACTCTAATCTTCTCAGACTTTTAAATATTCACGCTCCATATAAAACGGTTCGATTAAGAAAACCACCTGCTCCATGGCTTAATGACAATCTTAGATCGATTATGAGACTCAGAGACACAGCATAGTCACGTTAGATACAAAGCAAATAGATCAGATCAAGCATTACGTGAGTACCGTGAATTGAGAAACTTTGCTAATAGTTGTATTCGTGCCGAAAAAAAGGCATTTTTTCGATTCAAATTTAAAAATAACCCTAATTATTTTGGAAATATTTATGATGGCTAAACATCATTAAAAATCCTCAAAGTTTAACGGATTTTCGAAATTTTTAAAGCTTTTAAATTGATGTAAATATTTTGCGACTGGTTAGTCCGGAATTAAATAAGCACATAACATATATCATTAACAAGTCCCTCAGTAGTGGTTTTTTCCCTGACACGTGGAAGAGTGCTAATGTTATTCGATTCTCAAAATATCTTGCCCCACCAAATTTTCAAATTTTCGACCCATTGGCATTCTTCCTACGTTATCGAAAGTAGCCAAAAAAATTATTTTTAATCAGGTAAAAACTTACCTTTTCAACAACGGATTATTCCTGAGACTCAATCAGGTTTTAGAGAGGGACATAGTACTACATCAGCCCTTCTGAAAGTAACCGATGATATTTTTACAGCCAGCGATAACAAACTTAATACTTGCCTTCTTCTGATGGACTATAGTAAAGCTTTTGATAATCTTGATTACAATATTTTATGCACAAAGCTGCGATATTTCGGTCTGGACAACTTGGCGTTAAACTTGTTTAGTAGTTTTTTAACAAACCGATCTCAAAACTTAATATAAAATGGTGAAACATCGGATACAACCAAGGTCAATAAGGGGTACCGCAAGGGAGTATACTCGGTCCGCTGCTTTTTTCTGTTTATACACCAGATTTTGCAAAATTTTTAAATCACTCCAAAAGTCATCAATATGCAGACGATTTTCAATTGCATTTTTCCTTTTGCGCTACACGACCTTGAACAGGCTGTAGAGTATATTAATAGTGATTTGGATGTAATTCAAACTATTTCAGTGGCTCACGGACTAAAACTCAATGCATCCAAAACCGAACTTGTTGTGTTTGGTAGCAAAAAGGAAGCAATAACCAATCATAACAGCTTCAATATCAAACTTAATGGTGTAACAATAATACCGTCAGATTTTTGTAAAAACTTGGATTTATTTTTAGATTCAGATCTGCGATTTAATAAACATGTAAATATTATTTAACAAAAATCCTATTACAAACTTAAAGCTCTTTGTTTACATAAAAATATTATTAGTAAAGATGTTAAACTGCAACTTTGCGACAGTCTAATTCTCTCTTTTGTCTCGTACTGTTGTGTAATCTATTGGCCAGCCATTATTAACCCTGACAAAGAAAGCTTTCGAAAATTGCAAAACTCTTGTATACGCTATTGTTTTGGACTCAGGAAGTATGATTATGTGACTGAGTGCTCTGCAAGCTCTGGTTGGTTGAAACTGGATCAAAGGTATCAGGTTCAAGAAAGAAATTAAGACTTTTGTTTCTGATACTCAATAGTTTGTAGCGCGATCTGTCGTGCGTTTTTTATTTTTTTTTGTGCATAGGTTATTTTCTGCGTGTGCTTGGTGATTTGCTGTATTTTCAGTACAGAACTTCTTAGTTAGACAAGCGCGGATCTGGGTCAAAATCTAGGGGGGGGGGTATAAAAATCCACGAAAATTTTATTTTACAATATGTTTTTTTTCTAGAGGGAGTAATTTTTCTATTTTCCCTTTAGTTATTAGGAAAAAGTGCATATTTTTTTTTCTAGGGGGGGTAATTACCCCGTAACCCCCCCACTCAAATCCGCGCTTGTAGTTAGAATGTAATTAATATTTTTTTAAGCTTTTGTGTTATGTGTAGAATATATTTTTTGCTTCTCCTTTTAGTGGTTACATGGCAGAGCGTATGAAATACGAATGTCGCCGTTATTTGTATATTTATATAAGATATTTATAATAAAGGCATTTTTGATTTGATTTAGAGATATTTGAATAAAATATATTTTTTAATTGTTAAAAAAAATATTTATTCTTCAATGTTAGAAAAACATTTCTTTTTCGCTGTTTAAAATCAGAATTTTTTTAATGTTCGAAAAACAACGTTTTTTGATGTTGGACAAACATTTTATTTTCAATGTTATAAAAACATAAGATTTTTCTAACATCATAAAACGGGTTATTAAGCTTCTTTTTCACTATGAATAGGACGTTAGAACTAACATCCAACCTAACGTTATGTTTTTAAATTAAACATTATTTTGACGTTATTAAAATGTTTTTGTGTTTGGTGGGAAAGTGGACGTTTTTTGTACGTTTCATTTTGAACGTTTTAAAAACGTACTTTTTAGGTATGGGGAGGGCCTAAAAAGCACTTCCCTAGGACGTCCGGTGTTATTAGGGATACTTATACCACGCCAATAAAAGTAACACAACCTAGACGCAAATTTAAAAATGACATTGATGGGCTAGTCCACCACCCTCTCATCATATACAGGGTGTTTCCTAATTGAATGTCTATATTTATAGGGGTGATTTTTGAGCCTATTTTAAGAAAAAAACTTCATATGAACATATGTCCTAAATATCTTACCTTTTGAGATACAGGGTGCATGATGATATTGTCATATTAACGATATTGTTATGATCATGCAGAGAAACGGTTATTATTTTTGTAAGTGAAAACCATGCATCGGATTGAAAAAAATCAAGTGATCAACTTTGGTTAGAAATGATTGGGGATTTCAAAAATAATTTTTGTTTGGGGCAAAATCAGTGGCGTGCCATCAATGTCTGCCAAAATAGGCAGGTCAAATTACGTATGAACACCACTGATGGAAATAAAAAAAAAAGTGATACATTAGAAAATGCCTCTTGATTCATAGTACATGTATTGAATATTGAAGTGGTATTGTAGATATTAATAATAAATGATTTATTTTTGAAAACTTTACCACCCTGTATCTCAAAAGGTAAGACGTTTAGGACATATGTTCATATAAAGTTTTTTTCTTAAAATGGGCCCAAAAATCACCCCCATAAATATTGACATTCAATTAGGAAACACCCTGTATATACAGGTCGTGGTGGCTAGTCGCGACTCTATGATATCCAAATATGTCAACATACAGGGACTCTAGTCTATAGGTTCCTAATTTTTTGGTGAATAAGGAGGCTCGTATAGAAATTATTTTTGTTTTAATTATTTTTATAACTGGAAAATGCTTATTTTATAGAATTTTTTCCAGTTTTAAATCATTCTTCACAATCATATTTTTTGGTTTTAGCGTGTCTTACACAGACAAATTTTTATCAATATTAAAAAATGTGTTTCAATCCAGCTTGGGCAAATCAGCTGGAACTGTTAAAAGTTGTCATAAATATCAAAATCAATATAAATGTCAATGTTACTCGACTCAGCCTTTCTTGTGGAAAGCATACAATGAACACACAGAAATATCCGAGGACGCCTCGCAAAAAGCCAGCCTAAGGCTCGATGATAAATTCCACCCTAAGATTTTCCAGATATGCTCCTTTACGCTGAACAAATATGGTCACCCTACGTTTGATTGTTTCTTGGGATACCCGCCAAAGTTTGATCAATAAAATATAAATAGTTGGCATTTAAAATACAAAAAGTGCGAATTGAAAGTTTTCTTTTATTTTCTATAGTTTTATTATAATTTTGAAGACAAGTATGCCGCCTGTTAGCACTACTACAGGAAAACTTCATAGCCGAATCAAAGTAAAGTCAAAAGTTTTAGGAGATCACAGGTTTGCCGTTTTCTTTAGAAAATTACTAATGATTTTCGGTATTTTGGGGCCATCCATAAATTACCTAAGGCCAAGGGGGAAGAATGATGCAAGAAAGTGGGACAAAATGTTATGTTAGGGGGCGGGAGGCGGTTGGTACACAACTTTGTTACGTAAAATTTTTGAACCACATAAAAATAAAATATTTTTTTCACATTTTATTTATTTTATGTGCACTGACTTAAGTAGGTTTTTGTCGGTTTTACCAACATTTTTAACACAAATATTAGGTACCTTTTGCACACACTCCTAACTAACAGCTAACTTTATCCTTTATTATTGCGACGCGAAACGACAAATGTCACGTGTTATTTTTTTATCCTATATTTATCTGTCAAAAGCGTGTTTGGTGTTCTGTAGGCAATATTATTTAAAAAGTTCCGAAAACAACTAGGGAAAAACTAAATAAAAAATTTTTTAATAAAAAAACATCCAGTTGCTAAATCTATTTGTACCTACTAGTCGCAATTGGGTACAAAATTAATAGGTGTACCTATAATGTACGACATGCTTCAAATTTTAGTTTTGATGCCCAAAGCGCACTTACGAAATTATACAGTTTTGTATTTTCATGAATCAGGTTATTGGGTATTTTTGTGATACCACCCTATAAAAAAAAAGGATAAAAAAGGATTCAAAAAATGGATCCATTTTCTATCCGCTTTTTGAAATCCTTTTTCTGACCTTTGGGGGATAGAAAGTGTTAAGTATTAAAATGGATAACAAATTTTTAATTCATTTCAATACAGATCCTGGCATACAAAATAAATCCATTTTGAAACATTCTATCCTTTTGTATACACTTTTTGGCATTCAAAGTAAATCCATTTCAATACACTTTTTGGCATTCAAAAGGAATCCATTTCTATGTCATTAAGGGGATTTATTTTTAATCCCCTTTAATCCATAAAATCTTTAACCTTTTGAATCCCCTTTTAAGAATAGAGAATGAATACATTTTAATACCTTCGAGATCTACATTTTCAATCCTTTCTTATCCAAAAAAAGGATTTCAAAAAGCGTATGCAATTAGCATTAAAAAGTATATAAACATTCCATCCATTTCAATACACTTTTTGGCATTCAAAAGGAATCCATTTCTATGTCATTAAGGGGATTTATTTTTAATCCCCTTTAATCCATAAAATCTTTAACCTTTTGAATCCCCTTTTAAGAATAGAGAATGAATACATTTTAATACCTCCTAGATCTACATGTTCAATCCTTTCGTATCCAAAAAAAGGATTTGAAAAGGCGTATTAAATTGGCATTAAAAAGTATTCAAACATTTCATCCATTTCAATACACTTTGTGACATTCAAAAGGAATCCATTTCTATCCCATTAAGGGTTGTTATTTTGAATTCTCTTCAATCCATAAACTATTTATCCTTTTAAGTCCCCTTTGAAGTATACATAATTAATACATTTTAATACCTCCAAAAGTCACATTTTTAATTCTTTCTTATCCGAAAAAAGGATTTGAAAAGGCGAATTAAATTGTCATTAAAAAGTATATAAACATTCTATCCATTTCAATACACTTTTTGGCATTCAAAAGGAATCCATTTCTATGTCATTAAGAGGATTTATTTTTAATCCCCTTTAATCCATAAAATCTTTAACCTTTTGAATCCCCTTTCAAGAATAGAGAATGAATACATTTTAATACCTTCGAGATCTACATTTTCAATCCTTTCTTATCCAAAAAAAGGATTTTAAAAAGCGTATGCAATTAGCATTAAAAAGTATATAAATATTCAATCCATTTCAATACAGTTTGTGGAATTCAAAAGGAATCCCTTTCTATCTCATTGAGGGTTTTTATTTTTAATCCCCTGCAATCCATAAACTACTTATCCTTTTTAAATCCCCTTTTAAGTATGCAGAATGAATACATTTTAATACCTCCTAGATCTACATTTTCAATCCTTTCTTATCCAAAAAAAGGATTTTAAAAGGTGTATTAAATTGGCATTAAAAAGTATACAAACATTTCATCCATTTCAATGCACTTTGTGACATTCAAAAGGAATCCATTTCTATCCCATTAAGGGTTGTTATTTTGAATTCTCTTCAATCCATAAACTATTTATCCTTTTAAGTCCCCTTTTAAGTATACATAATATATACATAATACCTCCAAAAGTCACATTTTCAGTTCTTTCTTATCCGAAAAAAGGATTTGAAAAGGCGGATTAAATTGTCATTAAAAAGTATATAAACATTCCATCCATTCCAATACACTTTTTGGCATTCAAAAAGAATCCATTTCTATAGCATTAAGGGTTTTTTTAATCCCCTTCAATCCATAAAATAATTATCCTTTTGAATCATCTTCCAAGTATACAGAATAAATACATTTTAATACCTCCGAAATTTACATTTTCAATCCTGTCTTATCCAAAAAAAGGAATCCATTTCTATGTCATTAGGGGGTTTTATTTTTAATCCCCTTTAATCCATAAAATCTTTAACCTTTTGAATCCCCTTTCAAGAATACCGAATGAATACATTTTAATACCTTCGAAATCTACATTTTTAATCCTCTCTTATCAAAAAAAAAGGATTTCAAAAAGCGTATGCAATTAGCATTAAAAAGTATATAAACATTCCATCCATTTCAATACAGTTTGTGGCAATCAAAAAAAAAAAATAATAATAAAATTATTTATCCTTTTAAATCCCCTTTTAAGTATGCAGAATGAATATATTTTAATACCTCCTAGATCTATATTTTGAATCTTTTCTTATCCAAAAAAGGATTTGAAAATGCATAATAAATTGGCATTAAAAAGTATACAAACATTTCATCCATTTCAATACACTTTGTGACATTCAAAAGAAATCCATTTCTATCCCATTAAGGGTTTTTAATTTGAATTATCTCCAATCCATAAACTATTTATCATTTTAAGTCCCTTTATAAGTATACAGAATTAATGGGCAGTTCTTCAGAAAACCTGTGAAATGAGCTTCCGTTTTTTTTGAAAAATATAATATTAAAAAATAAGCTTTTTATTGTCTCTTAAAAAGAAAATGCTTCAATATTTTGCATAGAGTATGTTTCCCAGAAAAAATTATTATATTTTTGGAGAAAAAGTAAAAATAAGAAAAAGTGATTCATCAAAGCTGAGGTTATGTTAACAAAGCTGATAAATTACTTAGAAAATATATGTAGTGAACAAATTTTACATAAAAAAGTCATAACAAAACAAAAAAAACTACTTTTTATCAAAAAACACAGCAAAAATAGAAGAATTAAAAAAAAAGTATATTAACGAAACTAAGGTCAAGTTAACAAAGCTGATAAATTACTTAGAAAATATATATTGCAAAGCTTATTGTATTTAAATTTCTCATAACTAAATTTAAAAAACTACTACTACCAAATAAACAAAAATAATTATAATGAACAAAAAACCTAAAACCTATTATTTTCAAATTTTTAATCTCTTCTTAAACCACTTAAATCTTAAATGAGCAACAATATAAAAAGTTAATCTACAGATAATGGTTTGATGCTTTCGTTGGGAACTTGTTAAAACTATTTGGTTTTCACTCTCTCCAACGTCGATCATATGGATACGAATGATCCCCGTCTGGAACACGTTCTGACAATCAGGAACAAGTAATCCATGCCAATCCACGTCCGGTTTCGGCCTTTTGGGCCATCCTCAGGTGAATGTAGGCGATAGCTCCGTGTAGAGCATAAGTTGTGTGAAACCAACAGAAACAACTACTCAGAGGGAAAATACTCCTACCCGTATTAAATTATACTGATGGTTTGATGCTTTTGTTGGGAACTTGTTAAAACTGTTTGGTTTTCACTCTCTCCAACGTGGATCACAAGGATACGAATGATCCCCGTCTGGAACACGTTCTGATAAGGAACAAGTGTTCCATGATCCCCATCATACATTCTCTAGATTTTGCTTTTTTTTCATCTGCACCTTTTTTTGTGTCTTTATTTTTTTTGCATTTTTTCTAGAAATCAAAAAATTAATGTTTATAAAAAAGTTTATATATCAAAAAAATTTACCTATTTTTTAAGCTTTTATAAAATTCACTAAAAAGTTAAAAATTAATTTGTTGGTATTCCGATATCATAATAATAAAAGCGATGACCGCCTTGTAATACAGTCGAACCTCTCTAACTCGAACCTCTATAACTCGAACCTTTTAAGTGGTTCTGCACCTCAGACTAACAAATTTATTAATCTAAGTTCTGCACTTTTTATATGAACTTTAACCTCTTTAACTCGAATTTCTATAAGTCGAACTCTCCATAACTCGAACTGATTTGGTTGTCCCTTGAAGTTCGAGTTATAGAGGTTCGACTGTAATTTTGACCATGATTTTTTGATGATATGTTATTACATTTATTATTGTTTGAAAAAATGTTAATTCACTATAACTAGCAAAGAAATGCAATGTTAAGTAAACCCAACCCAACCTGACCCAAGCTACCGTTAATTGACTTTTTGTGTTAACGAAAAGGGCCGAAACGTTTCAACTGTCATTTCTGCCTAATAATTGACCCCAATAATTCGAAAATACTTTTTATTTTTTTGCTACCTAAGCTTTTTTAGTAAATTATACTATAATATTCAACTTTGTTAACACATCCTCAGCATTGTTACCACCAGTATTAACAAAGCTGATATTAACGGAGCTGAGAAATCTATTCATATTTCCCGCCTAACTCCTTGAAAACAAAATGTTGGGATCTGTTTTTTTGCCCTGTTTTTTATTACGTTTTGGGCATTATTAAGTCACATTTAGATTATTTAAGACATTTTTTGTATTGTCAGGAACTTGACAACAAAGTTGAGAAAGTGTGCTTGTCACTTACCTGTTTTGTCACTTCAAAATTAAAAAAAAAACACCAACACTTTACAGCGTCCACCTGCTTCTTGACAGCGAAGAATGTGACTAAAGTAAACGGAACAATGCAATGGCGGCTGCTTGTGTTGCCATATATGGATTTTAGTGCGATTTAAAAATTGGTAACAAAGCTGATGCAAAGAGGGTGTGACAATAATATTATTTTTAAAAAATCAGAGTGTCTTTTGTTGAATATTATTATTTTGGCTCAAAATAGTTTTTTTTTAGTTGATCTTGTTAGAACTTAACTATATTAATGTAAATCATTAACCATAACTTTAAAAAATAAGTCGGAATGTGCTCACCTTGGGGTTGTGACATTAACAAAGCCTGAGACCTCAGCTACTGTTAATACAGCAAAAATCCTTAATAATTAAAATATTTTTTTCTTTTTTTGGTGAGGTAGCAAATTAGATTGCATTTTATCCTATTTTAAATTAAAAAGTAGGTTTCTGCTTCAAAAAATGAGATATTTACCCCTGTGACACTGTTTCACAGGTTTTCTGAAGAACTGCCCTAATACATTTTAATACCTCCCAAATTCACATTTTCAATTCTTTCTTATCCAAAAAAAGGATTTGAAAAGGTGTATTAAATTGTCATTAAAAAGTATATGAACATTTCATCAATTTCAATACACTTTGTGTCATTCAAAAAGAATCCATTTCTATACCATTAAGAGTTTTTTTAATACCCTCCAATCCATTAAATAATTATCCTTTTGAATCCCCTTTCAAGTATACAGAATAAATACATTTTAATACCTCCAAAATTTACATTTTTCCCATTCTTAAAACTGAATAATTTTTGAGACTCAATCTCTTGTTGTTTTTGTACAATTTACGTTTTTGTTAACATTACGGCTTATGAGAAATCAGTTTGTTTGTCCTACGGAAGATATCTTAGATTGGATCATATGTTTTGCTAGACAGCCCTATAAGTACCTAGTTTAACAAAAAAAAATAATAATAACACCAACCAAATACCTAACCTAGAAAAATGTTTCTATTTATAGATTGGCAATAACTCCAAAAAACTTTTGTTCTTATTTCTTCTATCCTACCCATATATACAATTTATACAGGTGGTACCATAATTAGCAGAACACCTCAATATATTAGAAACTAGCAGTTTTCAAAAAACTGTTAAACAGGAGATTTTTACGGTTAATTCTTAACTGAAAAATTTCTCTGGATTAAGTTCAAAGCTTCTCTCAAAACTCTCCTTTTAAACATTTTTTTAACTGCTAGTTTCCTATTTATATATAAGTATACATATTATATAGTTTCTTATTTATGTTCTGCTATTTATGGTGCAAAAAAATAATAAAGAAGAGGACAGATTCAAATTAACCAACCTTTTATTCATAATTTCTATTCACTTAGCTGAAAAACATCCTTAGCAAAATGGCACCATAAATACTATCCTTGATTTAAAATCCATATAAACACTATCCTTGAAGCTGAGCCACAATAGACCCGATAGTAGTCACAGTAGAAGGGCTCCAAGGCCCACTCAGATATGAATCATGAATCATCCTTGAACCTCTACCAAATGGAAAAAATGGTCTCATATAACGCGTACTATGAGAGGAAGTTCACTGGAATGTCCCTATTAAAACAAAACTTATGACTTGACTTGTTCTAAGATAATGTTTTAAGCAATAATCACCTACCAAAAGTCTCTAGCTCACTGAGAAGTATAAAAAATATCTGTTGCAAGATTTAAAAAGTTAGGTAAAGATTCAAGTTAAAAGAAAACTTTTTGATATAATTTTTCAATTTATTAAATAAAAAAATGCTTTTATATAAAACACTCCAGAACTAAAATAATATTTGTATTTCTCAACTAATTTATGGTAAAATTGACTGCTAAGAACCTTTCTGATTTCTCTTATACATCTAGTTTATAAATAGGCACTTAACTACCCTCCTTTCTAAGTAGGGGCCTTACAGAACACACGGATTCGAAATTAAATTTAAAACAACGTACCTGGCCAAACCGATCTGGCAATCCAAAAAACGCAAGAAAAGACCAAATTGAAAACTCAAGAAGAGGAAAAACCTTAGAGTAATAATGGAAAAACTAAAAAACATTCAATTTCATTGATTTTAGTACGCAAATATTGACATAACCACAGATTAGGTAAATAAGGACGTAGTCACCCAACCAATATGAATAACACCACCATGTCTATGGTGTATTCGAAGAGGAGCCGCTCAAAAATTAATAAAATAAAATTTGAAAAAGTGACACTATTTTTAAAGGATTCCGAATGGCTCCCCCCGATGCGAAGATTTTTTTGGTATTTTCCACATATTTCATTAATAAAAACATAAAATACGGCAGTGGCGTATATAGAAAAACAACACAGTTTTGGGGGCTCTGGTACAAAATAGCGCAGGACAAAATAGCGTGGACAAAATGGCGCAGGACAAAATAGCGCAGGACAAAATAGCGCAGGATAAAATAGCGCAGGACAAAATAGCGCAGGACAAAATGGCGCAGGACAAAATAGCGCATGTCAAAATAGCGCACGTCATAAATCCCAAGTCGATTTGCCCTGTCCAGCCGAAGTGGACCAGGGGCCGAGGATAGGTTAGGTTAGTATCCCAACCTGACCCGGTTAGGTTTTTTACAAAAAAAACTTGCCTGAACAGATCAGGTAAGTTTTTTTTTGTAAATAAACCTAACCGGGTCAGGTTGGGACACTAACCTAACCTATCCTCGGCCCCTGGTCCACTTCGGCTGGGGCAGTTTGAGTGATAAGGTTAGGCCTTCACTGTTTATTAAACTAACCAAGTAAGGTTAGGTTATTTTTTTAGTATCTCCGAGGATAGGTTAGGTTAGTATCCCAACCTAACCGGGTCAGGTTGGGATACTAACCTAACCTATCCTCGGCCCCTGATCCACTTCGGCTGGTGCAGTTTGAGTGATAAGGTTAGGCCTTCACTGTATATTAAACTAACCAAGTAAGGTTAGGTTATTTTTTAGTATCTTTTTGAGATCTGCGCTATTTTGTCCTGCGCTATTTTGTCCCGGGCTACTTTGTCCCGCACTGTTTTGTCCTCGCTATTTTGTCCTGCGCTATTTTGTACTAGAGCCATTTTGGGGGGGGGGGGGGGGGGGCGAGACCCCATGAGGCCGTAGTTGATGCTATTTTATGTTTGTATTCATGAAATATGTGGAAAATATCTAAAAAATCTTAGCTACGGGGGGCCCGGCCCCCCCCCTCATATACGCCCAAAACTGTCTCGGGCCCACCCCGAAGCTTTTTTCTATATACGCCACTGATTATGACCAAATTAGGAACCCTGGAACGCCACAGTCAGAAAGATCGGTTATAAATTTCTTAAACAGTTTGACACGCAATCACATCGTTGATTGAAAAAGTTATTCAATCAAAATTTGTAAAAATGATCTCGGCTGTGACGTCATAATTTTTTAGAAAAAATCGCCCAGCTATAAGAATTTAAGCAATTTTCAACAGGTATTTAATTATCATTTAAATTTAGAATTTTTAGAATATTCTTTACACAAGGTACCTACACTTAAAATTACCAATTCTCTAAAAAGCAATATTTTTGTACAGTTTTATTATTCAAAAATGTTTAAAGAATATTGTAGTGTTTTTTGTAGAATGTATTCATGCCATGAATATTATTAAAATATATGTGTATTTTCTAGTGCATTCCGGAATATTCTTAGCATGTTAATCTCAGAATATTCTTGGCACGTTCATAACTGGTATATACTATGGATGAACTAAAGTGAAACATTCTCACATGGTATATGCCAAGAATATGGTATGCTGATTCCTAAAAGAAGATCCTTTACAGTATATTCATCGCATATACTTGGGATGTGTATCTTCTTTTCAAAAAATGCTAAGCATATCACTAAAAGAATATTCTTTAAAGTACCTAAAAAGCATATACAAAGCATTTGAATGTTCTTTCAATGCTATGTGGGAAATAATGAATTCATAAAAAGTCATTTAAATGGATTGTTTTATAGCGTATTGGTATGTATTCAGATGTATTAAAAATGAATCCTTTTATGTTTATTCGGTTGTATTGAGAAAGGAAGGAATTAAAACGTATTCATTGGTATAAATAATGATTACATATAAAGGTATGTAATTGGATTGCTTTAAATAGTATAAATATGTATTCAAATATATAGAAAATGAATACTTGAAAAGTTCATTCAATTGTATTGAATGAATTCATAAAAAGTCATTTAAATGGATTATTCCATGGCGTATTAGTATGTATTCAAATGTATTAAAAATGAATCCTTTTATGTTTATTCGGTTGCATTGAGAAAGGAAGGAATTAAAAAGTATTCATTGGTATAAATAATGATTACATAAAAAGGTATTTAATTGGATTGCTTTAAAGAGTATAAATATGTATTCAAATATATAGAAAATGAATACTTGAAAAGTTCATTCAATTGTATTGATAAAGGAAAGTATTGAAAAGTATTCAACGGGATAAATAATGAATTCATAAAAAGTCATTTAAATGGATTGTTCTATAGCGTATTAGTACGTATTCAAATGTATTAAAAATGAATCCTTCTATGTTTATTCGGTTGCATTGAGAAAGGAAGGTATTAAAACGTATTCATTGGTATAAATAATGATTACATAAAAAGGTATTTAATTGGATTGCTTTAAAGAGTATAAATATGTATTCAAATATATAGAAAATGAATACTTGAAAAGTTCATTCAATTGTATTGATAAAGGAAGGTATTGAAAAGTATTCAACGGGATAAATAATGAATTCATAAAAAGTCATTTAAATGGATTATTCCATAGCGTATTAGTATGTATTCAAATGTATTAAAAATGAATCCTTGTAGTTTATTCGGTTGTATTGAGAAAGGATGAAATTAAAAAGTATTCGTTGGTATAAATAATGATTACATAAAAAGGTATTTAATTGGATTGCTTTAAAGAGTATAAATATGTATTCAAATATATAGAAAATGAATACTTGAAAAGTTCATTCAATTGTATTGATAAAGGAAGGTATTAAAAAGTATTCAACAGGATAAATAATGAATTCATTAAAAGTCATTTAAATGGATTGTTCTATAGCGTATTAGTATGTATTCAAATGTATTAAAAATGAATCCTTCTATGTTTATTCGGTTGCATTGAGAAAGGAAGGAATTAAAAAGTATTCATTGGTATAAATAATGATTACATAAAAAGGTATTTAATTGGATTGCTTTAAAGAGTATAAATATGTATTCAAATATATAGAAAATGAATACTTGAAAAGTTCATTCAATTGTATTAATAAAGGAAGGTATTGAAAAGTATTCAACGGGATAAATAATGAATTCATAAAAAGTCATTTAAGTGGATTATTCCATAGCGTATTAGTATGTATTCAAATGTATTAAAAATGAATTCGTGTATGTTTATTCGGTTGTATTGAGAAAGGATGAAATTAAAAAGTATTCGTTGGTATACATAATGATTACATAAAAAGGTATTTAATTGGATTGCTTTAAAGAGTATAAATATGTATTCAAATATATAGAAAATGAATACTTGAAAAGTTCCTTCAATTGTATTGATAAAGGAAGGCATTGAAAAGTATTCAACGGGATAAATAATGAATTCATAAAAAGTCATTTAAATGGATGTTTCTATAGCGTATTAGTATGTATTCAAATGTATTAAAAATGAATCCTTCTATGTTTATTCGGTTGCATTGAGAAAGGAAGGAATTAAAAAGTATTCATTGGTATAAATAATGATTACATAAAAAGGTATTTAATTGGATTGCTTTAAAGTGTATAAATATGTATTCAAATATATAGAAAATGAATACTTGAAAAGTCATTCAATTGTATTGATAAAGGAAGGTATTGAAAAGTATTCAACGGTATAAATAATGAATTCATAAAAAGTCATTTAAATGGATAGGTTTGAAAAGATATTGAGAAGTATTTAAATGTATAAAAAATTAATTCAGAATTTGGTATATACATGTAACCAAAACAGTTTTGGGTAAAAAAGTATTGGTTGGAATAAATTCTGAATACCTATCCTCTGCTCAGGGAATTGAGCAGGATACATAGTTATTAAAAGGTATAAAAACTGAATACTTTTTAATGCCATTGAATCCATTATTTTTTATAGGGCAGTAGATTTATCAGGTGTTTTTTTTGTTTAAAATTTTTTTATGTCCAACTTTTAGGTTTAATTTTTAATCAGCTATTCATTTAACTAAATTAAGTTATTAAGGAAAGTAGACGTGAATTAAGCATGTCATAAAATTTTTACTCATTCAAGCGACATTAAAAAAGTATAAGTTTTTTATATGAAAATGTCCCTGAGAACACCCTGCATAATGTACAATAAATATTTTACCGAAAACGAATTGCTCTTCCCAAAAAAACCCCAATTTTCTTTGCAAATAGATTGCGCCGTGTATCTTGACTAATATCAACTTTTGGACTAAGGCAAGTGAAGCCAAATCGTAATATTTTGATTCAAGGAATCTACAGTTTTATTATATACCATTAGTTCTGGGACACCTTGTATATAATAATCTTATTTTTTATAATTTATACCCACATATAATACTAATTGTACTATTATAAAAATATATTAAATTATATAGTAGGGGCCTATATTATGTTTACAATTACCTATGAAATAGTATTCCACCAATTATTTATTTATCGACGCCTTGTCGACTTCTACAGCTATGCACTGCATACGAAGTCATTCTTAAACTTCACAATTTTCTTCAAAAATATCCAAAATAGTTCAAATCAATTACTAAAACCCAAGAAAAACGGCACAGAAACTTTGAACAGCTGACTTGCAGTAAAGCTACCACAAGTTATTGTTGATATAATTTCACTTAACACATTTGTGCATAATAAAAGAACAGACCTTAAATAATTGTGTATTGCAGTTAACTCATTTTTGCGAAAAAGTGCACTTAGCACATTTGTGCGCTACACCATCGATGTATCCTGTCGCAAATCTTGAAAGCCTTCAGCGGTTGTTTCTCTATGTCCTCTTCATCCAGACCTTGAACTTCCCTAAGCTTCCTCATGCATTCCTTCATCTCCACCTCTTTCGCTTCTCACTCCATACCCATTCTTCTTCTTTTTTCTTTCGCTCTTCTTTCATTCTCCTGTCTTCCTTCTTCCAGTTTCCTTTCTTCTTCTACTCTTCTCATCTCTTCTAACTTCTTTTCCAACTCTTCCTGTTCTCGTTCTTCTTTAGCCCTTCTTTTCTCCTCTTCTCTGTTTTTCTCTTCCTCTAGTCTCTTTTCTTCTTCTATCTTTTTTCTTCTATCCTCTTCCCGTTTTCTGTCCTCCTCGAATCTTCGTTTTATCTCTTCCTCAAACTTCATTATTCTCTGCTCCTCCTCTCTTGCTAATTCATCTTCTGTTTGTATCCCTTCTTTGTCCTCCTCCTTCTGTATGCCTTTATCCCCTTTGTTCTTTTCTTCTTCTTCGTTCTTTTCCTTTTTCGTTGTTATGCGCTTTGGCTTCTCCCTTTTCTTCTTGTCAACCTTTCCAGGGCTTGATGGACCTTCCCCTCTTTTCCTGTTGTCGCTCTTATCCGTCCCACTATCCTCCCCCACACCACTGTACCTGAAGGATGTCCCTCCCACACTGCTCCTTCTGTACGGTGGCGTCCTCGTTATGAAATTCCTGTATGTCTAACCGTCATGTACGTGACCCCCCGTCTGTCAGTCCCCTCCCGACCACATTACAAAACTACGAAAACCAGACAAAGCAACACAGAACAAAACCAAGACAGTGCAGAACGGACCGCCCCCTCATGGGCCCCCGGCGACCCCCGGCGCCAGGGACCCAGGATGGCCATTGAACAACCAACGATCATCGGTAAGGCTCGCCCCACCATGGACCCCGGGCGACCTCCGGCGCCAGAAACCCATGGTGGCCCGACCCCCCCCCCCTTCTGTGCGTGTCTGAATGTGTGTGTGTGTGTGTGTGTGTGTGTCCCTTTAGTCGCCTTTTACGACAGGCAGGACGTACCGTAGAACTATTCTTTTATACACCCGGTCCTACACGAGTGGGGGGGGGGTGTATGGGAAATTACCCCCCCCCCCCCAAATCTAATTTATTTTTAACACACAATACACCTCTTGGTTGGGGTCTAGGACAATTTGCCGCCGCCGAATCGCCACGGCTATATTTAACGTCGGGCCAACGCGCCACCGGCGCCGATCTGATTTGTCACCGGGCTAACTCGCCGCCGTAGTTTTAGTTTTTTTTAGCAGTTATACTTAACTTGAATATTTCTTTGTCTATTGATGCTTTTGTTGAAGATCTTGCGACAATTTATTCAAGTACTCTTCGATGAGCTAAAAATTTTATATTTGACAGGTGTATAGAGTTTCGGTTACAATGCAATTTTGTATTTTTTATCACAAAATGGCAAGTTCAAAATGGTGGGCATGTTTATTTACCTATAAACCGATTTTATCAAAGTTGAAATACGTATTACAATTTTTGACCTAATCTAAGAAAAATTAAATTAGCTTATCCAAAATTTTAGACAAAAGCAAAAATAAACAAACAAATATGCGAAGTCATCGGGCCGGCAAAGTGTCGGACCGCTGGCGAATTGGCCCATTCTCCCTCACCGGCGGCGGTCATATCATATGACAAAGGGGAGGGGGCGCATGGGTAACCCACAGGCGTTAAACCACGGAAAGGTTTAAGGTGAACATTTATTTTGGTGTCACTTCCTGCACAAACCCATTGCTTAAGGGGCGGGGCATGGCTCCCATTGCCCTCTCTTATAACCGCTTGGTGAATATGCAAAAGATTTTTGTGCAAAACGCGATATATAACCCCCCCCCCCCCCCCCAAAATGAAATTCGTAGATCCGCTTCTGAGTTTTCTAACAATTTTCTCGGAAAAATTGGTGAGGAGCTCTTGTGCAATTTTTTCACTTGAAAACACTTTTTGACATTGGAATGCGTTGTTATTATTGTAAGTAATATTATAATTGCTTTTTTTCGGCCATCAAGTTTTTTTGGTCCACAAGTTTTTTAAAAAGGCTTTTTTTATCCAAATCAGGTGTTTTTTGTCCGCGCCGTTAGGGCCGTCGTAATAAGTGGAGCGGAAGATTTTGGTGGCTATCGAAAGCCGCCTTCTACTTTTAAATAATTTTCAAGCGACCGGTATGCCATCTGAATCGGCTAATTTAATAAGATAGATATTTCCAATTTATGGTTTTGTCTTTATACGATAAAGAGGTACATATATTAAAAAAGTAATGATCGTATTTCAAATTTGATAAACTCGGTTTATAGGTAAATAAAAATGTCCACCACTTTGAACTCGCCGAGCGAGTCAGCGGCCGAGAATTGGCCCTTTCACCCTCACCGGCCGGCGGTCATATCATATGACGAAGGGGAGGGGGCGCTTGGGTAATCCACAGGCGTAAAACCACCAAAAGGTTTAAGGTGAACAAATCTGGTAAAATTATCACGTCCTTGCAATTCAACTACACGTAGATTTAGTGGGAATAAGGACACTGTTGTTCTGGTAAATATACGCTTTAATCCATCGGTTGATGAGGAGCTGTTGCAATTTTTTCACTTGAAAACACTTTTTGACGTTAAGATGGGACGGAGAGAAATAATCTGGAGTAATATCATAATTGCTTTTTTCGGTCAAGTTTTTTGGAGTATCTTTTTTTTTTGGTCCACAAGTTTTAAAAAAAGGCTTTTTTATCCAAAATTAGGCTTTTTGTTCGCGATGTCAAGGCCGCCATAATGGGTGGAGCTATCGAAGGCCGCCTTCTCATATACATAATATTCCAATACCCACGGTAACTGCCATTCATGATGCAAACATTAGGGCCTTGGGATCTTTTAGCAAAAAAGACCTGCTTTCAAAGGCATATGCATATTATTTTCATATAGTACGTATTATTGCAATACCTATGGTACCTTACGATGCAGAATGCAAACATATTTGAAATAGCAATATAAATGGGTTTATGTCCTGATTGGTTATACTTTTACGCATAAATATTATTTTATTCTTGTATTCGTTACGTCAAATAATCGGCGTGCAGTTGACAAAAACTCTATCTATGTAAATTTGGTATCTGTGCACTTTTCGTACCTTTATTTCTGAATGTTTGCATCCAACGCCAACCATTGTGTAAATAGGTAACAGGGAGTATTAGAATATTACGTATTAGACCAGGCAAACATTTAGGATTTCCAAACAATCGTCCTTCTTTACCAAATTTTGCACACATATACAGTACCCTTCCACGGTTCCAAGAACATACTTCGTTAAGTTTTTTGTTAACTTTTCTATGGCGCAGAGGCCATTTTACTGATGTACGAGATTCGTACAAACATAAGTTTCTTATTTATTAAATTGCTTCACAACCGGGACCACCCTGTATATCCTGAATATATTTTTTAAAAGCTGTTAAAATTTCTAATAAAATAATGTATTACAGCATGACAATTTTTTTTTAATTAAGGAAAAATATAAGCAAGTACTACAGGGGAAATACGATAAGTTTTTATGGTGACAAAAACAGAGCAAAATCGCATTTTCTTGAAGATATTGTATTGACTCGGATTAATCAAATTTTTTTAAAAATCGTTTGAAATATTTAAATGAGTGAAGCAAAAATTTATAGCAGGTTGACGGCGCTTTCACAGAATTTTTTTTTTAATTCTAGATACAAGGGTAAGCCACACAAATAATCAGAAATCTTAAAAATGCCTATTTGGTGTCTCTTGATTTTATTTAAATTTTGTCAGTTTTTACCTCATAACATTGCCATTTCTACTGAGGATTTTATCTGCTAATATTTTTATTGTTTCTTACATATTTCTAAATAAAAAAATGTGAGACATATCTATCTGCGCGATGTCGCTCTATATGCATATATTTATTTTAGCAGGCCATGTTTTTTAAAAAAGAGTACTTTTTACCGTTTTCAATTTTTCACAAATAACAATCAAGTTCCCGATCGGGTTACATTTATAAAATTTGGTACAATTAACAAAAGAAGTATTATGGTTGACAAGCAAACTTATATAATTACCTGAAATTTTGCACATATGTCAAAATTTCACCATTTTTTTCTTGTAAAAGTGCCAAAATCGACCTTTTTTAAATACTTAATGCAATATGGCCAAACGCTCGCTGAACTTAACGAAATAAGAACAAAGTTCACCTTCTTCCATTTTTTGGTTATGCTCGGGCTGAATCAAGTTTTAAAAAGCTGAAACGCTGAGTCTTCCAAGTACCTTTATCTTTGAGGATTTGCACATCTATAAAAATATTTTTTGGAAAAAAAAGTATTTTTTACCCAAATTTAGATTTATTATTCAAAAAAACAACTATTTAAGAATTTATTTGCAGTTTTGGCATAAAACTCTTAAAAACATAATTAATTACATAAATACATAAAGAACGCAAAATGATACGTTTTGGAATAATGTCAGTTTCAATACATATTGAAGGCTGTATTGACCTTTTAGGAGAGCTTCAAATATATTGACAACATATTGAAGCCTATATAGTCAGAGCATATTATTAGCTCACACTACTACTATAAGTAGTGTGAGCTATGGTGATCGTAATTTTTTCGAGAAAAAAAAGTTGCTCCGATTTTAAAAATTTTTATATATTTTTGCGTTTCAGATGATTTTGAAACTTTTTTGTTTTGCTGTCTGTCTGTCTGTCTGTCTGTCTGTCTGTCTGTCTGTATGTCTGTCTGTATGTCTGTCTGTAACGAACAACCCGCATAACTCAAAAACCGCTTGTCCGATTTTAATGAAATTTGGTACCTAAGTTGGGTCTTGGGCCGTGATGGTCCCATTTAAAAATGAACAAAATCCACCGAACGCAAGCCAAATAAAAGAGTGGGGGTAGATTCCAAAAATTAGAGTTTATGTGAAAATATGGCGTGTGTGATATCAAACGAAAGGTAATTAAGTCTGGAGTTAAAAAAAATAAATTTTAGTTTATTTTAAAAAAAAGGGTGGGGGTAGATGTCAAAAATTTGAGTTTAAGTCAAAACATGGCTTGTGTGGTATCAAACGAAAGGTAATTGAGTCTGGAGTTGAATAAAATATATTTCAGTTTTTGATTATATTAGCTCACACTATAACTTATAGTACCTAGTGTGAGCTTAGGTGCCCATAGATTGGCAGAGTATTTTAAAAGGCTGTCCGTTTTCGGTCTAGAAGCAAATCATATTACTTTTTGGCAACAGACCATTTCCCCCTAATTTGACCCCGCTGAATCCGAATATCTCTGTTGCCAACTCGACAAATCGACAGGGACGGAGAAAATCCCCCCAAACCCCCAAAAACCTGTTTTTTTTCAGTTTTATGCAATTTTCTCGAAAACTGACCTTTTTATCAAAAATTGTAAAGAACAGTTTTTTGTGGAGAATAAAATTCCCTTTCCAACAATGTATTGGTCGATAAGGTTAGGAAAAGCAAGTAGCTCTTCAGTGGCGTACGTATATTGGGATTATTTAGAAAAAACATGTTTATTATAGGTTTTTCAAAATTTTCTCAGAAACTACACTTTTTAGGAAAAAATATGTAGTAAACTTTATTGTAGAACATAACATTTTCTTTTTAAAACTTTATTAAAATGTCGGGTTGTTGCCATATTTAAGGCTTCAGGGGCGTACTAATATAAACTTATTTTCAAAAATAACTGAAATAATCAGTTTCTCTTGCATATTTAAATATCTTTTCTAAGATTTTCAGAAAAAAATGTGCCTTTATTCTTTATTCAGGATAAGACAATTTCTTTTTAAATGATATATTACAAAGTGAGGTTAATGTTATGATAAATACTTCAAAAAGGTTCGTAATTTATACCTACTAAAATAAAATGTTTCCAGATTAAAATAAACTGTTTATTGATTAGATTAGATATTTTATTTTCTCTAAATAAATTCTTTAAAGCAAAAAAACACCGGTGGTTATAAGGGGAGGGGGCATAGGGGCTATGGCCCCCCCTAAGCAATATTTTTGTGCCGAAAGTAACAGTAGTAACTTTTGAAATAACAAAATAACATTAACATTAATAACAATAACATTAATAACAAATATTAAAAATACAAATTTACGGTATCAAGTCGAATTGACCTGTCCAGTCGATGTGGACCCGCGGCCGTACTTTCGATCTTTTGTACTTTCGATCTTTTGTACTTTCGACCTTTTGTACTTTTGACCTTTTGAACTTTCGACCTTTTGTTTTTTGATCTTTTGTACTTTCGACCTTTTGTATTTTCGACCTTTTGTACTTTCGACCTTATTTTTTCGACCTTTTGTATTTTCGACCTTTTGTACTTTCGACCTTTTATCCGCCGCTCTTTATTACCTACCGAAACGCTAAAGACACAAAATTGATTAGTTTGGATTGATCTTAAATAATTTCTTTAAATTAAGAACACCACTGGAGCGGTAAATATAAAAAGCTTTCACTTTGTTATACATCGTTTGAAAGGAAATTTTATTGGCTATGACAAAGTGTGGAACATATTTTTTGATCAAGGGCTTGGTTTTTAAGAAAATTGAATAAAACGTATGAAAAACATGTTTTTTTTAATGATTTGTTAAAATCATCCCCATTGACGGACGTCGCTAGAGAGTTTGCTATAAGTAAAACCCCACCGAGTTTCACATTTTTGAAAAGGGAATTTCCCTGTCTACAAAAAAGTGTAGAACAAGTTTTTTCATGTTAAGCTTAGTTTTTGAGAAAATTAGATAAAACGTGTAACAAGAATGGTTTAATTTCTGTTTTTTCAAAATTAATTTAATTTACGGATGCCCCTGAAGTTTTATTTATCAAACCGATTTAATCACGTTATACGTCATTTTGAAGGAAATTTTATTAAGTATACCAAAATGTAATTCATGGTTTTCTGTAGATATTAGTTTTTAAAAAAATTAAATAAATCTTGGAAAAAACATAGGTATTTTTTCAACTTTTTTTAATTACTTCAATTAACGGACGCCGCTGGAGAGCTTGCTATTAGTCTAACTTTATTAAGTTGTTAAAAAGGGAATTTTATTGTCTACAATAAAGTATATTATATATTTTTCTCTTAGAAGCTTAGTTTTTAAGAAAATTTGAAAAAACCTCAAACTTTCCGATTTTGGGGGGTCTGGTGGGGTTTTTGGAGGTTTCTGCAGCCATTAAAAATACTCTGCCAATCTATGGGCACCTAAGCTCACACTAGGTACTATAGTTATAGTGTGAGCTAATATAATCAAAAACTGAAATATATTTTATTCAACTCCAGACTCAATTACCTTTCGTTTGATACCACACAAGCCATGTTTTGACTTAAACTCAAATTTTTTCAATCTACCAACCACCCTTTTAAAAAAAACTAAAATGTATTTTGTTTAACTCCAGACTCAATTACCTTTCGTTTGATATCACACACGCCATATTTTCACTTAAACTCTAATTTTTGACATCTACCCCCACCTTTTTTTTTAAAATAAACTAAAATTTATTTTTTTTAACTCCAGATTTAATTACCTTTCGTTTGATATCACACACGCCATATTTTCACATAAACTCTAATTTTTGGAATCTACCCCCACCCTTTTATTTGGCTTGCGTTCGGTGGATTTTGTTCATTTTTAAATGGGACCATCACGGCCGAAGACCCAACTTAGGTACCAAATTTCATTAAAATCGGACAAGCGGTTTTTGAGTTATGCGGGTTGGTCGTTACAGACAGACATACAGACAGACATACAGACAGACAGACAGACAGACAGACAGACAGACAGACAGACAGACAGACAGACAGACAGACAGACAGACAGACAGACAGACAGACAGACAGACAGACAGACAGACAGACAGACAGACAGCAAAACAAAAAAGTTTCAAAATCATCTGAAACGCAAAGATATATAAAAAATTTTAAAATCGGAGCAACTTTTTTTTTTTCGAAAAAATTACGATCACCATAGCTCACACTACTTATAGTAGTAGTGTGAGCTAAAATATAATATGTTATTATTTTTTAATTTGACAAATATATATTTTGAATGTACACCTGTGACAAATTGGGTTTTCCAGCGGCAATTTAAAATTCCGCAGCCATTTTGGCCGCCATCTTGAATATCTCAGCCCCTGTCAATATTTCGAGTTGGCAACAGGGATATTCGGATTCAGCGGGGTCAAAATAGGGGGATTTGCCCATTTGCCAAAAAGTAATATAAAATGCTTCTAGAAAGTGGATATTCCCGAATCTTGCCTGAACTAATATTGATAGAAATTTGTATTGATAGTGTTACAAATTTAAGTTATTTAAATTTTATAGTTAGAATTTATTTAGGTTTAGTGTAGTATTAGGTTGACGTATTTTATGGTTGTATTCTTAATCTAGGTTTTAGTTGCGTTATCTGTGACAAACTGGTATGCGAACGATCTAGAAAAGGTTGGAATAATTCCGAATCGAACAACGATGGAAAATTCTCGAATAGTAGGCAGCCCGTTATATATAGGGCCGGACGTCGTGCATCAGTCAGTCAGAGATAACCAATGGTAGTGATCGCTAGATGTTAACGCGAAGTTAATAGGCGTATTAAAGTAGTGAATTATTAGCAAGTTATTAGAAAATTTAAGTGCGTGTTTCTGTACATAATTTATGGGAATACATTGACGTATCGTTTTTAACAATTGCGAGTTTTAATTGTTGTGGAGAACCCGTAACAATTGGTGTCAGAAGTGAGATTAAAAGAAATAAATAGTGCAAAGACTATCCTTACATAGTACCACCGGCTAGGACAATTGGACAGAAAAACAGGAAGTGATTTTTCCAGAATATTCGAAGAAGTTCGATATTGATTTATTCAAAAACCAAAAGAGATATTTAAGAATCGACTTCGATATTAGCTTAGTTAGTTAAAAAGTAAGAATTAGAAAGAATTTCTAGAATCTTCCATCACTTTCTACGACGCTCTATTCGAAAACCAGAAGAAATATCCAAAAAGCGACTTCGAGATTAGCTTAGTAATTTCAAAAGTAAGAACTAAAAAGAATTTCTAGAAGATTCCATAACATTCTACGACGTTCTATTCAAAAATTAGAAGAGATATACAAATACCGATTTCGACATTAGTTTAGTTATTTCAAAAGTAAGAATTAGAAAGAATTTCTAGAAGATTCCATAACATTCTACGACGTTCTATTCAAAAACTAGAAGAGATATACAAATACCGACTTCGACAGTAGCTTAGTTATTTCAAAAGTAAGAATTACCAAGATATTCTAGAATATTCCATTAGGTCCTATTTAAGAATCAGAGGAGATAATGGAAAAAAAAACAAAACCGACTACGACATTAGCTTTATAGACCAAAAAATAAACATTTTAAGTGATTTATCAGGAAGTTGATGCTTACTAGACAATCGGATCGGCAAAGATGGAAGATCTAACTAAAATGATGCAGGCTCTAGCAGCTCAAATGGCTCAAAACCAGAACGATATAAGACAGACCATTGAACAAAACCAAAACGATATGAAACAGACATTTGAGCAAAGATTAGATGGCATTCAAGAAAACGTCGATCAAATAAAGAGCAACTCCGAGCAGCTTAGAGGAGAGTTCAAGGCAGAAACCGAAGATCTTAAGGAAGAAATAACTCAGAGAATGCAGAATGTAGAAGAAAAGGTACAAAACAAATTGCAGAATGTAGAAGAAACGTTACAGAACAAATTGCAGAATGTTGAAGAAAAAGTGGAGACCAAGCTACAGAATGTAAGAGAAGAAGTTTTTCAAACAGTGGAAGAAAAGCTCCAGGATGTGTCAAAACAGCTTATACAGCTTCAGAAAGAACATAACAAAATAAAAGCTCAGAGATGTGTTGTGAATTCCAACCAAAACATTAAGCCTCCAAATTTTGACGGTACGTCCTCCTGGTCCACCTACAAACAACAATTTGAAGCTGCCGCCGCTGCAAATGGTTGGGACGAGGACGAAAAAGCTAGAGCGTTGTTAGTAGCTCTACGGGAACCTGCACTCGGACTTTTACGGTCCATTCCAGTCGAACAAAAACAGAATTATAACACTTTAGTGGCAGCGCTAGAAAGAAGGTATGGAGACGAACACTTGCGAAATTTACATTGGTCAGAATTAAATATTCGTCAACAGAGAGCAGGAGAATCACTGCAAGAGTATGAAGCAGATATCAGGAGGCTGATGTATTTAGCTTACCCAGAAATGCCAGAAAATTACAGAGATCCCTTCACGGTAGATCCCTTTATTAACGGATTACGAGACACGGACTTAGCAAAGTTACTTCGTTGAGAACGCTTCCATAACAGCAGTGAAGTGTTGATTCGAGCCCTTGAAATTGAATCATCAAATAATATGTCCAGGCCAAAAGTAAGAGCTGTTTCAATTCAGGAGGGAGAAGAAATGAGCAATGGACATGAGGTCAACTCAAAAACGCTAAACCAAATGTTTCAATCACTGATAGAGAAGATTGACTCTTTGGAAGAAGCAGACTATCTCCTCAAAATGTAAAGTGTTTTAGATGCGGACTTACAGGGCACATTCAACGCAATTGTCGTGTCCAAATGAGGTCTCGCCTACCATCTAGCGGGACAAAGTACACCAGAGGAGATCAGGAAAAACTAAAACTTTTCAACACGGAAAGGCGGGCGTTAACTAATGGAAGGGAAGCCCCCAAAATTTACTCTATAAAGAGTTTAAAACATACTGCTGACAGCCTCAATATTGACGGACTTATAAATGGAAGACAAGTTAACATCACAGTAGACACCGGGGCAGCCATATCATTGCTTAAGTCCAAAATTGCAACGAGATATAAAATTCGACCAACAGAAAAGAAAATAACACTTACGACTGTGACTGGAGAATCCGCCGACGTGTTGGGGCAGACAGACATAGACCTACAGCTGGGAAGATTAAAGATTCGCCACACTGTATTGGTTGCCGAAATAGAAGACGAATTTATTTTGGGAATGGACTTGATAAGTAAACATGGATTTGCGTTTGATAATAAACTTAATACTCTAAGATTTGGGAATGAAGAATTCATTTTGTCAAATAGTCACATCAATAAAGAACCAATAAAGGTTGTGGCAGTATGCACAACAAGACTGGTCGGTAACAGTGAGACCATAATTTTGGGGAGGCTAGAAAGTAAAACATCAAGCTGCGTCGGACTCATAAGCCAACAGAACACACCCAACACCTACCTCGTTGCAAAGTCACTAGTTAAAACCGATAAAGACATCCCGATTAGAGTCGCCAATATTTTCCCAAATAGTGTCAAAATTAATAAGGGGGAGGTGGTAGCATTATTTGAGCCAGTCCAGAAAGTAACAAGATGTGAAGAGCCAACTTCGGAGGATAAAAGTAAGTTACCAACGGAGGTACTTCAGCAATTTCAGTCAACTTGGCAACATCTCACACCAGAAGAATTTCGTAAAGCGAGAGAGTTTATAGAAGAACAAAGTAATATCTTTGGAACTAAGAGTAGGTCGGGACGCACAAACCTTACTCAACATTCCATCAACACTGGCGATGCCCATCCGATAAGACAGCCCCCAAGAAGACTACCATTGGCCAAACAAGAAGAAGTTCACAATCTCATTAATAAAATGCTCAGCGACGGTGTTATTGAAGAGTCATCAAGTCCTTGGTCATCTCCTGTGGTGTTGGTCACTAAAAAGGATTACAGGAAACTTAACGATGTGACCAAGAAAGATAGTTACCCACTGCCAAGAATAGACGACACATTAACAACATTGGCAGGATCATGTTGGTTTTCTACTCTTGACCTAAAAAGTGGGTATTGGCAAGTAGGAATCTTTGAAAAGGATAAAGAAAAGACTGCATTCTTTGCTGGAAGTGGACTTTATCAATTTAATGTGATGCCATTTGGCCTACGCAATGCTCCAGCTACATTTGAAAGACCAATGGAAGTCGTTCTACGAGGCCTTACTTGGAAAACTTGCTAGTCTATTTGGATGATGTCATAGTAATGGGGAAATCATTTCAAGATTATCTAGACAATTTAAGAGAAGTATTTTCAAGAATCAGAAATGCCAATCTTAAATTAAACTCAAGGAAATATTTTCTATTCCAAGAAAAAGTTGAGTTCCTGGGTTACGTCGTTTCCCGAGAAGGTATACATACTGACGAAAAGAAGTTACAAGCAATAAAAGAATGGCCTCAACCTCGTGACAAACATGAATTGAGAAGCTTTTTGGGTCTGTGTACATACTACAGACGATTTGTAGAAGGATTCGCCAAAATAGCGTCTCCATTACATAGACTTACAGACGATAAAGCTTCTTACAAATGGAATACCGAATGTGACCAAGCATTTAGAAGACTAAAAGCAGCATTATGTTCTAGTCCGATTCTTGCATATCCCATTCCAAAAGGAAAATTCATATTAGATACTGATGCGAGCAACGATGGCATAGGAGCAGTACTCTCCCAAGTACAAGATGGAGAAGAACGGGTCATCGAATTTTTCAGCAAGAAGCTATCCAAACCAGAGAGAAATTATTGTGTTACTAGAAAGGAGCTCCTAGCCATAGTTAAATCCGTAGATCACTTTCACAAATATCTCTACGGACAAGAGTTTCTGATAAGAACGGATCATGCTGCGTTACAGTGGCTCATGAAAATGAAACAACCTGAGGGGCAAGTCGCGAGATGGATAGAAAAGTTACAACAATACCATTATCAAATTAAGCACCGAGCGGGAAGGGTGCATAATAATGCAGATGCACTGTCCAGAAGACCTTGCCCTGAGGATTGTAAACATTGCAGGAAAATTGACCAAAAAGAAGGAATTACCTACGTGCGCCAGATAAAGTTAGAACCAGATGAAGAATGGATGTCGGCTTCGATTAGAACCACACAACTTAACGACAAAGATGTAGGACCTATCTTGCGATTGAAAGAAGAGAACAAGCCACGACCATCATGGCAAGATATCGCAAACCAAGGGGTGATATTCAAATCACTGTGGGCACAATGGGATTCACTGATAGTAGAAGAAAACATCCTTAAACGTGCCTGGGAAAGTGCCGATGGCCTTACTGTGATTAATCAAGTAGTGGTTCCTAGGAGCATGGTAGACAATATAATGGCCGAATGCCATGGTGGAAAATCAGGCGCGCACCTAGGCATAAATAAAACCATGGACAAAATTCAAAACCGATTTTATTGGGTCAATTACTTTCAAGATGTGAAAAATTGGTGCCGCCGATGTTCGACTTGTGCAGCCAGCCAAGGTCCCAAAACAAGGTCCAGAGGTCAAATGAAACAATATAACGTAGGTCTGCCATTCGAACGCATTGCTATTGATGTGGCCGGACCATTTCCAGAAACTAAAAAGGGCAACAAATACATCCTTGTTGTCATGGATTACTTTAGCAAATGGCCAGAAGTTTTTGCTTTGCCTAACCAAGAGGCCGCTACAGTTGCAGAAGTTCTGGTAAATGATGTTTTCAGCCGATTTGGCATTCCTTTGGAACTACATTCAGATCAAGGAAGAAACTTTGAATCAAAGCTCTTCCAGAATCTCTGTGACCTTTTAGGAATACATAAAACACGGACTACTGCTTACATCCGCAGTCAGATGGCATGGTTGAAAGATTTAATAAAACAATAGAAGAACATCTGTGCAAAGTTGTTGATGAGCACCAAACAGATTGGGACCAATATATTCCATTGTTTTTGATGGCCTATAGAACCGCCATTCGCAATACGACAGGAGCTACTCCATCTAGTATCCTGTTTGGTAGAGAACTGCGTTTACCATGTGATATCATGTTTGGTTCACCTGAAGAAGAACACTTAGAGGTTAATGACTATGTCGAACGTTTAAGGCAAAAGCTGCACGATATCCATGAAGTGGTTAGAGAGCGAATAGAAATAGCCAGTGACCGCATGAAAGCGAGATATGACCTGAAAGCAAACTCTTCAGGGTTCAAAGAGAATGATCAAGTCTGGCTATACAATCCTCAACGCAAGAAAGGAAGATCACCTAAGTTGACACCACGGGTCTTATAAAGTTGTTAAGATAATTAATGATGTAGTCTACCGAATCCAGAAAAGCCCGAAGTCCAAGATGAAAGTTGTTCATCTAGACAGACTAAAACCTTACCTGGGAAATGTTGATCGAGACGATCAAACCTCAAGAGGAGGATAGTGTTACAAATTTAAGTTATATAAATTTTATAGTTAGAATTTATTTAGGTTTAGTGTAGTATTAGGTTGACGTATTTTATGGTTGTATTCTTAATCTAGGTTTTAGTTGCGTTATCTGTGACAAACTGGTATGCGAACGATCTAGAAAAGGTTGGAATAATTCCGAATCGAACAAGGATGGAAAATTCTCGAATAGTAGGCATAACCAATGGTAGTGATCGCTAGATGTTAACGCGAAGTTAATAGGCGTATTAAAGTAGTGAATTGTTAGCAAGTTATTAGAAAATTTAAGTGCGTGTTTCTGTACATAATTTATGGGAATAAATTGACGTATCGTTTTTAACAATTGCGAGTTTTAATTGTTGTGGAGAACCCGTAACAATAGAAACAATATTGATGCTCATATTAACATCTATAAGGTATATTGATGAACATTGATCAATATTTGCACCAGTTTTGTTCCAGATTCCGAGCAAAATTACTCATTTTATTGATTGAGTTGGGTATATTAAATTTACATTGAAGCGGATTGATGAGACTTCAATACGTATTTAATATTTGGGTAAAAAAATACTTTTTTTCTAAAAAATATTTTTATAGATGTGCAAATCCTCAAAGATAAAGGTAATTGAAAGACTCAGCGTTTCCGCTTTTTAAAGCATGATTCATCCCGAGCATAACCAAAAAATGGAAGAAGATAAACTTTGTTCTTATTTTGTTCAGTTCAGCGAACGTTTGGCAATATTGCATTAAGTATTTAAAAAAAAATCGATTTTGGCACCTTTACAAGAAAAAATATATATATTTTGACATATGTGCAAAATTTCAGGTAATTATATAAGTTTGCTTGTCAGCCATAATACTTCTTTTGTTAATTGTACCAAATTTTATAAATGTAACCCGATCGGGAACTTGATTATTTTTGAAACGTTAAAAAACGGTAAAAAGTACTCTTTTTTTAAAAAACATGGCCTGCTAAAATAAATAATTGCATATAGAGCGCCATCGCGCAGATAGAAAAATCATTTTTTTATTTTGAAATTTATAAGAAACAATAAAAATATTACCAGATAAAATCGCCAGTAGAAATGGCAATGTTATGAAGTAAAAACTGACAAAATTTAAATAAAATCAAAAGACACCAAATAGGCATTTTTAAGATTTCTGATTATTTGTCTGGCTTATCCTTGTATCTAGAATTTTTTAAATATTTTTTTGTGAAAGCGCCGTAAACCTGCAATACATTTTTGCTTAATTCATTTAAATATTTAAAACGGTTTTTTAAAAAATTTGATTAATCCGAGTCAATGCGATTTTGCTCTGTTTTTGTCACCATAAAAACTTATCGTATTTCCCCTGTAGCATATTGAATTTTTTTTTATGATTTTTTAGTAGCAGGGAGATCCCAACTACTTTTTCAGGTAAACCGTATTATTTGTTTTTTGTTATCTGCTTTTGAGAATTAAAAAACAAAAAAATAATTATTTAATAAAATCGCAAATTTTTTAGAAAAACTAAATTCTTGCTCATATTTTTCCTTAATTTCAAAAAAAATTGTCATGCTGTAATACATCATTTTATTATAAATTTTAACAGCTTTTAAAAAATATATTCGGGATATACATGGTGGTCCCGGTTGTGAAGACATTTAATAAATAAGAAACTTATGTTTGTACGAATCTCGTACATCAGTAAATGGCCTCTGCGCCACAGAAAAGTTAACAAAAAACTTAACGATGTATGTTATTGGAACCGTGGAATGGTACTGTATATGTGTACAAAATTTGGTAAAAAAGGTCGATTGTTTGGAAATCCTAAATTTTTGCCTGGTCTATATATGCGCCTTCTTCTCTTGATTTTAGATAATTTTCAAGCGACCGTTATGCCATCTGAATCAGCTTATTTATTAAGATCTGGGGGCATGTACCATCTTTTCTTGAAACATTTCAGTCCATAATTGACCTATCTAAAACACTACTTCGGAATGAGCTACGAAACTCAAGCTTTAAACAGACGTAGATCTTCACAGAGTTAACAACCCCTCCAAGTTTCATGGACTTTCATAAATTAGTAAAGTAGTTACGAAATTTCAAAAAACGTCGAAATTGTCACTCACTCACTCATGTATTAGATCATCAAAATTCTGCAATACTTCCAGACATGCTATAAACCTGAACTTTGGCAGACTGATAGAAATTATAACCAAACCTTGGAAAAAATCAAAAAACCCCAAAATTCTAATTTACTCTCCTCTCTTATAGATGTAAAGTTATTTAAAAGTAACATTGCCCACTTTCAGAACCGCTAGAGGGCTGAGCTTTGGCAGACTGATAGGAGCAGTGGCGTATATAGAAAAAAGTTTCGGGGTGGGCCCGAGACAGTTTTGGGGGGGCCGAGACCTCATGAGGCTGTATTTTATGCTATTTTATGTTTGTATTCATGAAATATGTGGAAAATATCCAAAAAAAATCTTAGCTTCGGGTGGGTTCATTCCCCCCAGGCCCCCCCATATATAAGCCACTGGATAGGAGCTATGATAAAACTATAGCAAAAATTAAAAAACCCCAAAAGTTCGATTCGCTTCTCGCCCGTATAAATGTAAAGTTATGTAAAATTAACATTGCCCAATTCCAGAAACGCTAGAGAGCTGAGCTTTGGAAAGCTGATAGGAACTATGATAAAACCATGAAAATTTCTTTTTTACAATATTTCGCATAATTTACTACTTTAGAACTCAAATATGTTATCCAAATCCTTTAAAATAGGATTAAAATCATAACAAAAACATTTCATCTAAAAAAAAGCCAAGTACGCGAAAATGGTATTTGAGATAAAAGTAAAGCCAGTTTCCCCAATACAAATTTCAAAATGAAACTAGTTTCGAAATGTTTTTCTAAACTTGGCTATTACGGCTGCAAATGACTATTAGGCACAGTGCTTGGTTGAACATTTGGCTGTAATAGCAAAGTTTTAAAAAACATTTCCAAACTAGTAAGAACCTTTCATTTTGAAATTTGTATTGGCTTTACTTTTATCTCAATTCTTTTTACGGAATAAGTACCGTTTTCGCGTACTTGGCTTTTTTTACATGAAAGGTTTTTATTATGATAGATATTTCCAACTTATGGTTTTATCTTTTTACGATAAATAGGTACTTATTAAAAAAGTAAGGAGAGAGTGTGTTAACATAAAATTACCTTGTAATTTTAATTGTAGCCCGGAACAGTGCAATCACAAACTAAATGGTGAGTTTATCCATCATAAACCTCTAAGAGCGACAGATGGTAAAGAAAAAGTGGTTGCAATGTATACTGATGGAGCCAAGGAACTTTTCGTGCCAAATAGGGGACCCATAGACAGACCCGCGATTCTGCCCGTATCGGAGTTTGAGAGGTTAAAGAAAAAGGCACATGTAAGTTTACACATTGGTGTCTCGCAGGTTGGAACAGTAAATTAATTGGTAAAATTTTTTTTTTAAGTCACAAGCTTTTATAAAATGCACTAAAAATTAAAAAAATACATTCTAATATTATCATAATAATAAAAGCGATGGCCGACTGATGGAAATTTTGACGATGTTAACACGATAAGATATCCGTATCAATTAAATATCACTATTTGCAAGAATCAATCTAGCAGAAAAATGCAGAGGTACCAAACCCACCCAACCCGACCCAAGATACCCCAGCATTTCTCTGACATAGGTATGGCAATGACATAACATTGCGGCACATCAAACATATCTTTGATGACCTGCTATGTTGAATATTCTTTAAGTGCTTAGATCACAAATTTAGATTAACTTAAGCTTTGATTTGCGGCCATCGCTTTTATTATTATGACAATATTAGAATGTTAGAAAATTATTTTTTAATTTTTAGTGCATTTTATAAAAGCTTGTGACTTAAAAAAAAATTTTACCAATTTATTTTCTTCTTTTTAGTCTCAGCTATTTACTCTATTAAATTAAAATATTTGTTCAATAACAGAACAGAAGAGTTTATTCTAGATTATAATGAAATCGCTGATCGTGAGTTGTTTGGAAACTCATTTTTCTATTGGGGGAAGGAGAGGCTGGGGTAGAGGTAGAAATATATTTTTTGTTTGGGCTGTATTGCCATCGGACCTTTATGCATATACCCCATTTTATAAAAGTCATTTGAAGTGAAGTGTGTCAAAAACGCATTTTTTATGGAAGGGGTGGGGGGTAGGGTGGGAGGACATTTTTTCATTATTGTTGTATTGTCATCGGACCACTATATGTATACCAAATTTCATCCAAATCGGATAATGGGAAGTGTGTCAAAAACGCATTTTTCTATAGATGGGGGTGGGGGTAGGAGTAGTAGGATTTTTTTTCCGATGTTGTATTGTCATCGGACCACTATATGTATACCAAATTTCATCCAAAGCGGATACTGGGAATAGTGTCAAAAACGCATTTTCTATGGAAGGGGTGGGGGTAGGGGTGGAAGGATATTTTTTTTAAATGTATTGTCATCGGACCACTATGTGAATACCAAATTTCATCCAAATCGTATAGTGGGAAATGTGTCAAAAACTCATTTTTCTATGAGAGGGGGTGGAGGTAGGGGTGGGAGGATATTTTTTTCTTAATATTGTATTGTCATTGGATCACTATATGTATACCAAATTTCATCAAAATCGGATAACGGGAAGTATGTCAAAAACAAATTTTTCTATGGAAGGGGGTGGGGGTAGGGATGGGAGGATATTTTTTTCTTATTGTTGTATTATCATCGGACCACTATGTGTATACCAAATTTTATCCAAATCGGATAACGGGAAGTGTGTCAAAAACACATTTTTCTATAGAAGGGGTGGGGGTAGGGGTGGGAGGATATTTTTTTCTTAATGTTGTGTTGTCATGGGACCACTATGTGTGTACCAAATTTCATCCAAATCGGATAATGGGAAGTGTGTCAAAAACGCTTCACAAGATTTGATAGACAGAAAAGCTTGTAATAATAAAAAGGGTTTCTTTTTTCGAAAAACACTTGAAGACGTCGATTATGAGTGCGAATTTAAATGGAAAGCTGCCTCTAACTAATATTTGTTTTTTTTTTTTTAATGTAAAAACACGTTGGCTGACTTTTGAAACGGGCTTTTTTTCTGATGAAAAAAAAATCGCACTGCCGTAAAGGGTAAGGTCACTAGATCACAAAGTTCCTGAAAGGGGTCTATACTCACATACAACTTTTTTGCCAGATCGGATGACCCTACTTGTTGCACCTCATTCGAAAGCTTATGAAAAAATAAAATATCCAAATAACTTTTTTTTTCAATTTTTATTTATACCGCATTTGGAATTTTTTTTTTCATTATATTATATTATTTTATTTTATTTTTTTATTTATATTATAATTTATTTTCTGCCAATTTACCTAATTATATATACATTACAGTCAGGTAAAATGGAAGAAAATGAATACGTGTTTTTGTTTTTTTTCCAAATAACCAGTCACTAACAAACGTAAATATTAGTACCCGTGAATTACAACTCACGGGGCTCCAAGAACTACTGGACACCTAATAAGTGTTATATTGAACTGTTTCGTCCTTATAAGGCTCCTCAGATCACTGCTTGGTAAAAGTGACAACATAGGATAAGAGACAGTAGCAATTAGATCTTGGATCCCCGTGGGGATAAGCTGACAGCTACCCATGTAAAAATATGAGAAAAACAAAAACTTCTTACTCGATTAGCCATGAAAACTTGTTTGATTTTTAAATTTATGGGTTCTGAAATTTAGGTTTGTTTCTATTTATTTGGCTTAAAATACCGCTAACTGTCGCTGACGTATTGAAGGTGAGTAAAAACGCTAATCAGCGTTAATCTGACTTGGGACCCAATTCTTGAAATAAATCCATATACGGATTCGGCGAAACGTATACGGATAATTACCATTCGAATTCTTGAAAGCTCGTATACGAGTTTTTCGTTCGGAAATGGAGTCGAGTGGTAAAGTCCACTCGAATCTCAATTTCCGTATACGAATCTGAGTGATCTAACCTAACATTTTTGTTTACTTTAATATATTTTTTGGTGTTTGCTTAATTTTTCTTTATTTAAAAAAAATTGGGAGGGTGGCTATAAAAGGGCTTGAGGACGCAAAGAGGTGGAAGGGGGATTTAGCCTGTTTTTTTTAATTTCTTTTTTTCTTGGAAATGCCTTACGACTAGGGGGGGGGGAGTGAAAAATCCTTAATTTTTGCGTTAATAATTTATGAATTTTTTGGTGATTTTACTGTTTTTTTAACAGTTCTAAAAAAGAAAAATAATTTTAAAAAGTACCAACTTTGTAACACATTCTCAAGAAAAAATATATAAAAGGAGCGTTTTCGGGAGGGGCGGGGGGATTAAAAAGTTTCAATAAAAATTTGAGTATTGTGCAATTTTTTTGTCTTGTTTGTGTCTCTTTTAACACACTTTATCAACTATTTTGTGGGGCATTGATACCTCTTGATTCCCCCCTGGGTATAACGCCTTATCTTATTTTGCTTAATTTATGGATAATATAAGTGCCCAACTGCTTCAAGACGGAAAATCCCCTGCATGTAAATAATAACCAGTTTCACTATTTTTTCTGACTTTTTCTATGTTGGCCAAAAATAAATATAAAAACATTATTTTTCTTTATTTACATTTCAAAGTACATAATAAGTACTTACTGTCAAGTGCATTAAAAAACGCTAGGTAATATGACTACAGTGTGAGAACAAGCCAGTTGGAATAAACTTGCTAGTCGGTTAAATTTAAGTTTTTTGAAAAAATCCAAACACATGTTAACTGAGATATTTAACAGGCAATATTTTTACAGAATATTTTTTGGACAGACCCCCAGAAAGGGGTCCACTAGCATACAACTTATTTTTTAAGATGGAATGATCCCACTTAAGGCACCTTGTTAGAAAGGGTATCAAATAATTTTTAAAAATTAACAAAAAGAAAATTATTTCTATTTTTTTGTAATTTTTAGAGAATATAAGTGTCATTTAAAGTAAAACCTATAATTTTATTAAAATATAGGTGGTGGACCCCTGACAAGAGGTCCAGTAATACCAACATTTTTTTTGCAACTGGTAGAATCAACTTGTAGCACTTTGTTCAAAAACTAATAAAAAATGTTTTTTTTATTTGACAGATTTCCAAAAAAAAGTGAACCATAATTTTTCTTTTTCAATAGGATTTCCAACAAGGTGCCACAAGTGTTATCTTGTTGGACCCCTTTCTGGGGTTCTGTAAAAAAAAATCATCAAAAATATTGCTCATTAAAAATCTTGGTTTGTTTTTGGTTTATTCTAAAAAATTTTAATTTAACCTGGTAGAAAATGTATTCCAACTTGCTTGTTCTCACTATATAAGCTTTTACGTAAGAAGTTGTATAATCTTTTTTACAATAAAAACTACAATAAACTTATTTTTATTTTACTTATAATTTTTAAAAAAAATTGCATCTGAGTATTTTTAGTAGGATCATCATTGCAACAGGACTGCTAGGCAAAAACTGCTTCACACCTCAAAAATGATCTTCATGTCTTCTCTGAGAAACCTGTAACAAAGTTTTTTCATTGAGTGTACCACAGCAGACCTCACTGGATCTGTATTACTGGCAGGATTTTTATATATGTCCTTGTTTATAACTTTTGAAAAACAAAGACATCTACAAAAATAATGTACATATTCAAATCAAATCACACTGATCATCTGAGGGCTGCTTTAGTCTACAACAGTTTTTAATTTTTTTGGAGTTAATTGACAGGTAAAGACATTCAAATTTAAACAAAAAAATGGGTTTTTTGAACAAAGGTGACTGATTTTGTCAATTTTTACTTGAAATGTTTATTATGCTTATCGGCCTAAAAGGCAAAACTGTTCTATACTCAAAAAGAAACTGAGAAAAAACACTGGGAGCAAAAAATTAAATTGTTTCTATACTACAGACAAAATGCAAACTCCAAATGTTTCAGTAAAAACCCCTATGTTACTTAACACTTGTCCAATTTTTGTCAAAGCATGATGTATGAAAGTTCGTCAAATACAGGCCACTCATTACAAACCAAGCCTCAAGTTCAAGACCCCTTTAGAATACTTATGAAGTTTATTTGTTTTCTTTTAAGCAGTCTCCAAATTCAACTGCGAATTTTACCCCCAAATTTCCACACTTCAAAAAGGTTAGATGCCCCTAGGCCCCAAATTCCCATTACTATAATTTGGTACTTACCGTTACCAATTATTACACAATCATTGCTGTTACCATAATAAAACACAGCTTCTTGTTCTGTTAAAAAAAAACAAATCGTGAAAATAAATCACTCTAAAAAAAAATCTTCAAAAATATTGCTCATTAAAAATCTCAGTAGAGATGTTTTTGGTTTATTCTAAAAAATTTTAATTTAACCTGGTAGAAAATGTATTCCAACTTGCTTGTTCTCACTGTATAAGCTTTTACGTAAGAAGTTGTGTAATCTTTTTTACAATAATAAACTTATTTTTATTTCACTTATAATTTTTTAAAAAAATTGCATCTGAGTATTTCTAGTAGGATCATCATTGCAACAGGACTGCTAGGCAAAAACTGCTTCACACCTCAAAAATGATCTTCATGTCTTCTCTGAGAAACCTGTAACAAAGTTTTTTCATTGAGTGTACCACAGCAGACCTCACTGGATCTGTATTACTGGCAGGATTTTTATATATGTCCTTATTTATAACTTTTGAAAAACAAAGACATCTACAAAAATAATGTACATATTCAAATCAAATCACACTGATCATATGAGGGCTGCTTTAGTCTACAACAGTTTTTAATTTTTTTGGAGTTAATTGACAGGTAAAGACATTCAAATTTAAACAAAAAAATGGGTTTTTTGAACAAAGGTTACTGATTTTGTCAATTTTTACTTGAAATGTTTATTATGCTTATCGGCCTAAAAGGCAAAACTGTTCTATACTGAAAAAGAAACTGAGAAAAAAACACTGGGAGCAAAAAATTAAATTGTTTCTATACTACAGACAAAATACAAACTCCAAATGTTTCAGTAAAAATCCCTATGTTACTTAACACTTGTCCAATTTTTGTCAAAGCATGATGTATGAAAGTTTGTCAAACACAGGCCACTCATTACAAACCAAGCCTCAAGTTCAAGACCCCTTTAGAATACTTATGAAGTTTATTTGTTTTCTTTTAAGCAGTCTCAAAATTCAACTGCGAATTTTACCCCCAAATTTCCACACTTCAAAGAGGTTAGATGCCCCTAGGCCCCAAATTCCCATTACTATAATTTGGTACTTACCGTTACCAATTATTACACAATCATTGCTGTTACCAAAATAAAACACAGCTTCTTGTTCTGTTAAAAAAAACATATCGTGAAAATAAATCACTCTAAAAAAAAATTACAAAAACAAAAGATGTAATGTCAATCTACTGTCAACCTTACTTCATCGCGGCAAGTTTAGGCGCACATACCGGCGTTAGTTTGGTCAAATTACACGAAAGCAGCGTTGCCAAGTAGTGTAGTCGAAAAAAAAGTCGTACACGGAATTGGCGTTCGAGTGGCATTCAAGAATAGCTATTTTTCCAAGCACTCGAAACTACCATTCGAATTTTACTCGTATACGACAAAAAATCCGAGTGATTCAAGAATTGGGTCCCTGAAAGACAATGTGCTGTCGAAGGTCATGGATGGTTTTTTTTTTCAATCGATCTTTTCATCGACTGATATTATAACAGTTTATTGCTCGCATTCTTCTAGTTTTTCTTCTATTTTGGTAGATAATGCTTTTTGCGTGTTAGGTTTTTGGTTTTCTCACTGTAAACGTAGAACGAGAGACAAAACGGTCTAATTAACTTCGCAAGGGTGTCTTATTGATCAAGCAGTGATTTGAGGATTCCCATAAGGACGAAACAGTTTACTGTCAACACTTATTAGGTGTCCATTCGATCTACGATCCCCATCAGGATAAAGTTTCGAGCTATCCACGGAAAAATACAAGTGAAACAAAAACTTGTTTTTACTCCATTAGTTGCGAAAAATTTATGATAACCAATCAAAAATTTTAAACTATCATTTTAATCGACGTATATTAAAAAACTATATAGTATTGTTTTTGTTTTTTTATTAATCTTTTGAATATGGTATCAAAAGTAAAAAATTTAAAAAAAATGTTGACATAAAAGTTTTCGTTATTTTATTTTTTTATAAGCTTTTGAATGAGATACCGCCAGTAGGGTCATTCCTACACAAAAACAAAATTCAGTGGACGTGGTTTGGTTTTTGTCAACCAAACAAATATTAACCCGCTGCTGGAGCTCGCAGCGTCCAATTTAAAAATTGTTAAAGTCTTCACTCTATTAATATATCATACAGGATGGCGCAATAATAGGAAGCAACCACAAGCTTACTTTTTTCAAAGAATTTTTTTATTATTAATCGGTTTATAATTAAAGAAGTTATGATCGAATAAATCTTTTTTAATCCAGTCAACCATAATATCTCTTTAAAGTTAAAAGGTAGCCAAGAAACCAATTTGCATAGTGCATTAAAAAATTATAATTGTTATAATATAAAAACGAAGCTAAATAAACTTGTGACTTTAAACGTTTCGCCCTATTAAAACTCAATGTATATGCATGTCCAAAAAGGATTTGGAATTACGTCGAAAATAAAATAAAATCGAACAAAATATATAGACGAACATAATCTAAACGAAACGTAAGGTAGTTTTGTCGACACTGATATACTTCGTCAAAACGCAAAAGCGTCAAAATGTAGTTATGTCAAATCGCAGGAAGGTCGAACCGTAGAAAAAATTATACGCAAACTCGTGGATTTGTCATCGCAGCTGCAAAAACTCCCTACGTTTACTAGTATAATGTTACATTATACACCAATCTAACCAAACCTATACCGTTAGCGCCAGGGACCCAATTCTTGAACCACTCGGATTTTTTGTCGTATACGAGTAAAATTCGAATGGTGGTTTCGAGTGCTTGGAAAAATTGCTATTCTTGAAGTCACTCGAACGCCATTTCCGTGTAAGACTTCTTTTTTCGACTACACTACTTGGCAACGCTGCTTTCGTATAATTTTGGCAAGCTAACGCCGGTATGTGCGCCTAAACTTGCCGCAATGAAGTAAGGTCATCAAAACATCTTTTGTTTTTGTAATTTTTTTTTAAAGTGATTTATTTTCACGATATGTTTTTTTTAATAGAACAACAAGCTGTGTTTTATTTTGGTAACAGCAATGATTGTGTAATCATTGGTAACGGTAAGTACCAAATTATAGTAATGGAAATTTGGGGCCTAGGGGTATCTAGCCTCTTTGAAGTGTGAAAATTTGGGGGTAAAATTCACAGTTGAATTTTGAGACTGCTTAAGAAAACAAAGAAACTTGAACTTGAGGCTTTGTTTGTAATAAGTGTCCTGTCTTGGACGAACTTTCATAGATCATGCTTTGACAAAAATTGTACAAGCGTTAAGTATATAACATAGGGGTTTTTACTGAAACATTTGGAGTTTGCATTTTGTCTGTAGGATAGAAACAATTTAATTTTTAGCTCCAAGTGTTTTTTCTCAGTTTCTTTTTGAGTAGAACAGTTTTGCCTTTTAGGCCGATAAGCATAATAAACATTTCAAGTAAAAATTCACAAAATCACTAACCTTTGTTCAAAAAACCCATTTTTTTGTTTAAATTTGAATGTCTTTACCTGTCAGTTAACTCCAAAAAATTAAAAACTGTTGTAGACTAAAGCAGCCCTCATATGATCAGTATGTACATTATTTTTGTAGATGTCTTTGTTTTTCAAAAGTTATAAACAAGGACATATATAAAAATTGCCAGTAATACGGATCCAATGAGGTCTGCTATGGTACACTCAATGAAAAACTTTTTGTTACAGGTTTCTCAGAGAAGACATGAAGATCATTTTTGAGGTGTGAAGCAGTTTTTGCTTAGCAGTCCTGTTGCAATGATGATCCTACTAGAAATACTCAGATGCAATTGGTGATCTATTAACATCTAAAGAACTTTTTTAAATAAATTATAAGTAAAATAAAAATAAGTTTATTGTAGTTTTTATTGTAAAAAAGATTATACAACTTCTTACGTAAAAGCTTATACAGTGAGAACGAGCAAGTTGGAATACATTTTCTAGCAGGTTAAATTAAAAATTTTTAGAATAATCCAAAAACATGCCTAATGAGATTTTTAATGAGCAATATTTTTGATGAATTTTTTTTGTACAGAACCCCAGAAAAAACCTTGTTGGAAAGCCTATTGAAAAAGAAAAAATATGGTTTACTTTTTTTTGGAAATCTGTCAAATAAAAAAAAAACATTTTTTATTCGTTTTTGAACAAAGTGCTACAAGTTGAGTCTACCAGTTGCAAAAAAAATGTTGGTATTACTTAACCTCTTTTCAGGGTCCACCACCTCTTTTTTAATAAAATTATAGGTTTTACTTTAAATGACACCTTTATTCTCTAAAAATTACAAAAAATAGAAATAATTTTCTTTTTGTTAATTTTTAAAAATTATTTGATACCCTTTCTAACAAGGTGACTTAAGTGGGATCATTCCATCTTAAAAAATAAGTTGTATGCTAGTGGACCCCTTTCTGAGGGTCTGTCCAAAAAATAATCTGTAAAAATATTGCTGGTTAAAAATCGCAGTTAACTTGTATTTGGATTTTTTCAAAAAACTTAAATTTAACCGACTAGCAAGTTTATTCCAACTGACTTGTTCTCACACTGTAGTCATATTGCATAGCGTTTTTGAATGCACTTGACAGTAAGTACTTATTATGTACTTTGAAATGTAAATAAAGACAAATACTGTTTTCATATTTTATATTTATTTTTGGCCAACATAGAAAAAGTGAGAAAAAATAGTGAAACTGGTTAGTTAAATAAGAATAGGTATAAATAGTTGATGATAAAGTGTGTTAAAAGAGACACAACCAAGACGAAAAAATTGCACAATACTCAAATTTGTATTGAATTTTTTTAAACCCCCCCCCTCCCGAAAACGCTCCTTTTATATATATTTTTTTGAAAATGTGTTACAATGTTGTAACTTTTTTAAATTATTTTTCTTTTTTAGAGCTGTTAAAAAAACAGTAAAATCACCAAAAAATTATTAACGCAAAAATTCAGGATTATTCACTCTCCCCCAGTCGTAAGGCATTTCCAAGAAAAAAACAAATTAAAAAAAAACTGAGTGTCACAAGAGGCTAAAACCCCCTTCCACCTCTTTGCATCCTCAAGCCCTTTTATAGCCATGATGCTTGCCAAATCGCGTCTTTTTTCAGAAGACCTCCAAACTTTTTTTTAAATAAAGAAAAATTAAGCAAACACCAAAAAATATATTAAAGTAAACAAAAATGTTAGGTTAGATCACTCAGATTCGTATACGGAAATTGAGATTCGAGTGGACTTTACCACTCGACTTTAATTCCGAACGAAAAACTCGTATATGAGCTTTCAAGAATTCGAATGCTGAATATCCGTATACGTTTCGCCGAATCCGTATACGGATTTATTTCAAGAACAGGGACCCAATTCTTGAAATAAATCCGTATACGGATTCGACGAAACGTATACGGATATTCACCATTCGAATTCTTGAAAGATATATAATATAAGAACTTTAAATTCCTAAATAAGAAGGGGGTCGTGTGATACATTTTTTGAAAGGTATTTTGATTCTCTAATCAAAAAAATAAAAAGTTATAAAAGCGGTTTAATAATCACTGAGTTATGTGTGTTTATGTTTATAGTGTTTGCAACTCCTCTTAGTCTTCAGCAGTTTCAGATATTGCATTGAAGTAAAGCCTATAATTAATGGTAACATTGCAGTTACTTTTTAGTGTACCTCTTATTACCGTAATGTTGCCTTAAGACTATAAGGTCACTGACACCTTTACATTTTTTAATGAAAAGTGCTCGAGTGATACCTTGTTTAAAGGGAATTTTTATTCACTATTTAATACTATTAATTTTAAGAAAAAATATTTTATACTTACCGAGTTATTAATTATTCTCGATTATAGTGCGTACAACTCCATTTAGTTTTGAACAGCTTAAGTTTAAGGAGAGTTTACACATGCATGGATTTGCTGGCGCCAATAAAAACTGGCGCGCCAGTAAGTTAAATTTGCAAGTGTAAACACCGACTTGCACACAAGTTATTTTTTTGCATGCATGTATCAAAAAAGTCTGCAGCTGACTGAATTTGCTGGCGCCAGTGGTGACGCATGCGCGCAGGAAAAGAAAATTTTCATGTGGAAACAAGTGCTTGCACGTCGGCTCGCCAGTTTTAAGTTTAATATTTTACATTATTTTTTATTTTCATTGTGTTGTGTGAGCTTCAAAATTTTGTTTATTGTTGTTTTTATAGCTTATTATGGCTAAAAAAAAGTGGTGAGCAGAACTGACCATACAGTTTCTTGAAGGCTATGAATGTTTTCCTTGTTTATGGGATGTACACAATACTTCTTATAAAAACAAAAATAGTCGAGATAAATGCTTACCAAAAAATTAGTGAAATAATGAATATTGAAGGCTTTGAAGTTGCAGAAGTAAAAGCAAAAATACGATCCATAAGAAATTGGAAATTGGAATGGACAAAAATTAAAAAAATACAACGTTCCGGAGCCGGTCCAGATGAAGTATACACCCCAAAAGTACCATGGTTTAAAGTAGCAGACCGAATTTTCTAAGATATCTTAATGTCACTTCCAATTTCAATTTTAGGGTTAACGCATCTCTCATGTGGGTATCCATTTTTATAATTCGTGGCGTCACATACTCTAGAAGAATATCAAAATGTTGCTTTGTCATTCAAAGAGGGTTTTTATAGCTCGCAGGATCTTCTGCTGCAAGTTCTCCTAAAAGTTTTTCGGAAGCACCCAAAGTAGATCGACGAGCAATCCATGCTTTAACCCAGATACGGCCTTTTCGTTGTTCCTTTTTCTAAATCTCTTTTATTCTTTTTTTCAATAAAAGTTTAGCGACTATTTTGCAGGCTTCCAAGAGTTCAGCCGACATATCGCGTATCGTGTATACTTTTAAAAAAATAATTGCATTAGAATGAAAAACAATACTAAAGGCCATTCTATGCAGGTTGTCCCGTTCACAACCAATTATGGTAAGTTCTTAAATAATGATTTTTTTAACAAATTTATATATCTAAATTATTTTTTATCTCCCAAAAACTAAGGCTCTGACGAACAGTGACGGTATCACATAATTTGTTGCATAAATAATTTTTTTAATTCAAATTTGAAGACTGCATTGTGCTAGCTATTACGGTTTATATGTTAAGATTTTTTTAAATTAAATATCTCAAAAACTAAGGCTCTGACAAACTTTGACATTATCACATAAAAATCTTAAATTTTATGCATTTCTTGATAGGAGAAGGCTAATTTGTTTCACCTGAGATATTTTTTCTAAAGATTGCTCATTTTCTTCAGCGGATTGTTGCGTGTCTTCCTCTTCGTAGTCCTGATTTTCCGTCAAATTGCTGCACTGACTATCATCTTCAAAGTTTTCACTATCTATACCTTTTACAGGCATTTCTTGATCCGTGGTGAACAATAACAATTGGAAATACCATAGGTGTGGTTCATACAGGTCATCTACACCTGCGCCACTGCGTTGAGAGGCTTCAATTTTTTTCAGTTCCTTTCTAAAACAACCTCTAAGATTTTGTATCTTATTGCACACGAACTTTCGATCGGCAGCTGGATAATATGTTTTACAATATTTGACAAGTTCATCATAACCTTTGTTCTTTAAATTTTTGTTAGTATAATCCTTGCTTTTAATCTTCCATAAACTTGGATGTGCTTTGTAAATTTCTATAAATTTGCCAAGAAAATCCCTTGACAAAACAACACTTTCACAAGACATGTTGACCACCTTATCGCACAGTGTAAACCGACAGACAAGTCTGCGCCGGTTAAAATATCGTGAGCGCGGAACCCAAAAGTTTCGCCCGCCGGTTTGAACTCACAGATAAATCTGTGCCGGCTATAACTGGCGCGGCGAATGTCCACTAATTAAAAGACAAATCCGCCAGATTGAACCACGCCGTTCCAAACCGGCGGATCAACCTCTGTGTGTATGGCCAGCTAATAATACTCCCGTAAAACTCTAAAAATAATTTGTTTTCCAAAGAGTTTATTAGTTTTGATTTCGAATATTAAATGCTAAATAACTAGTGATGTCAAAATTTAAAATAGAAATAACTGCGGTTAATAATAATTAAGATCGGCTATTTTTAACGTGGTAAAGTACGAAAAAAAAACAGGTACTTACTGATAAGGTGGTACCGCGAATAGGCTTGGACAAATAAAATAAATAGAAGCCGGTGTTCAAATCTAAAATAGTGTTTTTGTTATAATTTTGGCATGGCGCCGACAACCAGACTTAATGCCCTAAAGACGTTGGCTGCGAAGTTTGGTGGTGACGAAATATTAAAAAGTCCTACATCGAAATTGTATCTCCAACTTTACAAAGGGAGGAAAACGATGAACATCGATTAAAAAGTATCACTTTTATAATGAGCGATCTAAGGAACAAAGTGGCAGATAGAAAAACAGAAGTTAATGACTTGCGTCTTCGAAATGAACAGCTAGCAAAAGCTCTAGAACGTTTAGAAAGAAAACTAAAAATCTACAAATCACTAAATGACAAATTATCTCAAAAGATAAACAATAAGGTCAAGGTTACTAGCACACAGACGGAAACAGTGGAAAATAACACTGTAGAGACACAGACCTCTGCGATTTGTAGAGACTTTAAGTCAGAAATTAAGTTACATAAAAGAAGGTTAAGGCGGCAGCGCCAGAAAAATAGAAAACTGATATACAAACTTAATAAAGTTAATCGTGAAATAAAATATGAAGACAAGGTTACTGAGAATACAGTGGAAATTCCTGCAGAAATGTTTCTGTCATAGTCAATGTTGGGTGAATGCAATGAAGACCTCCAGAATATTAGAAACGACTTGACTAATCTAAAACTTAGCCTTTGATATTAAAACGCGTAACGTAAAAAGTCCTCAAATAAAAACCATAGAAACACAGACGGAAGAAATAATGACCTCTGACATTGCGGCATCTACAGAACAAAGAGTATAACTTGAGGATCTAATTATTTTAAATCAACAGCTTGAACTATCTAACAAATATCTAGAAGAAGAAAATCAAGACTTTTTTGTAGAGAATGGTAGGCTGAAAGATGTAATCTGTAAGTACAAAAATAATAAAAATAAAAAGACAGATGAACCAAATATTGAAATAAGAAACAGCGAATCAACAAATACTATTAAGGCAAAACGAAGGTGCATTGTTGTATGTGGGTCTAATGGTAAATATCTTGGAGAGATGCTTAGAAAACTGGATGATTTTCCTTACTCGGTTCAATCAATCATAAAACCAAATGCCCTAGATATAGAAATTTTTAAAACTGCAGAAAATGAAGCAAAAAATCTAGGCAGAGAAGTTTTAATTGTGATTTGGCCTAGTAAGCCACACCACAAATTCATCGAACTTATTGGGAAAAATCAACAAACAAATATTCTATTGTTGCTCGACCTTATAAGTATGATTTTAATAGGAATGCAATTAGTGGTATTTATCAGGATAACCTAGCTGCTTTCAAGCAAGCTTTTCTAAAGGGGTACCATCCTAGAACATCTTGGATTGCAACGCTATATATCGAAGGTCAAACTTTAGTAAATCTGGATCCGAAATTAGGTCTGGTGGGCAGTGGTTTTTAGGAAAGGCAATTAATGACCACTGTCAAATGTATTTTCTAAATGGGCTACAAAAACAGCATTCAGTCAACCGGTAATCAAATTCAAAAGAACATTTGGAGCTTTCTAGAAAAACTAAACCCACCAAACCAAAGACTAAAACAACAAAAACTAAAAGAGCTGCTGGGGCCAGAGAGGTTACTCAAGAGAAAGGTCCGTTTTTTCGAGCCTACAAGTTCTAGATATTCAAAAGGTATTTTGTGCCTAAACTGTAGTGGTTTGTCACAAACGAAAGCAGATTATCTACTATCGGAATACTCACTATTGGAAAATAGATTTGAACTACTGTGTTTTACTGAAACCTGGGCTAAAAATGGTAGCATAGAAAACATCAATTTTTCTTCTTTTCAATTGGCGACGCATTTTAGTAGAAATCAATTTGATAGAGAAGGTGTGGCAATTTGGTGTAAGAAGGGGCTGCTGTATCAGGAAATAAAGTTAGATAAATATTGTGTTGAAAAGGAGTTTGAGGTATGTGCATTAAAAATTTTAAACAAGGGCAGGCCTTCAGTTGAAATTGTTACGTACAAATCACCAAGTTACAACAATTATAAACATTAAAGTTTTTAAACCAGATCAAAATTTATTAATTATGGGGGATTTTAATTGCGATCCGTTTAGGGACTCTTAGAATTATCTTAGGATAGCAGAAACATTATTAGATTTTGAGTTGAAAAATTATGTTAATCAACCAACTAGAGGTAAATATCAACTAGATCATATTTTTGCGACTATTTACTTAATAACAGAAGTTTTCCCCGACTGCATCTCGGATCATAATACAATAATTATGTATACACGTTATTCTGACAATTCTAAAATTTCAAACCCTGTTTTAAGAAAAAGAGATTTCTGTGAATTAAATATTCAAAATTTTATTGTAGATTTAAACAGTGAAACGTGGTTGGATGTTTATAGTGAACGAGATTTTAATAATTCTTTTAGCAAATTTCACGACGTTTTCTTATTCTATTTCAACAAACACTCTAAAAAAATTCTATGTAAAATCTAAGAAGAATTGGGTAACAGGGGAGGTGAAAATGCCCAGTCAAAACCTAAAACAATTAAATCTGGATAGAAAACGCTATCCAGAACTACAGAATATCTATCAAACAGCAAAAAGAAAGCATATATCATTAATAAAATCGACAAAAAAAGAGTTCTATCAAAGTAAAATAAGTAATTCAAAAAATCAGCAAAAAACGGTATGGTCAGTTGTTGCAGAGTTAAATAATAATGATAAAAATAATTATGCGCAAATCATTAATCTTGATATTGAAGGATGTCTTACAAATGAGCAAAATAAAATTTGTGATTTCTTCAATAACTTTTTTAAAAATGCGCCTTTAGATATTTTGAAAAAAATAAACAAACAACCTAAACCACTAGACCTACCAAATTTAACATCAAATTTTATTTTAAGAGAAACAGAAATGTCAGAACTCATAGAAATTGTTAAGACAAAACTTAGGATAAAAAATTCTTGTGGTTTTGATGATTCCAAGCACTATTGTAAAAAAATGTTGTGATCAAATTATTTCACCGCTCCTTCTCTCGTAAACAGGTCTCACAATAAATATAAAGCAGAAAATTATAGGCCAGACTCTTTAACTTCAGTTTTTTCAAAAATCTTTGAGTACTCTTTTTTGCTGCAGCTAGAGCCTTATTTAACCAAGTACAAAATTTTAGAGCCAAATCAATTCGGATATCAAAAGGGAAAGTCTACTGTGGATGCAGTGATAAATTTTGTGGAGGGTGTCGTGGGCGACATGGAAAGGGGTGAATGCCCAGTTGGCATTTTTTGTGATCTAAGTGACTGTCTTGAGGACGGCAGACTTCTGCAGAAGTCTTGCATTGGGGTTAGAGACACTGAAAATAAATGGTTGTCGGAGTTTTTGACTCGAAAACAATTTGTTGAAGTAAAGCATTATACCAATAAAGAACAAATAATAACTAGATCAACACAATTAGATGTTCAGGTTGGTGTACCTCAAGGTTCGATTCTAGGACCGGTTCTATTTATATTGTATTTAAATGACCTTAACATGACCATTAGCCGGGACACACTGACTTTTTACAGTGATGACCGGACTTATAAAAATAGTAATAAAGATCAAAAACGATTGAAAGAAGTATGCGTCTCCGATATGGGAAAAATGATAGATTGGTTTGAGCAGAATTCTTCATTATTAAATTTGGAAAAAACACACTATCTCAGATTTCATAACCATCAAAATCGTGATCTTGAGGATCTAGAAATAAATATTCATACTGTTAAAATTGCAAAAGAACCACATGCTCAATTCTTAGGAATGTCTGTTGATGAACGTTTGCAATGGAAAGAACAAACATTTAAAATTACAAAAAAGCTGGGATCCTGTTATTACCTCATTAGGAATCTAAGGTCTGTTTTGTCAGTCAAGCAACTTAAAACTATTTATCACACCCAGATTGAGTCTCGAATAAGATACGGTATAATTTTATGGGGCTGGTCCTCAGGGGCTAAGTCTGTTTTTATAAAACAAAAAATGATAATTAGAAGTATCTTAGGCGCAGGACAAATGGAATCATGTAGGCAGTTATTTATTAATTTAAAAATTCTCTCTTTCTATTCGCTGTACTGTAACGATTTTTTTCTTAACCCTAATAGCAAGTAACGTTTTTAACAAAAAAAATTAAAATACTTGTAAGACCCTGTACAACTAAAAATAAATCAAAGAATTATCCACATTAAAAAAAAAAAACAGTAACGCCGAGGGAGCGATCCTCCGTGGTCCGCTTGTCGTGGGTTTTCTTTTGTCGCCTTGTCCACTGGACCACGGTACTTCATGATAAAATTTGTTTCAACAAGCGTTGTTTAGAGTCGCTTTACGGCACGTTCCCCACTTCGTCGTCGCGCGGCTGTACTCAGACTGATCCAAGCTGCTTTGTTCGGTCAGGGAAACCCGCCGTCTTTTTTCAAATGCACGTAGCCGAGAGAGTCAGTTACATGCGGATTCTTGATGCAGTTTAACTTCTATATGGTAACCGAACTACTTTAGTTTTTGTGATAGCTAATACTCGGTTTCTCGCAGATTTTGTGTGTTTCAGAGAGCATTTTAACACCGTTATAATATGTGCTAATAAAATATATTAAAAACTTATTTTAACCAAGCATAACTGCTACTCAAAATGTTGTAAAACTTACAGAAATTGTACAGTGTTTTGTAACAGAGTTAGTTTCGTGAAAAATGCTGGTGTGATTAAAAAGGTGGACCATTGTTCATTACTGGTGAGTTTGCCTAATTTTTTTATTAGACTTTTTGCTGAGAACATAAACTTTTAATTCTATAGAAACATAAAATACTATTCTGAAAATTGATTAAACTTAAACGCATTTCTAAGACAACAATGACCTTTTTAGGCCATTCCATTTTATGAAGCCCATTCCATTTTATGGAGCTGGTTTTCGTGGACCCGTATATGTTTTGAAGCCCATTCCATTTTATGGAGCTCGTTTTCGGGGATCCGTATATGTTTTGAAGCCCGTACATCACACATACTTTGAGCAGAAGCCCGTAATTGTTTACTGAAGTAAAAGCCATGTACTGCTTTCTTTTTGTTTTGCTGTCCTGTTTTGAAATCTGTTTTGTTGAAGTACCGACCACACTACCTACTCAAATCTTTTGAGGACTCAACCTCCAGCGTGGGATTTGGCAGATAAGATTTAATACTTATTTTTACTAACCATTTTATTTAACTGTGATATATTTCTTTTTTATAGCACTGGTTATTATTTGTTAATATTTTTGGTAAACCTATTTATTGCCCTTGTTAAGATCTGGCAACAATGCACCCTTGTTGAGTAGATGCGCATTTACCCTCCCAAGGTATTAATTGTTCTTAGGTCCCAAAAATATATTATATTTTTTTGTTTTTATCCAAATAGGTACATACTTTTTATTTAGGTACTTCGATAATTTTTTGTTGTGGCCTGATTTTATCGTCCGTGTGTTTTCTTACTTTTTATTAACATAAAATAATAAGATAAATTCTTTTATTGAAATAAAAAACCAACTCTTTATAAATAGAAATTAAATTACATTCTTAAGATAATAAAAATAAATAGTAACGAACATTCTGTGATAAGAAACAAGGATATAAAATAATATTTTTTATCGATAGCTATATAATTAAGTATTTAGGTTAAAAGATCCTTATATATTTATTTTTTTTTTGTAAATTTCCTTCTTTAAGTCGTTTGCTGATAAAAATAATTAGAGACTATTTTTTTTAAACCTTTTGCGTTTTAATCAAACATTCACCATCTTTATTAATACGTAGTGAATAATACAAGGTTCACTAAGATCTCGATACATTCTTTCTATTTTACTTTTAAACTTGTATTGGCGCCCTTTAGGCAAAAGAAAGTTAATTTATTTCACATGAATATTGTTGAGTTTTTTTTGAGGTGAACACCACGACCTCAGTCCCAACTGAGCTACCGAGAGCAATTTAGTTTGTAACAAAAAACCGTTACAGTACATATTCGAACTGTCAAAATATATTAGCTCACACTACTACTATACTATAGTAGTGTGAGCTATAGTGATCCTAATTTTTTCGAGAAAAAAAAAGTTGCTCCGATTTCAAAATTTTTTATATATCTTTGCGTTTCAGATGATTTTGAAACTTTTTTGTTGCGCCGTCTGTCTGTCTGTCTGTCTGTCTGTCTGTCTGTCTGTCTGTCTGTCTGTCTGTCTGTCTGTCTGTCTGTCTGTCTGTCTGTCTGTCTGTCTGTCTGTCTGTCTGTCTGTCTGTCTGTCTGTCTGTCTGTCTGTCTGTCTGTCTGTCTGTCTGTCTGTCTGTCTGTCTGTCTGTCTGTCTGTCTGTCTGTCTGTCTGTCTGTCTGTCTGTCTGTCTGTCTGTCTGTCTGTCTGTCTGTCTGTCTGTCTGTCTGTCTGTCTGTCTGTCTGTCTGTCTGTCTGTCTGTCTGTCTGTCTGTCTGTCTGTCTGTCTGTCTGTCTGTCTGTCTGTCTGTCTGTCTGTCTGTCTGTCTGTCTGTCTGTCTGTCTGTCTGTCTGTCTGTCTGTCTGTCTGTCTGTCTGTCTGTCTGTCTGTCTGTCTGTCTGTCTGTCTGTCTGTCTGTCTGTCTGTCTGTCTGTCTGTCTGTCTGTCTGTCTGTCTGTCTGTCTGTCTGTCTGTCTGTCTGTCTGTCTGTCTGTCTGTCTGTCTGTCTGTCTGTCTGTCTGTCTGTCTGTCTGTCTGTCTGTCTGTCTGTCTGTCTGTCTGTCTGTCTGTCTGTCTGTCTGTCTGTCTGTCTGTCTGTCTGTCTGTCTGTCTGTCTGTCTGTCTGTCTGTCTGTCTGTCTGTCTGTCTGTCTGTCTGTCTGTCTGTCTGTCTGTCTGTCTGTCTGTCTGTCTGTCTGTCTGTCTGTCTGTCTGTCTGTCTGTCTGTCTGTCTGTCTGTCTGTCTGTCTGTCTGTCTGTCTGTCTGTCTGTCTGTCTGTCTGTCTGTCTGTCTGTCTGTCTGTCTGTCTGTCTGTCTGTCTGTCTGTCTGTCTGTCTGTCTGTCTGTCTGTCTGTCTGTCTGTCTGTCTGTCTGTCTGTCTGTCTGTCTGTCTGTCTGTCTGTCTGTCTGTCTGTCTGTCTGTCTGTCTGTCTGTCTGTCTGTCTGTCTGTCTGTCTGTCTGTCTGTCTGTCTGTCTGTCTGTCTGTCTGTCTGTCTGTCTGTCTGTCTGTCTGTCTGTCTGTCTGTCTGTCTGTCTGTCTGTCTGTCTGTCTGTCTGTCTGTCTGTCTGTCTGTCTGTCTGTCTGTCTGTCTGTCTGTCTGTCTGTCTGTCTGTCTGTCTGTCTGTCTGTCTGTCTGTCTGTCTGTCTGTCTGTCTGTCTGTCTGTCTGTCTGTCTGTCTGTCTGTCTGTCTGTCTGTCTGTCTGTCTGTCTGTCTGTCTGTCTGTCTGTCTGTCTGTCTGTCTGTCTGTCTGTCTGTCTGTCTGTCTGTCTGTCTGTCTGTCTGTCTGTCTGTCTGTCTGTCTGTCTGTCTGTCTGTCTGTCTGTCTGTCTGTCTGTCTGTCTGTCTGTCTGTCTGTCTGTCTGTCTGTCTGTCTGTCTGTCTGTCTGTCTGTCTGTCTGTCTGTCTGTCTGTCTGTCTGTCTGTCTGTCTGTCTGTCTGTCTGTCTGTCTGTCTGTCTGTCTGTCTGTCTGTCTGTCTGTCTGTCTGTCTGTCTGTCTGTCTGTCTGTCTGTCTGTCTGTCTGTCTGTCTGTCTGTCTGTCTGTCTGTCTGTCTGTCTGTCTGTCTGTCTGTCTGTCTGTCTGTCTGTCTGTCTGTCTGTCTGTCTGTCTGTCTGTCTGTCTGTCTGTCTGTCTGTCTGTCTGTCTGTCTGTCTGTCTGTCTGTCTGTCTGTCTGTCTGTCTGTCTGTCTGTCTGTCTGTCTGTCTGTCTGTCTGTCTGTCTGTCTGTCTGTCTGTCTGTCTGTCTGTCTGTCTGTCTGTCTGTCTGTCTGTCTGTCTGTCTGTCTGTCTGTCTGTCTGTCTGTCTGTCTGTCTGTCTGTCTGTCTGTCTGTCTGTCTGTCTGTCTGTCTGTCTGTCTGTCTGTCTGTCTGTCTGTCTGTCTGTCTGTCTGTCTGTCTGTCTGTCTGTCTGTCTGTCTGTCTGTCTGTCTGTCTGTCTGTCTGTCTGTCTGTCTGTCTGTCTGTCTGTCTGTCTGTCTGTCTGTCTGTCTGTCTGTCTGTCTGTCTGTCTGTCTGTCTGTCTGTCTGTCTGTCTGTCTGTCTGTCTGTCTGTCTGTCTGTCTGTCTGTCTGTCTGTCTGTCTGTCTGTCTGTCTGTCTGTCTGTCTGTCTGTCTGTCTGTCTGTCTGTCTGTCTGTCTGTCTGTCTGTCTGTCTGTCTGTCTGTCTGTCTGTCTGTCTGTCTGTCTGTCTGTCTGTCTGTCTGTCTGTCTGTCTGTCTGTCTGTCTGTCTGTCTGTCTGTCTGTCTGTCTGTCTGTCTGTCTGTCTGTCTGTCTGTCTGTCTGTCTGTCTGTCTGTCTGTCTGTCTGTCTGTCTGTCTGTCTGTCTGTCTGTCTGTCTGTCTGTCTGTCTGTCTGTCTGTCTGTCTGTCTGTCTGTCTGTCTGTCTGTCTGTCTGTCTGTCTGTCTGTCTGTCTGTCTGTCTGTCTGTCTGTCTGTCTGTCTGTCTGTCTGTCTGTCTGTCTGTCTGTCTGTCTGTCTGTCTGTCTGTCTGTCTGTCTGTCTGTCTGTCTGTCTGTCTGTCTGTCTGTCTGTCTGTCTGTCTGTCTGTCTGTCTGTCTGTCTGTCTGTCTGTCTGTCTGTCTGTCTGTCTGTCTGTCTGTCTGTCTGTCTGTCTGTCTGTCTGTCTGTCTGTCTGTCTGTCTGTCTGTCTGTCTGTCTGTCTGTCTGTCTGTCTGTCTGTCTGTCTGTCTGTCTGTCTGTCTGTCTGTCTGTCTGTCCGACAAGTAATTGGGTCTGGAGTTAAACAAAATATATTTTAGTTTTTTTAACAAGGGGTGGGGGTAGATTTAAAAAAAAATAGAATTTAACTTAAAACATGGCTTGTGTGGTATCAAACGATAGGTAATTGAGTTTGGAGTTGAATAAAATATATTTAAGTTTTTAGTTATATTAGCTCACCCGTACTCTACATCTATAGAACCTAGTGTGAGCTTAGGTGCCCATATATTGGAGTATTTTTTAAATCAACAAAAATTAGTCAAAGGTGAGGACATTCACAATTACAATACGAGATCTAAATCAAAAGCTAGGGTTCCATTTTACAAGTCTAATTTAGAAAAAAACCTGCCATTATCTATGGGCAATAAAGTTTATTCATGTTTGCCAGAACAAATCAGAGATGCACCTAATATTAACATATTTAAGAATAGATTAAAATTTTACTTAATAGAACAGCCATTTTACTCATTGGAAGAATATTTTAACCAAGATAAAAAATAGTGTTTAGTACTGTTTAGTTATTTTTATCACGTGTTGTTGTGTATATGTGTGATTTGAATTAATTTAATCAAATTTTATTATTGACTGTGTTTTTATAATTTGAGTTTTATGTGTACATGAAAATTTTAAAATTTAGTGTCACTTAATATTTTTAGAGTTGCGCTAAAAAGTTTATATATAAATATGTCTGTATTTATGTATTTAAATAGTATTTTGATTTTAAAAAATTCAATCAAATTTTAATTTATGTAGTAAATCGTTTAAAATTTTATGTATTTATACTCCTATATTTGATTTTAGACAAATAATCTATTTAGATTTGCGCTAAGAATTTTCATTTTAATATGTTGTATTGTATTTTGACAAACATACCTATTTTGTTTTCAAAAAATTATTAATAATGACGTATTCCATACAGTTGTAAAATTGTCAAAGAAAATAAAAGCTGTATTTATTTATTTATTTATTTATTTATTTATCGTGAAAATAAAGCACTCTTTAAAAAAAAACCTTACTTCATCGCGGCAAGTTTAGGCGCACATACCGCCGTTAGTTTGGCCAAAATTATACGAAAGCAGCGTTGCCAAGTAGTGTAGTCGAAAAAAAAGTCGTACACGGAAATGGCGTTCGAGTGGCATTCAAGAATAGCAATTTTTCCAAGCACTCGAAACTACCATTCGAATTTTACTCGTATACGACAAAAAAATCCGAGCGGTTCAAGAATTGGGTCCCAGATCGCTCCTTCATTTTCGACTTTTCTGCCATTCAATATTTTAACGAAAATGCCGAATTTTATTTTTATTTTGTAAAAAGATTCTTTTTTTTTTGCTACCCTACAAACTGTTTTAAACTGTTACTTAATTAAAAGTAGCTTTCGGTAACTGGTAAGGAATAAAGAATGACCTACATAAGGGGAGCTTGGGTAAAATTCTATTTCTGAAGTGGACATATTACAATTGAATTTTTTTTTATGCAGGTAACTACGTTGGAAGATAAAATAAAAATGATTGAAGAAACTGAGCAGCAAAAAACTCGAGAAGTAATGGAAAGTACAAAGAGGAAAGAGGAATTGCTAAAAATTCAAAAGCCCCAGAAAGCTCCTCCACGAAGTAAACTAGAAACGGTATTTTTTTTAAAAACAGAACTGTTGGTTATCTTATAATGACTTAGTTATACAAGGTACTTGAAGTGGGATTTATGAATAGGATCTTTATAGAATAAACAGAAATGGTATATAGAATTTGTGCGGGTTAAAGAAAATCAGATATATTGCGCAAAGCTGCCAGTTCTTTTCTCCAAATTGCATTAAAAATAATGCCCTTACTCCAGTAACAAAGTATCTGACTTTTTTATTACTTCTAGTGTCATCTTTGCCAATAGCCCCGAACTGATCTAAACAATGTGGTAAAACCAAATGCCGCATCATGCAGATTTTTTGCTTCTAGCACCATCTTTGCAAACATCTTCGAATTAAAAAATAACGAACACAGAATTCTGTAAAGTGTATGAATTTTTTTCGACCGTTACTTGGAGGTAAAAGAGAATGGATGGCAATTGGTTAGAAAAAAAATGTGATTTTCATGATTTTTAAAGAAAAATCGATAAATAAAAAAGCATTTTTTTAACCAAACCTAAAACGTGTAAAAATAAAAAATGGATTTGAATTGTGTTACCTACACTCACTACATACCATAGTGGCTACTTGGCAACATCGGCCTACATCCGTCTCTATTTTTCTCGTGTAATTTTCTATCTGTCTATATTCAACCACACAGCTTTTTTCCACCCTAGTTCTAGCTTTAAGATCCCGGTTTAAACAAAATCATGTAAGATCGTTATGTAAAAAAAATAACAGAAACTTTAGGAAATAAGCTGGCGTGTGATTTAGCGAACGACAAACCTGTATAACGAACGTAACGTAACGTTCTTAAATTACGTAACGCAAAAATTAAGGGTTTTTAACCCCCCCTCCCCCTTTGTAAGGCATCTTTGAGAAAATACACATCAAAAAACATTAAGTCTAACCAGTGGCTAAACCCCTCCTCCCCCCTTGCGCATTACGTAATTTAAGAATAGTCCCTAACAGCTCCAGTAAAAAGATGAACTTATTTGTACAGGTTATAATGTGAAAGCCAGGTATTAACAAAAAATAGCGGCCTGCGGTTTTAAGAGTAATAATAGATAGTTTTTGGTCATGCCAAAAACGGCCGACGACTAACGCAACTTGACACTGTTGACATTTGAACGTCACATGTAGTTAGCGGCGTCCGTGGAACGCCGCAAACTCACGGACGGTTAACATAGGATTTTTGACATACGTAGAACGTGCGCAATTGTGTTTTAGCGAGCTTCAATTAAATTCCGCGCCATTTGGTGGCGCAGGCTGCACAGGTCACAACAGTGTTGAGCGCACGGTCCCTATATACTGTGTGTTGAGAGGCACCAGGGACAGATGGAACATTAAGCAATCTCTGGCGGAACCCATTTCTTTCACATAGGGGATAATGGGGTAATAAGTAATAGGAAATATTTTTTTGCTACTCTTGCAGTTTGTCTTTTGTCATTTGAGATATCTGAAAAAAACCTTTCAAATTTTCTACTACAATATTAATAAAGTTTTAGCACTTTTGTTTTTACAAGCAAACCAATTGAAATAATATTTTTTTGTCTGAAGCAAAGACTTTATTTTCAGTTTTAATACTTAAGTTTGCTGTCAAATGTAATACTTTCTATGTATTGTTTTAAATTTTGCCTGTCATAAGCCAGTAGTTCAGAATGGAAATGTTTCTTATTACCCTTTCGTTTTGATTATCGTGGGATAATGACAAACATCGCAATGGGGCAATAAAAAATATATCATTTTTTATTGTATATTGATTTGAGTACTTAGTGAAGTTGCCTTCAAATTTGGCAATAGTGACCTATGTTAAGCTTTAGAAAAGGCAAGTTGCAAAAAAATTAAATGGCATCTAACTAAAATAGTCCACAGCACACCGGTCTATTTTTTAAGTGATTACTAACAGGCTAAATTTTCGGACATATATTATTTGGCCGAGACGCCTAACTTTTTCCCCGCAAAAATACTTGAAAGTGATTCTTAGCAGAGTGTGCAGGCGTATACATGCTTCGTGCATCGGACTAACTAAACCAAGCATATGATTTGTAGAACAATATTGCCATTAACTTTTACACATTAAAAAAAAATTGGATACTAATTCTTCAATAGAACGAGCCAACGAATACATTTCACTTTATATTGCGTTTATAGACTTTGAAAAAGCTTTCGATAGCATTGGGCACTGGCCAGTAAAAGCATCTTTAATTAATAGCCGAATACACAGATTTAATAGTCAATATAGCGAAGCAACAACATCAATAAAAATCCACGAAGAAACAAACTGAAATGAAGCGACGAGTAAGATTAAAATCAATCAATTAAAAAATACACCGATGTACTGTGGACTATTTGCGTTAGATGCCATTTAATATTCCTACATAAGGCAATTTAGTAAAATTTTAAGGTAACACTACTCAAATCAAAGTGCAACAAAAAAGATTATATTTCTTATTACCCCCTTACGATGTTTCCTGTTACCCCACGTTAGTCAAAACGAAGGAGTAATACGAAACATTTCCATTCTAAACTTGTTTATAACAAGAAAAACCACAAATAAAGTATTAAAACTGCAAATAAGGTTTTCCTTTAGACAAAAACTCCCCCATCTTCCCCTAATGAATATCACGATTTTAATAGTCTTGCACCCCAAACGACAAATAACGGCACCGTCGGCGTCGACTAATACCGGTACCAAAAATGCTATTTCGAACTGTCAAATATTGTTAAAGTTTCGTTGTCGGTTAAGTTAGTACCAAAAACGATCTATTAACTTACGTGTTCTTTTTTTGAGCCCTAAAAAAAACATACCCTTCCCGTCTTTAGTGTATGGCATCTCTTACGAGGGATTTTTACAAAGGGTACAGTCCAACAATGCAAAACTTTTATTATTTTAGGAGATAATATTTGAATTCTATAGAAACGTTTTCACTTCAACTTTTCTGAAAGAGAAGGATGCTGCAAAAACAATAAGATAATTTTAGAAATGTGATATTTAAATATTTTTTTTATCTAAGTTAGTGATCTCGTCGTAATATATTCGTGTTTGTCTGTCCTTGCGACAATACTGGACCGATTTTCACAAAATTTCAGAGAAAAGTCCTGACTGGTCCTGCAATATACTCAGTAACCTGTCAAATTTTTTGGGGGCCCCCCGCGAACTTTTTTTTGAGGCACTATTATATTTTCCAAAAATAACCCATTATAGTAAATATTTATACAAAATATCATTATCTAATAGTTAAAAAACAAGTATTTATTAAGGTAACAGGTAAGTATTACTTTTTCTTAGAGTATAATGGGGGCCCGGGGGCCCCCAATATACCGGTGGTCCCCCGCCTGGCGGAGTCTGCGGGGCCGTTTTACACGCGTCTGAATATACTGAACTTTATTTAAATATATCAATTCTAAGGGTGGTTTTTTGAGTTCAAAATTCTTGACAAAGCGCCATATCAATATGAGGATTAAGTTTGCCGCGTAAGTTGGTCGCGCTTAGTTGTTTTATTTCCCTAAGATTATATTCTCCAGTGATTTTTGAACAACCAGTAGGAAATACCCCAATTTCAAAAAATTCAATAACTAATCAGTATGATACAAAAGATATGCTGTGCACCAATAATTTTAATAGGCCATAATAGCTTTTTATTTCTGACTGTTTATTTTTTAGCCAGCTAGGCCTATCTAGAGACCCTGTATGTATGACATATTTTTAAAATATGTGTTGTCACGTATGTCAAAAATCCTATGTTAACCGTCCGTGAGTTTGCGGCGTTCCACGGACGCCGCTAACTACATGTGACGTTCAAATGTCAACAGTGTCAAGTTGCGTTAGTCGTCGGCCGTTTTTGGCATGACCAAAAACTATCTATTATTACTCTTAAAACCGCAGGCCGCTATTTTTTGTTAATACCTGGCTTTCACATTATAACCTGTACAAATAAGTTCATCTTTTTACTGGAGCTGTTAGGGACTATTCTTAAATTACGTAATGCGCAAGGGGGGAGGAGCGGTTTAGCCACTGGTTAGACTTAATGTTTTTTGATGTGTATTTTCTCAAAGATGCCTTACAAAGGGGGAGGGGGGGTTAAAAACCCTTAATTTTTGCGTTACGTAATTTAAGAACGTTACGTTACGTTCGTTATACAGGTTTGTCGTTCGCTAAATCACACGCCAGCTTATTTCCTAAAGTTTCTGTTATTTTTTTTACATAACGATCTTACATGATTTTGTTTAAACCGGGATCTTAAAGCTAGAACTAGGGTGGAAAAAAGCTGTGTGGTTGAATATAGACAGATAGAAAATTACACGAGAAAAATAGAGACGGATGTAGGCCGATGTTGCCAAGTAGCCACTATGGTATGTAGTGAGTGTAGGTAACACAATTCAAATCCATTTTTTATTTTTACACGTTTTAGGTTTGGTTAAAAAAATGCTTTTTTATTTATCGATTTTTCTTTAAAAATCATGAAAATCACATTTTTTTTCTAACCAATTGCCATCCATTCTCTTTTACCTCCAAGTAACGGTCGAAAAAAATTCATACACTTTACAGAATTCTGTGTTCGTTATTTTTTAATTCGAAGATGTTTGCAAAGATGGTGCTAGAAGCAAAAAATCTGCATGATGCGGCATTTGGTTTTACCACATTGTTTAGATCAGTTCGGGGCTATTGGCAAAGATGACACTAGAAGTAATAAAAAAGTCAGATACTTTGTTACTGGAGTAAGGGCATTATTTTTAATGCAATTTGGAGAAAAGAACTGGCAGCTTTGCGCAATATATCTGATTTTATTTAACCCGCACAAATTCTATATACCATTTCTGTTTATTCTATAAAGATCCTATTCATAAATCCCACTTCAAGTACCTTGTATAACTAACAGCTAGGCCTATCTAGAGACCCTGTATGTATGACATATTTTTAAAATATGTCATACATACAGGGTCTCTAGCCCTATCTTTCCGCATAAATGTCCAAAAGAATTTAAAATTGTTTTGAAATTTTATTAATTCGCTTTCTATATCTATCCTTTTTATTTGCAGCTAGTTATTAGACATTTTCGGACTACCTTTTAATGTATCGATGGACATGGACAATGTTTAATCTAATCTATCTTATGATACCTATATATTTTTTTTTATTTCTGTTTTTTAGCTGGTTGGAGGATTAAAAGCTATTTTTTATAATATTTTATGGAAATCAGTCAAGCAGTTTAGGAGATATTATGATACGGACAAACATACATGCAGAAAAGCCTCTCAATAAAATCAATAATTCAAATCCAAAAACACCTTAACATCACATTGCCAATTTTTATTCCTAAAATAATTAGTAGCTCCCCTAGCTTTGCAGGCTATAGCAAGTACCACATAATTTACAAAACAGAATTGAGAGTACACCAATATTTTCCTTTACCAAGAGCCGGTGACACAGAACTCTACGTTATCCATACCAAAATAATTCACCGTCAAATAGTGTCATATTACCCTTCAAATATATGTGCCTACTTTAGTTAATAACGAGACGTGGCCTGAAGTCGCTAATTAAGCGAATTGTATGAAAAGATTTACAGGTGCGTTAACATCTTATAGTATCAGTTTAGACTCTATTGCAATTATGTCATATAAACATATTTATAAAAATATGATGAAGCTGCCGCACCTCACTCCAGCTGGAGGACAGGCACACGCTCTTAATGTAATAGACAGGTAAAAGTAAACTTACATAAACAAAAAACAAAATAATTTTTACAGTACATGTTTCATTTATACCTCTCCTTTATAAATCCTTCATGCTGCCTCAAGTTGCCTTATCCCCAGTCAGGTAACACCTGCCTCACACTGCACTTTTTTTAGATAAACTACCTTACTAAATACCAAAACAGCTTTTATCTAATTAGTGTCAGATGAAGCTATTACTAATATAAAAGTTAATTATCTTCAGCCAACACTGAAAAGGGCAAAGTTACGCCTCCTTAAAGCAATTACATATGAACAACATACCTATATCTTTAACTAACAAATTAAATTTTGTTACATAGGTGTCATAAAAATGTCCTTATTGTTAAATGAGTATGCTGTCTAAATTTTACTTGACTAGATATAAGGCACACCGCCTGAAAGCAATTATTTAATTAGACTACATTTACATTAGAACGTATCATGGTATTTATTATGATAAACATGCCATATGAACCTCTTTTATATAAAAATACTATGCTGTCAAATCATCTTTGGATCAAAGACCTCACACACCTCCTCTGAAGATTAGTTATGTATTTAGCCGATATACGTCATGAGATACCAACCAGATTTTTTTTTATTCGGTTCAAATGTGATAAAGTATTATAAGGTAATGATGCTGCCACTACTTCTTTTGACGTATCGAAAGGCACATTTATTTTAAACTTTCTAAGTTTCATCTACATCAAGTATCAAATGATTTGACTTTGATGTCATGTTAATAACTTGATTATTAAATTACTATGCTAACAATTTTTTTCTTAACAATAGCTGAGGCACACATTCTGAAATAAATTATTTACTTTACCTTACTTACTTCATTTACCTTAGAACATACCAAGTTAATTATTTTGATAAATATGTTATATAAAAATACTAGTAATTAATTTATATGAAAGAAGTTTTTTAAAAATGGGTTTTAAATACCAGTTTGACTACCTGAAATACGGAATACCCATTTTCTTACCTTTTATTGTTATTGCTTGGGTATACAATGCAGTGTAAATCTCTCTTATATCTAGACCACAGTGGTGTAGGTATCTTACAGTATGGTCACTCCTAGCATAAGGCCTTTTCACTCGCAACACCCGTCCAGCACATGGAACAACAGGACTTTGCCCTCTGGATGCAAACAGGTAAGTTTCTATTGAACATACACAGAATTACTTGCTCATAGTTTTGTTTAGGGCTTGTTATTACACTTCGGATTTTTTTAATAACAATTTTATTAGTGTTCTAGTTTAAATTATTTTATAAAAGAAAATACATGTTTTTTAAAAACATGGGCTAGAAGACTGTCAAAAAATTTGTAAAATATATTTTATAAAACATATTTGCCAAAGATCTTTAATAGCGTGGTTCTACTACGTTTACTACTATTTATTTTTCTGATAGGTCTTTCTTCAATTGTAAATATATATTTTTTCGTAGAGTTAAAAATAATGAAGATATTTTGCAAATTTGCTTACATAGGGCAGAGTATAACTCAATTAAGCTTTTCCTATTGTAAATTACAAAAAAATTTGCCCCTAGGGGTCCTGTTTAACGGCTTCAATTTTTTTTGTATAGCAGACCTGGGGGCATTTGTATGAGCTTCCAATTTGGTAAGACATAGTTGTGTAGGTGCAATAGTTTAGAAGATATAAGGTATAATCTAAAAACACATTTTGCAAACTTCCGGCCCCTAGGGGTAAAATATGTAATTTTTTTGACAGCAAAAGAATAAGTACGTGAAGGCCGATGTGCGCGCAAAGTTAATTTAATTAGTCCAGCTTAAAGTATTCAGAATTGAAAAAATATTTTGACACCCTTACCTTACTTTTTGACTGAAACAATTTTGGGTCTGTTAACAGGTCAGGCAGTGTTGGTGGGATCATTAGTAATATGTAAACTATGGCCGCACACTATTTATAGTATTTCCAATAAGGCTAGTCCTTTTGTTTAATCACCCCGTAAATCTGGTAACAAAACGCACGTGAATTCTTAATTCAGTTTAAAACCACAGATTACCTAAGGTAATAATGGGTGCTGTGAAACTATCAGTTACATTTCAGAAAAGTTTCTGTCCCAAAATTATTTTACGTGGTGAAAAACTTATGTAGAGCGTATGCGCTTTACAGGTATGCATTAATCAATCAACTGTGGTGCTTTGCCGACTTTACCTGCATGTTTAAAAATCCGTTTCTGTTTTTAATGACAAGTTTAGGTCGTTTTATACTGTTTTCACTAGTAATACCACCAGAGGTTAAATTATTTCCGGAAATTTTTTCGAGCTAATAAATATTTTTAAATATAATAATTTTCTAAAAATATTCATTAGCGAGAGAAAATTTACGGATTTAATTTAACCTCGCGTGGTATTCGGTAAGAACATTCCACACCAAATTGAATAAATTTAAAATCTATTTTTTGACTCACAACAATGCCAATTTTTTCTTCGACGAGACACCAGCAAAACTGAAAACATATACAGTTTTGATTGACTTGACAGTTTCAGCACCAATAGGATTAATTTCTACTTATTGTAGTTTCATAAAAATAGCAGTACAAAATGTAAAATATTATATTCTTATTTTATATCAATTTTGTGTTACATTAAGTGGTAGAAAATTATAATTTTTACAATCAACAACAACACATTTAGTTCGCTCGCAGTTTCGTCACCAATGGAATGTTAACTTACATGTTACAAACTTTTTTTTAATTTCCCGTTTATCCAAGTCGACTAATAATAGTCCAAAGAATCATTTTCATGCAAAAAATCGTTATATAGTGCGTTTTGACAAGCGAGGTAAAACGTAGTAGAACCACGATTAATTTTGAAAGAAATCTGGGGGCAAGGCAGTGCCCCGCCATGTTCGCCGAATCTGCGGTATACCATCTTTTCTTAAAACATTTCAGCCCATATTTAACATATGTAAACTTTACTTCGGAATGAGTTACAAAAGTCAAACTTCCAAACTTACTTTTATCTCAATTCTTTTTTCGGAATACCATTTTCGCGTACTTGTCTTTTTTACATGGAATGTTTTTGTTATGATAAATTTGATTTTGATAAGTTTGTCTCTAGTTTATATGTGCTTAATTGCTTCGAAGTAAAAAAAAGTTTTATAAAGGATAAGCCTCTTATAAATAAGCCCTTATAATTTTGGTTTTTCGGATCATTATTTAGCTGATATTTTTTAACTTGGTTCCAACTCACCATTTAATAAAAACGGTTCGAAAACTTCTATTTGCGTTTCAACTGCACGTTGCATTAAAAGTTTGTGTAACTGCTGATGATCCATAAAAACATCGAAAAAAGTTTTGTCAAAACGTAAAATGGTCGAAAAAAAATTTTTGGACCGTAATTAAGTCGAAAATAACAAACAATCGAAAGTAAAATAGACTAAAATAATAGAAGAGACGTAGATTTGACGATCCGTAAAATTATTGAAGATATATAGTTAAAACGTAAAAGCATCGAAATAGAGTTCAGTCGAAAACGAAATAATAATTGAACCGTAAAAAAGTCAAATCGCAAAAAGGCCAAACCGTACAAAAATAAAAGATCAGAAAGCAACTCAAGGAAGATGTATTGTTGTCGATCCGTAAAATTGTCGAAAATAATTTAAACGAATAGTAGTTTTGTCGATCCGTTAAAATGTCGAAAATTAAAGGCTCGATAGGCAATGGAAAAAAGACGCAAAATCATCGAAACGTAGTTTTGTCGAAATGCAAAAAGATCGAACCGTAGAAAAGTCGAAAATGAAGGTGCGATGTTGTCGAATTTAGCAAAATTTCTTGGTTAAATTCGTGGAACTGGCGCTGACCGGTTAGGTTTTGACAGCTCTTAAGTTAGGCGAGTATGATGTAACACTACATTTGGTAACATCGGTAGTTTTTTGCAGCTGAGTTATATAATCGATGAGTTTTCGATTCGACTTTTTTACAGTTTGACCTGTTTTAACATAATTACGTTTCGATGAATTTTGCGTCTCTTCTTTATTGCGTATCGTGCGTTTAATTTTCGACCATATTATTTTCGACATTTTTACGGATTGACAAAAGTATGTTTGCCTTAAATTGCTTTTACTACGTTTTGTTTAAATTGTTTTCGTCTATTCTACTTTCTACTCTTTGTATGCGCGCACATTAGGATTTTTCGTACTTGTCGTACTGGCCGAGAAAAGCTTGCTATTCTCGGGTACTGTTTTACAACCATTCCGTTGGCCAGCCCCTAATATATTCAAAAATAAAGAGCTCGACATCTCATATTGTTTGTCATTTTTAAAATTCTATTCTGAAACCTGCGTTTCATTCGCTCTTGAGAAAAATGTTTAACCCAATAGTCCGGAGCCTAAGCCACTTTTGTCTGCATTTTTGCTTACCGTAATGAAACTTGGCACGGTTATAGTACAACACTATAGTATTATTTCACGAAGTGGTGCTCATCCCGAACCCAGTGTAGAGCCAAGATACAGGGTGTTTTATTTTTAATTGCATCTATCTCATTAAAATTCTTTATAAAATTCAAATGTAAACCTAGAGCAATGAAACTTGGCATCGATTATAAGGACATATGGCAAAAAGGGCCTACTCTGGCCTACTTGTCAGACCTGCGGGTCAACCCCCCACTATTACTACTACTAAGGACATATACACTTTTATTTTAAGTGATAAAGAGGTTTTATTGCTTTATTTTCTTTCAAAAAATAAAAAATAATTAATTTTTCTTTGAGAAATTTATGGTGTGGGTATTGAGTAGAAAAAAAAATCCAGGAGCTTAGTTATGCAAGATAAGGTGTTAAAATTTAATGTGGACATAAGCACATTGTTTTTCTTTAAAATAGAAATTGCTGGGCGGGTGTGACATATACAGGGTCGGAGTACAGGGGGGTTTTATTTAATACTTCTAAATTAAAAAAATATAAAAAGATGGAAAAGTATGTGGATTTCTTAGACGTAAGGATATTTAAAAAAAATATATACGAAGTATAAGATACTTAGATTTTATTTATATTTTACGAAAAGTTAGTGTAAACTGTTAAATATGCAGGCTGTTTTTAAAAATAAGTAAAATTTTTATGATCATTAAGTAGTTTTTTTTATGACGACTTTACAAATCACTATGGAAAACCCAAAGTCAGCACTTTACAACAATACTAGTACAGCTTTTATTTCTTTAAATAACATTTTTTATACAGAGTGTTAAAAAGTAACTAGACAATAAAGTATTTTCGTATTTTTTATTATAGTGCTGAAAATTCTAATAACTCTAGATATCTCAAAAAGCATCTCATTGCAATCACTATATTCTTGTTTATAAACCATTTATCGGACTCTATTTTTGTGATAAGTGCCACATCATTAACATTTCCTGAACGTATATACTGGGCCACAACAACTTTGCTGTCATTTTTACTGTTTTTCTACATTATTTATTGTAGCTACTGCGTTAATAAGACTTTTGCAACAAAACTGAACATAGTAATTTTGTAATATACTGAAAGATACAAGGTGATATTGAAAAAATCATGTAAAATATAGTAGTCTCAAACTTTTCGTTATATCGGTTATGCAGTTTAAGATACCCCCATAATTTTACTACTTGTTGTAGCTAGAATAAGGCGTTTTTTACATGGTGTAGATTGTTTTACTTAGCTTTGTAATTTTAAGAAAATACATGGTGTTTCTTTTGTCAATATAATTTTTTTTAATACGTAATACGTTATTCCCAGCACTCATAAAATTAGAAAATATACAATAGAGTTAAACTATTAATCACCTATGTACCTGTTAGTTAGAGACTTTAAAACATACAGGGTATTGAAATTAAAATATAATAATTTGAACTTTCTTATTATGAAAACTACAAGGTCGGTTAATTAGGCAAAATGTTAATATTTTTCCGCTAACTAAATTGGTGGAACAACAACAAAATTAAACGACGCGTAGGTAAGTTATAGTAAAAAAATAATTTTTAAAAGATACAATGTAAATAAAACTGTCATGACTTTTTCTTAAGTAAAAAGTTATTAATGAAATACAATAATTTTAATTTTATAAAAAATATTTTTTATATAATGTGTATTATCCTTATTTCTCAAATATCTATTTAAGTTTGCACTTCTGACAACCAATCTCACATTGGACGCAATTATGTAATTTTATTAAAACTGTATGCTTTGGTACATAAGAATTGGCAGATTATGTTAAAAATTAAAAATTCTAGAAAGGATCCTGCACACTTGTAATGGGTTTCTAGTGCACGGCTAATATCGATAATATTTTAGTATGTTGTTTGTCTCACCTTACTGACCAATAATGGTTATGGGCCCAATTCCATCCTATGACCAGTTTCGGAGATACAAGGGCAATTTAAAAGATTTTCCACTAAAACGGTAAAAAAGTTTTTTTGTACGAATCTCATAAGCGTCTACGTTTTAGCGTGTTTTTAGCAAAAATTGTTATTTTCCTGTACGGGGGATATCCAAAAAGTCTGCAAACCTGTAATGAGTTCCTAGTGCACGGCTAATATCGATAAAATTTTAATATGTTGTTCGTCTCACTTTACTGATCAATAGTTGTAATGAACGCAATTCCATCCTATTACTAGTTTCGGAGACACGGGGGCAATTCAAACGATATAGCACCAAAACGGTATAAATGATGTGGCTTGATTTTTAAAAGCTCTATTTGTACTAGTCACAAAAGTATCTCTTATGTACATATATTAGCATGTTGTTTAGCAAAAAATATTCATTTTCTATATGGGGGTATCCAAAATGATAAAAATACGTTGGTAAAATAATCGAAAAGGTTCTAGTCAACCTTTTCGAATAGACCAAAATAAATGTCCTCTTACCTTTAAAACGAAACTTTAATGAAACTTTTTTATGAGGTACACATGAAAAGTATTGCAGTTATAAATTGTAACCAAACAACTTTCTTAAAACAAAATTCTATCAAGCAATATTTATAAATAACAATTAAAGTTTCTTAATACTCTAAATAGTAAATGTCTGAAAAATAACAAAGTCGTTATTTGGATCAGACTTTTTATTCTTCTTTCGCATTTCTGTACCAATAGTCAATCAATTATTTCGGGTAAATCTTCGACATTATTTCGATGACCTGCAACCAGGACTTGCCCTAAATTATTTGTAGATGGGTAACTGATATGTTCCTCATGGCGAGCATATCCTATTATTTTGTTTAAGGAAAGTTTTGGTTATAATTTATAACTGCACTACTTTTTATGTGTACCTCGTAAAAAAAGTTTCATCAAAATTTGGTTTTAGAGGTAAAAATACATTTATTTTGTTCTATATTGTCAATCTTTTCGATTATTTTACGTACGTATTTTAATTTACTTTTTGATATCTCCGTATTGAAAATCTAAGTTTTTTACTAAAAACATGCTAATTTATGTACATAAGAGATATTTTTGTGATTGGTACAAAAAAACCTTTTAAAAATCAAACCACAGCATTTTTACCGTTTTAGTGCAATATCGTTTGAATTGCCCCCGTATCTTCGGTACTAGTCATAGGATGGAATTGGACCCATGACAATTATTGATCAGTAAGGTGAGACGAACAACATATAATAATTTTATCGATATTAGCCGTGCACTAGAAACTCATTACAGGTTTGCAGACATTTTAGATATCCCCCGTATAGAACAAAACAATTCTTGCTAAAAACATGCTAAAATGTAAGAAGCTTTTGAGATTCGTACAAAAAAATCTTTTAAAAATCAAACCACAATATTTTTACCGTTTTACTACACTAAGTTATCAAATTTTATTAAGTTAGGCTTGGTCAGGTATTTTAAATAATCGCCGGCAGATTAAGTTTTTGACATATCATGTGAACAGTTTGACGTATTGACTCAATTGATATTTATTTTGGTTTAGAATACTAAATTACCTAGAAATCGATACCTCACACGACCAGTTTAAACGAAATAAGATTTTTACAATTTATCCTCCTAAGTTTTGCTCCCTCTCCCCCTCAAAAAAAACCTTTAATTTTAATAGATTTTTTGAATTTATAAGCTACATACCTATAAAGTTAAAGAAACAAAAATTGTACGCGAAACTAGTTTTATATTTAATTTATCAATTTTTCCTGTCCCACCATAATTGTATCTTGGCCCTGCACTGGGTTCCATTGGAGCACTACTTCTAAAATGACATGTCTAGGTGTCTGGTAACCTTGTGCCAAATTTCGTCACGGTACGCGAAAATGCAGACAAGCCCCTAAATTTCCGTCTTAGGCCCCGAACTACAAAAGTTAGAACACTTGTATACTTTACCCTTATATTTTGAGTAAATTCAAAAATCTATTCGTTAGTTTCTGAGATAATTGCCTTCAAACTTTCAAATTTAACATGAACTGTTAAAATAAAAATTTTATTAAAATTTTATATTTTTCAGATTTAATTTTTATTTTATCATTCAATGTTAAATTTGAAAATTTGAAAGCAAATATCTCGAAAACTAATCAATGGATTTTTAAAACTTTTACACGATTGTAAAGATATTTAAGAGAACTTCAAACAAGGTATCACTAGACTGACTTTCTCTATTTAAAATAAAGGCGTAAAGTATACCCCTCGAAGATAGTGCGTGTTACAAAAATTTCAAGATAGCCAAAAAGTATCCCCTTTGCAAACAAAATCGACGTGTCCGAGCGTTTCTTCAAATTTCTACGAAAAATACCCAAAGACACCTCTGTTACCTTTTAGTTGGGACACCCTATATAACGCATAGGTCAAAACTTAATATTTCTAAGGGGTGTCCCAGTCTTTCGATAAGGCGAATATTTGGCAGGATGCATTAGTGAATTTTAGGTCATATTTGACCTGGGACACCCCTAGGGTCATATAATCTGTCATGGGTGTCATTTTTGTCGTACATAATTTAATAATTAATAAAGATTTCCTTCCTATGGTACAGCCAATCCTAATAGGCTAGTGAAATTACCATATTTTAAGGCAAGAAAAAAGAAAATTATTAACAGGACTTAAAGCATTGGAAATTGTAGAGCGGCCGAAAACGAAGTTAAAAAAAATAAATGCAATTTTCGGCAAAAGTTGGCGGAGAAAAAAGTGACATAAAGAAAGTCATTTGCCATAAAAGTGTCTAAAAAATTTGTAGATGTCATTTTTTACACAATCTCAAAATGTTCGAGAAAAATAAAAAAAACCTAATTTTTTTATTTTTCTTAGCCATAATAATAGCCATTTTTTAAAATCTTATAAAATAACTACAATAACTTAACTATAAAATATTGTGATAATTTTTTTAAAGTTTTTTCCCTTTTCGGACATGTTTTTAAATTACAACAATTATTTTTTTTATGTCGCCAAAAACTATATCTTAATGTCAAAAAGTGAGTACAAGCAGAACTGGATACAATGATTTTCTGAAGCCCCCACAAACCTAACCCACTAACGCACCTGCTCACACATTTATTTTTTTTTAACTTCGTTTTTCGCCGCTCTACAATTTTTAATGCTTTAGCTAATAATTTTTTTTCTCTCAAAGTGCAATTTGACTGGTCGATAAGCAGAGAACTAAAATAAAACAAAAAGGAAAAAAGTCCTACTATAATCTTAATTGGCTGCAGAGCGATTATTATAGAGTCTAAATTCGTAAGTAAGTGCATAATTTGGAAATTTCGTGCTTGTCGGGCCATATGAAACAGAAAAATGAGAAACCTTTGTATTTAATTATGTAAATAGCTAACCCTTCTACCTAGTGCAATATATGAGGACTGCAGTTTGACAATGGATTCTAGCTAACAAAAGGTCACAGATTAACGATCTGGATATTGCCAAGCCAGGTTTTTGTCCAATTTTTTTTATCCCCCCTGCTCTTATAGCCGTGTTCGAATTTCTGAAAATTTAACTAACTTGACACATTAAAGCTATAATAACAGAGAAATTAATCAAAAATGTGTAAAATCCAACCTAAAAAAAATTTTTGTTAGTTTGTTAAATCTTAGCTGCAAAAACCCCCAAAAACCCTCCTGACCACCCAAAACCTAAGATTTTGAGGTTTTCTTAAAATTTTCTCAAAAACTAAGCTTCTTAGGAAAAAATATGTAATTAGCTTTATTATAGACAACAAAATTTTCTTTTCAGCGGTGTATTAGTCAATGAGGTACTTGAAAACTAAGCTCTCTATCAAAAATTAGGTTCTATAGTCAATTGTAGACAATGAAGTTTTCTTTAAAACTGTGTGTAACAAGGTAAGGTTACTTTTATTTACAACAATTTAGGGTCGTCCGTAAATTACATTAATTTTGAAAAATCACTAAACTTATCGATTATTAATCTTACTTCGTGATACAGCAGCTAAAACAAAATTTCATTGTCTACAATCGACTAAGGAACATCATTTTTGACAGAAGGCTTGGTTTTTAAGATAATCGGGAAAAACATGTGACAAACAGGTGGTTTTTTAATTATTTTTAAATTTTCTCAATAAACGGAAGCCGCTGGAAAGTTTGGTATTAGTCTGACCGCGCTAGCCTGAACTTTATTAAAAAGACAATTTTATTTTCTACAATAAAGTGTTAAATCTTTTTTCCTAAAAAGCTTAGTTTTTGAGAAAATTGGATAAAACTAGTAAAAAAATTGGTAAGTTTGGTGATTTTTCAAAATTGAGGTAATTTACGGAGGCCCCTTAATTGTTATAAACAAAACTATAATCCTGCCCTATTATACACCGTCTAAAAGAAAATTTTATTGTCTACAACCGACTTTAGGACACAATTTTTAATGGAGAGCTTGGTTTTCAAGAAAATCAGGGAAAATAGGTAATATGCATGTTTCTTTTTTTCATTTTTTTGCATTACCTCAATAAACGGACGCCGCTGGAGAGTTTGTCTTTGGTCGTACCCCACTGACTTGTATATCGTTAAAAAGGAAATTTTATTGTCTACAATAAAGGTAATGACATATTTTTTACTAAGATGCTTAGTTTTTAAGAAAATTTGAAGAAAACATAAAAATTTTAGGTTTTGGGGGGTCTGGGGGGTTTTTGGGGGTTTTTTTAGCTAAAATTTAAAAAAATAATATAATTTTATTTTTAGGTTAGGTCTTACACATTTTTTATTCATGTATCTGTCATTATGGCTTTAGAGCATCAACATAGTTAAATTTTCAGAAATTCGAACACGACTATCGAGGAGGGTGAATAAGAAAAATTGGACCAAAACCTGGCTTGGCAACACCCAGATCGTTAATCTGTGACCTATTCTCAGCTAGAATCCACTGTCAAAGTGCGGTCCTCATATTTTGCATACTCAACTACCTACAGCGCCTGCACTGCCTTAAAAATATATATAAGAGGTGTGCCAGTCGTTCGGTCAGGCCAGTGTTTGGAGCCATAGTCAATTTATTATTTGAGGGGTCCATATGCCACAGAATAATTAAAACCCCTCTTTGTATTTAGTGATGTAGATGAGTTTCCGCCTCAAATATTACTGCATGAGGTGTGCCAGTCCTTTGGTCAAGCAGATGTTAGGCAGCAAAGTGAATTTATTATTTAAGAGTCCATATGACATATAAATATTAAAAACCATGTTGGTACTTAGTGGTGTAGGTTAGGTTTATCGTTAAATATAATTATAAGAAGTGTGTCAGTCCTTCAATCAGGCTGATGTTTGGCAGTATAGTCAATTTAGTATTTGAGGATCCATATGACACAAAATAATTAAAAACCTTCTTCCTTTTGAATGATGTAGATAACTTTGAGCTTCAAGGATACTTATAGGACGTGTGCCAGTCGTTCTGTCAGGCGAATTTTTGGCACCATAGTCATTTTATTATTTAAGGGTCCATATGACAAACAATAATAAAAAACTTTCTTGATATTTAGTGATTTAGATAAGTTCAGCTTCAATTATAAATATAGGACGTGTGCCAGTCCTTCAATCAGGCTGATGTTTGCAAGCATAGTCGACTTAGTATTTGACGGTCCATATGACACACAGTAATTAAAAACCGCCTTGCTTTTTAATGATGTAGATAACTTTGAGTCTCAAGTATAATTATAGGACGTGTGCCAGTCATTCTGTCAGGCAAATTTTTGGCACTATAGTCATTTTATTATTTGAGGGTCCATATGACAAACAATAATAAAAAAACTATCTTGATATTTAGTGATATAGATAAGTTCAGTCTCAATTATAAATATAGAAGGTGTGCCAGTCCTTTGGTGAGGCAGATGTTTGGCAGCATATCCAATTTATTATTTGATGATTCATATGACACACAATAATTAAAAATCATCTTGCTATTTTGGCGTGTAGATGAGTTTCAGCCTCAAATATATTTATAGGAGGTGAGCCTGTTCTTAGATCAGGCGGATGTTTGGCAGCATAGACAATTTAGTTTTTTCTTGGTACTACATGATGTGGCTTGAAAGTAAAAAATTTTTATAGGTGTGCCCAGCTTATAGTAAATGTAGGTCGGGCAGCATAGTTATTTTAAACTTACGGGACCTATATGACTGCTATTTTATATAAAAAACCTCTTTTCAACTTACGTAGGTGGATCTTAAAAACCTTTATAGTCCAGATGGTGTGCCTTGTCAGCACCCAGGCAGCAACAAGGCATCATAAGACACATATATAAGGGGGGCGCAAAAGACACATGTGCCAACAAAAAATATTAATAATATAATGTTTTTAGATTATGTAGGTTTAACCAGGGGCGAAATGTTATTTAAGTGCGTGTGCCTGTCCTCCAACAGGAGTGCGGTGTGGCAGCATCATCATATTTCTATAAATGGGTTTATATGACATACTTGCAATAGAGTCTAAACTGTTACTATAAGATGTTAACGCACCTTTAAATCTATTCATACAATTTGCTTAATTAGCGACTTTAGGACACGTCTCGTTATTAACTAAAGTAGGCACATATATTTGAAGGATAATATGACACTATTTGACGGTGAATTATTTTGGTATGGATAACGTAGAGTTCTGTGTCACCGGCTCTTGTAGAGTCTAACGAAGTTTTTTATTCAGTATTAAAAAAAGTCATCTTAATAAACATCACAAAATATTGTTGCAAATTGTGTTTATTTTTTAATTCGGTGCTGAGTAAAAATATAAAAAAAATGCATGCTCCTATGCTTTTTTTAATCAAGGTGTATCTAGGTAACAACTAAATTTAAGAAAAAATTAAATATAACATAATATATTAACTTAAACTTTGGTAAATTACAAGCATTTTTATCATGAAGTGCAAAATATAGGAGATAAATTGGGTAATAAGTATAATGAAATATTAAACTTTTCATCAAATCGGGTATACCAGAGGTTTCTATGGTGTTCTGTGCTTATATGTTTTCTGCAAAAATAATTTTGGTTGAAATAGTAGGAATGTGATGGACTTGCATCGGCTGGCAAAAAATATTTTTTAAGGTCGAATCAGAAGCTGCCAAGAAAAACCTGTACCTTTTACGACGATCTCAAGAATTGATGATTGAGCAAGATGAAAGAGTGAAACAAGCCAATGGAATCATTTTAGCTACAAAATGTCGTGCAATCAGGAATGCTCAATTGGCTGAAAAGAAAGTAAGAATTTATTTTGTCGCAAAATAATAACACGTATACAGAACTAGTTTCAAAACAATCGCTCTATAAATTGCAGATAGCTGAATTAGAATTAATTTCATGAACCTATACCTACAAACAACATCTGTATTAGCCGTCACGCTCATTACGTATTTAGATGCAGTCTTTTTAAACAATGCCTATACATACATGTCTATAAATCTCCTAGGGTAGTAAAGATATCCTAAGATACATACCTTAAAATGTTAGGGATTCACTGACTACCTAGGTATTTTCTTATTGTATTAACAATTAGTCCATTAATCATACCAAATCGAACGGACCATGGAGTGCTTACTTTAAATTTGACCCGATAACTCCGTAAAAAAATTAGATGAAAATCCTAAATAGCGTCAAAATATTATTTCTTGTAACTTAAAAGCTACTCATATTAGGTAGTCTGAAAAAACAAAAACACTTTATAATCAATGGTGGGTGTGCTTTCGGGCTGTTCGGCCGTCGTCGTTGGAAATTCGTTCTCGACGTTTCGCCATCTCGAGTGGATGACATCTTCAGATGTTGACTGTTTGTCGGCTTCTCGAAGACTGGTGGTTAGTCTGTCGTGAGCGCAGGTTATATACGCTATGGTGGGCCCACCACCCGTGCCAACGAAAAGGGGTAATAAGAACATTGGTAGAGAGGGCGAAAAGAATCTGCGAACCAGAACATCTAGACAAAGAATTAAACCATATTAAAAACGCCCTCTTAGCAAATGGATACACTCAAAGACACATAGATAAATGTATACGACCAAGGCCGAGCACTAGAAGTAACAGTAGCGGTGGACTGAGTAGCCGCGAAGTTACTTCAAGAGCCTTTCTGCCCTACATCCCTAGAGTGACGGATAGGATCGGACGTATTCTGGGAAAACACAACATAAAAACGATCTTCAAGCCATCTAAGAAGATCGAGAACCACCTCAGATCTGCGAAGGATATAAGGAACCCACTAAGTTCTTCGGGGGTATACCGCATTCCCTGTATCTGTGGAAGTGTCTACATCGGAACAACCAAACGGTGCGTAAACACAAGAATCAAAGAACACAAAGCCAACTGTCGACTCGGACATACGGAAAAATCCGCAGTTGCAGACCACACACTAAACAATGAAGACCACCGAATAAAATTCGAAGACACACAAGTTCTCTGCGCCTCCTCTTCCTACTATTCAAGACTCTATAAAGAAGCAATCGAAATTCATAAACACCAGCAGAACTTCAAAAGATCTGAAGAAACTCTTAAAATTAACAGAACATGGGTACCGGGTAACAAAACTGAATCTGGGGAAAGTGACCAATCACCGACCAGCTCTGATATACGCCCCGCCCACCATAGTGTATATAACCTGCGCCCACGACAGACTAACCACCAGTCTTCGAGAAGCCGACAAACAGTCAACATCTCCTGAAGATGCCATCCACGCGATATGGCGAAACGTCGAGAACGAATTTCCAACGACGACGGCCGAACAGCCCGAAAGCACACCCACCATTGGACGATGGCCGCGAAAGCCTTTCACAATTTGTACACTTTATAATCATTTTAGACATACTTTTTTTACTGTTTCCACTATGTCGATTTCGAACGTTTTTCTACGTTGTCCGCCGCCTATTCTGCACCTCCTTCGATCCTGACCATTATCTTCTGTCAAGTTTTTTTGACTCAATGATTTTTGGATTGACTGTTGCCATTCCAGTTTAGGACGCCCTCTTTTTCTGCGCCCCATTGGTTGCCATTCTAGGACCTGCTTTGGTAATCTTTCGTCGTTTATCCGTTGTACATAGCCGTACAATATCAGTTGTCTTTTAGTGATGTCATCCGTTATGCTTCCCTCAACATTTTTTATAATGCTCTGTTCTAGATATTCTCATTGATCTTCTTATTGCATCCGCTTCGACACTGTCCATTTTTCTTTTGCAGGAATTCTTTTGAAAGACGATTTCCAATTTTAGTTTTAGATTTTGACCCTTTGTTCTTTTATCGCGTTTATGTATGTATGTTTGATATTAGTTTGCTCCAATACTGTCCATAATTTTTCTACTGGAACGGTATCATATGCTTTTTATAGGTCCACAAAGGTAACATGAGTCTCTATATTTCTGGCACTCCTTTTGTCAATTACTTGTTTAAGACAAAAACCATTATCACTACAAGATCTGCCTGCACGAACCGAACCCACTTTGCTCTTCTTCTTCTTGCTCATGAAAATCATTCTCTATTAGATCTCGAAGAATCTTACCGTACAATCTACTTAGAGTACTGGTTACTGAAATTCCTCTGTGGTTGCTGCAATCATCAGTTACTGGACCGTTTATGCATTGATTGATAATATATATAAGATTTTCTAGTAGTTTCTCTCACCCGTACCTGAGCATTTCAGTATATATTCTTCTAGGTCCGCTAGCTTTTTCGGATTTAAGCCTTAATAATATTCTTTATCATTTCTTTTTCGATATATAAGTACTTCCTCTCCATGTACTTCTATATCTCTCCTCGGAGAGGCTGACAAATATTCGGGTCTCGTTTCCTGCAACAGTCCTTTGTAATGTTTTGTCCATCGTTCTGGTTTGATGATCTGAATGTTTACTTTTTCTTTTGTTGGGTTTGATACCGTGGAAATTAATGTTCATACTACAGAACTCGTACGTGTGTATTTATATCGTAGCATTGGCGCCCGAACATTTAATTTTTTTCCGTGCGTATCAAATTTCTTAGCTTTCTGCTATTTGATTAAAACAAGCATCGGTCGCCTGATGTTGCAAATTTATACTAAGGTACTTTACATTAATATAATTACTGAATTCTTGAAAGCCATTTGATAAAATGACGGCGAACGAGGGGTCTCCCGCTGTTACTATATTTATTATTACCAACAATATGATTAAATTTTACAATTTTACAATAAATATATCTTAATGTGATTCTTTTTTCAATATGAGCAATGAAACCTAGAGATTACAAATCATGCGTTTTAGCTTCTAGAAAAGCAACTCAAGGACGAGGAGCAAAGATTAGATACCATGATGGAACAGCAAAGGCAAAAGAAAATTGAAATTGAAGAAAAGAAACAAGAAGTAGAAGAACATAAAAAACAAAGGTAAAGTTGGTGTCTAACAACGACCAAAACGAACCGCTCTCAAGCGATCTAAGATCAGTCCCAAAATCATTATTTGCATAATCAATTTAAAGCAAATAATCACGGCAAGCGCGGTTTTGTGGGGGGGGGGGTAATGTGGTAATTACCCCCCTAGAAAATAAAATATGCACTTTTTGTCCATTAAAGTGCAAATAGGAGGATTACCCCCCCTAGAAACAAAATTATATTACAAATAATTTTTTCGTCGAATACTACCCCCCCTAGATTTTGACCCAGATCCGCGCTTGAATTACGGTAGATTTGTTTATTCGATTTGGCAAAAAGGTTGTTCCTCAATTTTGCACAGATGAATCTTGCTCTCTGCCAGAAGGGTTTTTTTGTTAAATGGCCGAAGTCTGAGATTTTTGTCAAAGAATTGAAATTAAATTTAGTAATAAAATTAATAAAATTATTGATAAAACAAAAACAAATTAAATTAAGATTAAGCAAAATTAATGGTGTTAATTTTGTTAAAGCTATTTGCTGTTTTTGGTGGAGAAGCAGATTTTTGAGAAGAGATTTTTTTGTTGTAATCGTCCGAAACACTTCTATTTGTTTAACGTTGTAAAATAATAAATGATAATTAAGTCTACCGCATTTGTTTAAAAATTAAATTAAATCTTTATTAATTTAAATAAAATTCCAAAAGCTGATTTTTAAAAGAAATGTGAAAGTATTAGTAAAAGTACAAGTAAATGGTTTCAGACAGTTACATATCTGCTTCGGACACTTAAATAGATAACAACCAACGGATTATTATTTTGAGAATTTGCTACGTTTGGTCGCTTTTTCATTTTAGAAATTTTTGAGTTTATTAATGTCTCAGAATATCCGTTCTCTTGTCCTTTTTAATAATATTTATTTATAATGTTGTAGGTTCCTGTAGCTAATTCTTCATTATAATATTATAATTCTCCATGTACATTATTGCTAACACTGGCGAAAGAGACCCATTGGAAGTTCACCATTTTGATAATAATTGTAAAAACAAAACAACAAATATAACTGAAAACAGTAGTCTAAACCAAATTGCTTCCCAGCTAATTTCTAATAAAATGTACTGTAATATTTTCAAAAATCTATTTAAAATACAGAGGACAAAAAATAGAAAGGTATAAAAACAAAATAATAAATTAAACTCCAAATATTATTTCAAACCAAAACGCCTACTTGATAATGTTTAAAAAAATTAATAGTTTCCTAGATATTTACCTTTACTTATTTGAAAGACAAATAATAAAAATTATAAAAGAGAATACCAAATTTACCCGAAAACAATATTCTAAACCAAAATCCATTCATAAATTTTTCTGAAAAACTGAATGGTTTCCGATATATTTTCTAGAATCTATAATTCAGCCATTAAGCTACTATTTACTACCCTTTAGGGGAGATGGTTACCTTTACAAAAAAGTTTATTTTAAGTTCTTTTCTTCTGAAGACATTGCCAATAATTTCTCCCCTTCCTAGCTAGCCTATTAGCACACTTTAAGTGAAGCCCTGAATTATCAGCCTTGAAAAACAGTTTTTTGTAAATATCTTAGAACCTAAAGCACTTACAAAGTTTTTGGTTATAACACAAACTATTAGACAAAATGTAGTCTACCAAATTCCGAAAACCGCATATTGATACAATGCTCCATTATAAAGTTTGCATTTTTTTATTTTTTTAATTAATAAAACTGTCATTAACATTAATGGATTTTAACCAAAATCTAATCAGCTCGTTAGAGTGTCGAATAATATTTTAAACCTAAAAATTTTATTAAAATCGGTTTAGCGGTTTAAGAGCTATCGTGTTACGCACAGAAATAATATACACACACACAGACAGACATCACGACGATATTGCTAAGCTACCCAAAATATACCCAAATAAAACCTTTTCGGCGTTATCTAAAAAAAAAATTTTCCTCGAAAATAATACCTTCTCTAGCCATTGCTACGCGGGTTATGAAGGTAAAAATTAAATACTTTTTGGTGACGTCACTACTTGTTTTTTATTAAAATTCAAACTTATCGTAGAGCGATGAAATTTGACACACCGTATAATCACCGAAAACATAAATCGAAATGATATCTGGATATATTTTGAGTTGGGGCTTCCTCTTCCCTCTATTGGCAAAAAAACTGTTATCACTCGACTTTGAGCTTACGAATTCTGGCTCTGAAAGACAGAGGATTGCGTTTACAAAAAAGTATAGCTAAAGGTTTTGCTTCCTATCGCGGTACCAATATTTTTTGCTTTTAAAAAAATAATAATAAAAAAAATTGGTTTGGTGCCTTTTGTATCATAAGCGAGCAAGTCCTTTGAAGAAAATTCAAACTTATCGAAGTGTGATAAAATTTAGCACACGTGTAGGCGTCGCCAATGTGAATCGAAATGATTTCCTAACATATTTTGATTTGAGGCTTCCCCTTCCCTCTATTGGAAAAAACATGTCACGTGATTTTAAGCTTATTAATTATGACCCTGAACGTTTTTTTGTTTCTTATCGCTGTGTTTGCGCTTTTCAAAATCCAAATAAAAACAACATCGGTTTGGTGGGGTCATGCGTTAGTATATACAAAATTTTAGTTTAACATAGAGCAATCAAATTCAATTCACATCAAAATATGTCGAAAAATTAATTGCTCTACGATATGTTAAAATGTACTGACGTATGACACCACCAAACCAATTTCGTTTTTCTTTGAATTTTTTAAAACCGCAAAGTGGATTAATATCCACGATAGGAAAGAAAAAACTCGAGATAAACTTTTTTGCAAACGCAACCCTCTTTTTTCCAGAGTCGTAATTAATAAGCTTAAAGTCACGTGACAACATATTTTTTGCGAACAAAGGGAAGGGGAAGCCTCGAATTAAAAAATGTCAAAAGATAATTTTGATTAACATCATCGATGCCTATACGTGTAACAACTTTCATCACACTTCGATATGTTTGAATTCTCTCGCAGCTTATTATACAGTGTGTCCACGGATTATGTGCAGGTAAGGTACAAATGACAAAAAAATTTCTGATTTTTTGAAAATCGCTGGTCTCAAACTAAGATGTTAAGAAAATGATTCAAATTAATCAGTATTCGTTCGATCGCAGTTCAGTACGGTTATATTGCATCGTACCTGCATGATAGTACTAACGAGGTCAAAGTCGAAGTTTGTTTTGTTTACAATAAACCTCGCGCGCGAAATACCTTTATTAAAAATCTATATACAATGTGTATTATAAATAATATATCATGTTTAAAAGCAAAAAAAGTGTACCATCACCTGTAAAACTTGTTTTAAAAATTAGCGAAAATCCCAAACAAAATCAAGAAAAAATGGATAATGCTAGAACACAAAATGAAGAAGTTTTATATAGCGAATGGAAAAAATCCCAAAACGAAAAAAATTCACTTAGTGTAAGTGGATTATCTCCGAAGTCAACTGGAAAGTATGCAAAGAAAATTTGCAGATTTAGAGACAAAAGTCACTAAAAAAGAAGAGTCTGACATGGACTACATTACTGATGAGGACGATCTGGCAAGAGAAACTGAGTGGATCAGACAAAAAGGAAAAGGTTGGAAAAAACGTCGAATGGATACTTCACCCTCACCACCACAACAAAGCTCGGGCACTGGAGAGCCCTCCAATAAAACACAAAATGAAGAACCCCCAACTAAGGTTAAAAAAGATCCATTACCTCCACCGATTATGGTAAATGGCGTAAATAATTTTAATGATATTTATGAAAAGTTAAATATCATACAAGGAGTTAAAATAAAAGTTTTAAATAACGAAAATATTAAAATAAATGTACAAGACGCAGACAGCTATCGGCTGGTTACTAAAATGCTTAATGAAATAAAGCATCAATGGCACTCATACGAAAACAAACAAATAAGGCCAATTAGAGTAATAGCGAATAGGCTACACTTCTCATGTGACCCACAAAAAATTGTAGCTGATCTACAAAAAAAAGGTCTTAAGGCACTGGAGGCCAGCAACAAACTTAAATGGAGAACAAGACAACCTCTTAACATGTTTATGCTCACATTTAGCCACGATGAAGATATCAACAAAATTTTTGAAATTTCCAGTATCCTTGGGATTGAAGTGGAAATAAAAGCACTAAAAACCTCAAAGTTAGTCCCTCAATGCAAAAGATGCCAATCTTATGGACACACGCAAAAATATTGCGCTAAAGAACCACGTTGCGTAAAATGCACGGGGAAACATCTTACTGTAGAATGCCCCAAACCAAAAGAATCTGAGCCAAAATGCATCCACTGTGGAGGCAAGCATCCTGCTAACTACAGAGGATGCCTTGTTGCTAAGGAAATACAAAAATTGAAAAATAAACCTAAGAAACCGAATCTCATACCAAACGTGAGTACAAATAGACAAAACCAACAGACAAGAAACACAGTCACACAAAACTCTGTGACAAGGACATACAGCCAAGTAGCAGCAACAGCTACTATACCTGATATTAATACCAGTAGTCAAAATACTATGGAACAAACACTACAATTAATTTTGGAGAAATTGAACAAACTTGATGAGCGATTAACTAAACTAGAAAGTAGCAATAACGGAGCTACCAATATGCCTCAAAATGGTCAGTAATCTTAGAATCCTAGCTTGGAATGCCAATGGTCTCTTGCAACATCAGCAAGACTTGCAAGTTATTCTAGACATAGAAAAAATTGACGTCTGTCTTGTATCAGAAACGCATTTCACTAACCAGTCTCACATTAAATTTAAAGGTTATAAAGTGTATCATACAACTCACCCTAGCAATACTGCACATGGGGGAAGTGCTGTAATAATTAAAGAAAATATATCACACTATGAGGAGATGGGATATAAAACCATGGAGATTCAAGCTACATTAGTAAGTGTAAAAACCAAAACATATACATTAGTCATAAGTGCTGTCTATATACCACCAAGGCACTTACTAAAGAAAAATCAATATCTTAATTTTCTCAGAAAATTAGGAAACCGTTTTATAATTGGAGGTGACTTTAATGCAAAAAATACGTACTGGGGATCTAGACTGACGAATTCTAAAGGAAAAGAACTTTTGCAAGCTATTAGTGAATATCAATGTGAGCCGATATCAACTGGTAAGCCCACATACTATCCAACAGATCCAGGAAAAATTCCAGATCTAATTGATTTTTTTATAGTAAAAAATATATCTTTAAGTTTTGTAGATATAGAAGAAAGTTTTGATTTACACTCAGATCATTCACCTATTATTCTAACTCTTAGTAAAAACATAATAAAGAAAGAAGCAAATATCTCACTAGTTAATAAACTGACTGACTGGATTAGTTTTAAACAAAGTCTGTCAGAAAAAATAAACCTATCAGTACCATTGCAAACGCCAGAACAAATCGATAAAGAAGTTGATTATTTTGTTACAAATATTCAACAAGCAGCTTGGGAAAACAGTCCAAAACCAAAGAGAATTTTTAAGGGAAAAAACTATCCAAAGGAAATTAGAGACCTTATATTGGAAAAAAGGAAACTAAGAATAAAGTGGCAACAAAGCCGTGATCCTCGGGACAAAACAAATCTCAACAACATGACGCAGCGCATTAGGCGAGAAATTCTAGTAATAAAAAATGAATCTATTAACCATTTTCTTAATGAACTTACAGATGATAAAAATACCGACTATTCCATTTGGAAAGCAACCAAAGATTTTAAAAGACCAATTATCCAAATTCCACCCATACGAAAATCTAACAACCAGTGGGCAAGGAGTAACGAAGAAAAAGCAGATATTTTTGCAAGTCATTTAGAAAAAACATTTCAGCCCCACGAAGCACCAGATGAACACTTTCATTTAAATGAACCCCATCAAATCGAGGACCATATTAAGCTTACATCACCAAAAGAAATATTAACAGAAATCAAAAATATTAATTCGAAAAAAGCCCCAGGGTATGATCTTATTAACGGGGTAGTCATAAAACAACTCCCCAGAAAAGCTATCGTAAAACTATGCAACCTAATTAATGCGTCTTTTAGGCTTAGGTATGTACCTAAACTGTGGAAAGTTGCAGAAGTTATCATGATTCCAAAACCGGGAAAACCACTCCATGACGTGTCATCTTACAGGCCAATATCTTTGCTGCCAATTATATCCAAGCTCTATGAAAAATTATTGCTTAAAAGAATAAAACCCATCATAGAAAGACAAGAAATTATTCCATCTCATCAATTTGGTTTTCGAGACAAGCATTCCACAATAGACCAAGTACACAGAATTACTAATATAATAGAAAAAGCACTAGAAGAGGGAAAAGTTTGTTCTGCAGTTTTTCTTGATGTAGCACATGCGTTTGACAAAGTGTGGCATGAAGGCCTTAATTTTAAACTAAAAAGGTTTCTGCCAAAACAATATTCGGATATTTTGGAATCATACATATCTGATAGACATTTTAGAGTAAAACAGGAAGACTCATACTCAAATTTAAGAGAAATTCAAGCAGGCGTGCCCCAGGGTAGCGTACTAGGCCCTTATCTATACTTATTATTCACTTGTGATATCCCAAAGCCAGAAAATTGTCACTTAGCAACATTTGCCGATGATACTGGTTTATTGACGGTAGAAAAATCTATTGAAAAATGCATAGAAAAACTTCAGGATGCACTCACCCAAATTCACAGTTGGACCACAAAGTGGCGAATAAAATTAAATGAAACCAAATCAATTCATGTTGATTTTACAAACAAAAATATAAATCACATACAAATAACAATTAACAACATTCCAGTACCATATTCGAATCAGGCAAAATATCTAGGTATGACACTTGATGCCAAATTGCGCTGGAAAGTACATGTTAAGAAAAAAAAAGAAGAACTTGAGATAAGGTATAGAAAAATGAACTGGCTAATTGGAAGGAAGTCCAATTTAACAATTCATAATAAGTTACTGCTTTATAGACAAATATTGAAACCAGTATAGACATATGGTATTCAACTATGGGGTTGTGCTAAAGAGAGTAACATTCTAGTTGTACAGAGATTTCAAAATAAAGTATTAAGAAACATTGTGAATGCACCTTGGTACGTTCGAAATAGTGACCTTCATCGAGATCTAAAAATCGAAACTGTAGCAGAGACTATAAAAAAGTACGCAAAAAGCCATGAAGATAGACTCCATCGGCATGTGAATGTGGAAGCAATTCAGCTTCTAGACAATACTATGCTAGTTCGACGACTAAAAAGAGTGAAGCCGTTTGAGCTAGTAAACTAAGTGAATTACACATAAAACAAAATAATGCTATAAACACAACACAATTGTGAGTTACAGACTAAACAAAGCGGGGAGAACTGTTGAGTGAACCCTAAGTTTAAATCTGACTTTTCTAGTAAATTAAGTTAAAACAAAATTGCTAATTAGTCTTACTGACTAGATTGTAATAAGAAAAACACAGTGTGTTTGACAAATAAAAAATAAAAAAATAATAATCTGAGGGCACGGCAGTGCCTCGCCAAGTTCGCGCCCGTACCATCTTTTCTTGAAACATTTCAGCCGATATTTGACCTATCTAAAACTCTACTTCGGACTGAGCTACGAATCTCAAACTTTGCACAGTCGTAGATCTTCATGGAGTTAACAACCAAAGTTTCATGGAACTTCATAAAGTAGTAAAGTAGTTACGAAATTTCAAAAAACGTCGAAATTGCTACTCACTCACTGATGTATAGATCATCAAAATTCTACTGTAGTTCCAGACATGCTACAGAGCTGAAATTTGGCAGAGTGATAGAAATTATGACCAAACCAAAAAATCAAAAAAACCCCAAAATTCTAATTAACTCCCCTCCTCTATACATGTAAAGTTATGTAAAAGTAGTAGTAGTAGTAGTGTGGGGTAGGCTCTAGGCCTGGCACTAGGCACATGAAGCGCCCTTTTCGCCAACCCCCGGGCATCCCTCCTACTGCGTCCTTCCCTCGCTAAGGAATCTGCCTGTCTTCTGTACAAAGGCCAGAATATCGGGCCACCTCAGATTCAGAAGGTCCTCCGTCTCAAAGGCCTCCTCTTCGAATACCTCTCTTCTTGCCTCCTTGTATGCTTCACATGAAGAGAGAAAATGCGCCGAGGTCTCGTCCTCGGCCCAACATCGCTTGCACGTCGCGTCCTCCTTCACTCTCATCTTTGCCAGGTGTCCTTGTAGGATGCAGTGTCCGGTCAGGACTCCCACTATGGCTCCCACCTCTCTTCGTGTTCTACGGAGCAGCCAGTCCCTACGGGATTTGCTGTAGCCTGTCACATACTCCTTCGCCTGTCTGGCGTTTCCTGTGTTGGTCCACTCCCTTTGTATCTCTTCCTGGGTCCACTCTGTTAGGGCCGACTTCATTTGCCCTCTTGTGAGCCCCAGGAACGGTTCTGGCCCGACGCATTTCTGCTGGGATCCTCCCCTGGCGAGTCTGTCCGCTTTCTCGTTTCCGGGGACTCCCACGTGACCTGGGACCCATACGAGCTCTACCTCTCTTACGCCGGCCAATTCCTGAAGTGCATCCGCACACTCCTGCACCAAACCTGCGGACATGGTTGGTTTACACAGTGCTTTCAGCGCAGCTTGACTGTCTGAACAGATGCAGAGGCGTTTTCCTGTTTCGTTCCTAATTTCTTCCTCCCATGTTAATGCCAGTATAGCGTAAACCTCTGCCTGGAAGACTGTTGCATTGGATCCCAGCGGGTAGCTTTTTCCAATGCACTTGCTTTCCACGTACACTCCTGCACCGGTCGAATTCCGGTCTGTCAGCCTTGATCCGTCTGTATAGCAGACCGTGGCGTCGCTAAGGAGTTCAACTCCGTCCTCCTTCCATGCATCCCTTGGTGGTATGGTTACACGGTATCTCCTTTTCTCCCTTAACCGCTTTTCTGGCATCGCTAGCCTGTACGTCGATAAAGGAATCTCCTTTTCCGTCACAGTCGCGATCTCCGAATGTCCTTTTTGTCCACCGCTCCTTCTCCACACGCCCGCGTCCCGTATCTTAAGGTATGCTGCCATCGCTTCCTTCTTTATCCAGGTGGACAGCGATGGGAGACCCATGATGGTATTCAGGGCTATGTTAGGAGTAGACCTTAGAGCTCCGGTGATGCTCAAGGTCGCCAGCCTCTGCATGCTTTCGAGCTTTTTGGCGTTAGTGGTTTTCATTGCCCCCGGCCACCAAACCACGGATCCGTATTGGATCCTCGGTCTTATGATGACCGTGTAGATCCAGTGCATGATCCTTGGGCTGAGTCCCCACTTTCTTCCTACCACCCTTCTTACTTGCCAGAATGTTTTTATCGTCTTTGTTGTGAGTCGGTCTATATGTTGTTTCCAGCTTAGTTTACTGTCTAGCACCATCCCCAGGTACTTAACCTCTTGCGATAGTGCAAGTGGTCTTCCGTAAATTTATGGTGCCTTGAAGCCTACTATCTTCCTCTTGTTTGTAAAGAGAACCATTTCCGTCTTGCTGGGGTTGACGGAGAGGCCGTTCTCTTGGCACCAGTTCTCTATTAGTTTGCACGCCCTTTGCATTCTTTCGCAAATTACGCCTAGGAACTTCCCTGGTACTATAACCAGTCCGTCGTCGGCGTACGCTTTGCCGTCAAATCCTTGTTCTTCCAGTTTGTGAAGTAGACTGTATATTATAAGGCACCAGAGGTGTGGAGATAGGCAGCTGCCCTGGGGGCAGCCTCCTTTTACCGTCCTCTTGACCTGGACGTCCTTCATACTTGCCTCCACTTCTCTCTCCTGCAAGGCCATCTCGGTCCATGATATGAGGACCGGGTTGATGCCCTTTTTCTGCATTGCTCGACTTATTGAGCTTGTTCTTGCCTTATCAAAGGCTCATTCGACATCAAAGGAAAGTGACAGTGCATATTCCTTGTTTTCGAGAGCTTTTTCTATCCTTTGCACGGTTGTATGGAGGGCTGTATCCGTAGATCTACCCTTCCAGTATGCATGCTGTTCTTTATGGAGAGGGGATGCTTTGAGTGGTACCTCTATGACCATTTTCTCCAATGCCTTCATCAAAAATGATGTCAAGCTTATGGGCCGGAATGATTTTGCGGTGGTGTAATCTTTCTTCCCTGCTTTGGGTATGAATACTACCCTGGCTTTCCTCCACATTTGTGGGACATAGGCCAAAGCTATGCTTGCCTGGAATATCCCTTTCAGGTGGGGTAACAGCGACTCAAGGCCCTTTTGCAGTAGAGCTGGGAAGATTTCGTCCGGCCCCGCTGCCTTAAACGGAAGGAAGTTTTGGACTGCCCAGGATACCGCTTCGTCGGTTACGATTTCGGCCGCTAGGCTCCAATCTGGGGCGGTTATTAAGTGGTTTTCGTCCTGGGCAGCCTCTGTGGGGTCCCTCTCGCCTGGGAAATGTGTCGCCAGGAGATGTTCGAGAGACTCTTCTGCAGATTTCGTCCATGTTCCTTCCTGTGTCTTAAATACGCCTATAGCTTCCTCCTTTTCTTGACTTAGCAGTTTCATCAGTCTGGCGGCGTCTGGAAGGCTTTCCAAGTCTTCGCAGAATTGCCACCACGACTTGCGTTTGCTTCGTCTCACCTTGTTTTTAAAGTTGTTCTTGGCGGCCTTGTGCGCAACCCAGGCTTCTTCTGTGTCCTCTCTCATTGCTCTCCTGAAGGTGTTCCTGGTGTTCCTTTTGAGCTGCTCTAGCTCATTGTTCCACCATGGTAACTTTTTCTGGGGAGCTTTTTTAAGAGGACACGCCTTTTCATAGTTGCAGACTATGCTGCGCTGCACCCGCGTTAGAGCTTCCTCTAATTCTTCTTTTGAAGATACATTCCTAAATGTCCCGCTAAGACTGTTTTCTAGACCTTCCAGATAGGTGGCCCAGTTTGTAAGTCTTGGGTTTCTTCTTAGTTCTGGTGGTTGTGTCTCACCTGTGATCTCGAACTCAAGAATCCTGTGATCCGAGTTCGATATCTCTGGCGAGACACGCCAGTTTATAATTTCCTTTTCTATGCCTCGCGTTGCCAATGTTATGTCTAGAACCTCAGTGCGGGTTCTTGTCACAAATGTTGGCTCGCACCCCTGATTTAGTATTTCTAAATCTGTACCGCTAAGGAATTCAAGTAGAGCTGCCCCCCTCCCGTTTATATTGGAGCTATCCCACACTGTGTGATGTGCGTTTGCATCACATCCTATTACGAGTTTCAGATCATTACCTTTAGCAAACCTAATAATATCAATTAATTCTTCGGATGGTGGTGGTTGTGCGCTATCATATGGGAGGTACGCACTACATAAAATAATGTGTCTTTTTCTACTACTCACCTGGTACTCAATCCGCAACGCTGTGACATCCCTGGAACCTAGTTGTGGTAACGGTATCACGTTGAGGTTCCTGGTTGCCACGATGCAGCTCCTTGGTCCTTCCGCTTCCTCTTTGTCGGTGTAGGTGTTGTATCCGGCCATCCTTAGACCACTTATTGTTCCCCTAAAAAGAAGTGGTTCTTGTATTAGGACAACCTCCCACCTTTTGCGAGCAAGTTTGCAAACCAGTTCGCTGGTTGCTGCATGCTCGTGGTGGAGATTGATCTGACTTACCCTTATACGTTCCATGGTGGCGGTCCTCTCCATGGGGGGTTTTGGCCTTTACTTTCCTGGTGGGGAGGCGGTGGGCCCTCCGGGGGCGCGTCGGGCAGCCGAACTATATCCGTGACCTCTGCTAACGGCAAAGGTCACGAGCTCATAGTAGAGCGTCCAACGGGCCTCCTCTAATCGGTCCACCACCTCCCTAGACACCCGGAAAGTGAGATGCCACCCCCCAGGTCCTCCTGTTGTGGCCACATGTCTCCACCCCGGAACGTCCATGGAGCGGGTCTGGAGGTGGAGGATGCGCAGCAGCCACCCTACAGCCACTTCTTCCTGGCTCCGTACCCAGAAGCTGATCCTTTCTGGCCAGGGGGCCTCGTCAGCTCTTATCGGCATAAACGACGCACCCTGGACAGAAAGGGTCTGCTGTAGAAGCCAGTCCCTGGTGAGAGTGTCGTGGGTGGTGACCAAAAACCAGTCCGGGTCGACCACCCCCGAATTGTGGAAGCGAAGCTCCGGACCTGGTTCCCCTCCCTCGGGCCCTCCATGGTCCGGATCATCGCCTCCACAATTGCTCTCCTCAGGGGCAAGGCTTCCTCCTGCAGCACGTTACCCCTTTCCCGATCGGAGCGGAATACCACCTGGAGTGATCTGTCCTCCCTGGGTGGGGGACCTCTGCTACCAGATGGCATGCCCCCGGCCGTTTGCTCCCCAGGATTTCTACGATCGTCCCTCAAGAGTGGGGAACGATCGAGATTCCGGTCTTTTGCTGGCCGGGTTTGCCCTCCTCGGAACTTCTTGGAAGCTGGTTTTTCGGGTGGCGTCTTGCTGCTGTCTTCCCTGTACCTCTTGGGGGCACTGGGAAGGTCGATGCACCTCCGCAGCTTCTCTCGCCTGCGATCGTCCTTCTTCTCGTCCCTGGCTTTCGTACCCCTCGTATGTTTCGGAGGGGGCGGATCAGGCCTCCACTGGCTTTTACTTATCTTCGGGTAAACCCGCCTCTTGCCAGCGGAGGTCTGCTCCCCCTGAGGAGCTGACCCCGGCCGCTGCACTCCGCGTTCTTCCTGAGGGTTTTCCGTCGGGTGTGGTATCGCCACCTGAACATCGGAGGGGGGCGGAGGGGGGTTTTTAGATGAGGGTCCGGGGGCAGAAGCCAGCTCCTGGTTCTGGGGAACCTGGGGCTGTAACTTCTGCTCCCTTTTCCTCATCTGCTCCTCCCGCTCTCTTTGCGCCTTCCTTTGTCTTTTGGCTCTCTGCCGTATCCTCTCTTTGTCGCGCCTTTGCTGCTCTCTGTCAGAGTTCTCCATACCTGAAACAGAAAAAGTATCAGACCTGGACGATATGCTAGACGATCTGAGCAGCTCTTCTTCTGCCAGGCAGGTCTCCTTTGTTGTGGAGACCATGCTGGCAGTGCTGTTAGGGCTGGGACACCCTGTCTCCTTTTCTTTGTCCTCTTCATCCTTTTTTTGCGCATTAACGATATTTCCTTGTTTGTCGCTCATGGTGCGTCCGAGATGCTGTAAAAAAGGGGGGGTTGTGTGCGGTTGGCTTACGCCGTCTTGTGTTTGTGTGTGTTTTTGCGTGGGCATGTTTGCCAAAAGGTATCGGCATTTGTCTTTCCTGGTCCCAGTTAGACCCTTTTTCAGGAACAGGGAAAGGTAGGCGATCGCATAGGGAAGCATGTGCATGTAAAAGTAACATTGCCCACTTCCAGAAATGGCAGACCGATAGGAACTATAATAAAACTGTAGAAAAAAATTTAAAAACCCCAAAATTATACTTTAATTTCCTCCCCTATAAATGTAAAGTAATATATAAGTAACATTGCCCACTTCCGGACACGCTAGAGAGCTGAGCTTTGGAAGGCCGATAGTAATCATTATAAAACTATAGAAAAAAATTAAAACACCCCAAAATTCTAATTTACTTTCCTATTCTATAAATGTAAAGGTGTGTAAAAGTAACATTGCCCACTTCCAGAAACGCTCAAGACCTGAGCTTTGGACGGCCGATAGGAACTATGATAAAACTATAAAAGAAAATTAAAAAACCCCAAAGTTTAATTAACTTCCCTCACCTATAAATGTAAATTTATGTAAATTAGCATTATCCACTTCCAGAAACGCTAGAGATCTGAGCTTTGGAAGACTGATAGGAACTATGATAAAACTATAGGAAAACATTTAAAAATACCAACATTTTAATTTACTTTCCTCCCCTATAAATGTCAAGTTATGTAAAATTAACATTGCCTACTTCCAGGAACACTAGAGAAGTGAGCTTTAGAAGGCTGATAGGAACTATGATGAAACCATAGGAAAATATAAAAAAACCTCAACAATTTTAATAAGGCATTGGAAAAGTTTTGAATTATTTGGATAATATTTAAGTTTTAGAGTAGTAAAATATCCCGCATATTTTACTACTTTAAAACTTAAATATTATCCAAGTCCTTTAAAAAAGCAATGAAATTATAACAAAAGAATTGAGATAGATAAAAGTATAACCGAGTTCTCTAATACAAATTTCAAAATAAAATGTTCTTACTAGTTTGGAAATGTTTTTTGCAGTCATTTGATCCGTAATAGCATAGTTTAGAAAAACATTTCCAAACTAGTAAGAACCATTTATTTTGAAATTTGTATTGGAGAACTTGGCTTAACTTTTATCTCAAGTCTTTTTACGGAAGACCACTTTCGCGTACTTGGCTTTTTTTTACATGAAATGTTTTTGTTATGATTAATTAGTTTAGTAGTCTGATCTGATGATGTAAGGTATAACAACAAAAAATTATTTCTGGGAATTGTTACGGCTGGGTTTAAAACTAAGATGTTAAAAAAATTTACCAAATCAATGAATATACTGCGTTCTTTAGTAAGCGGATTTGATAAAAAGTGTTAAGAGTAAAGTATCATTGTTTTAGAAGACATCAAAAAAGGTTATAAAAAAGAGTTGTTTAGAATCAAAAGTTACGGCAGGCTCAATTTTCGGAAAAATTAGCCTACTTTGATTTTATTTTATTTTTTTTTTATTTTTTTTTTATTTTCAACGGTCATGCCATTTACAAAAATTTTAATTACAATAGTATGAACTATAACTAACAGTATAATGTAGTAATAATTATTGAGCAAATTTTTTCACAAACTTGTTGAATTGTTGTAAAGTTACATTAAATAAATCTACATCGATTTTATTTAAAGAATTTGCCATTCTAGTAAGAGGAGAGTTTATCCCATGTGCAGTTCTATGAAATTGCACAAACAATAAAGAATAATTTCTAGTCTTTCTTTGTGGAACTTGAAAAGAGATCATTTCTAATAAGTTAGGACAATCAACATTATTATTTATAATTTTAAACAGTAACCTGGTATCCATCATAAATCTCCGCTTTTCCAAAGATTGAATACTCAATAAATTCTGTAGAGATATGTAGTCAATATGATCTTTTGGTATTTTTAGTTTGTAGTTTATTAACCTTAAAAACCTACGCTGAATTTTTTCTAACATATCTATATATTTAAAATAGTGTGGATTCCAAATTTGGCTAGCATACTCAATCAATGATCGCACCAGAGAACAGTACAACAATTTAAAGCAATATACGTTATTGAATTCCTCTAAAGTATGCGATATAAACCCTAACACTCGTAGACTTTTGTTGCAAATATTTTCAATGTGCAAATTAAATTCAATTTTTTGATCAAAAATAACACCTAAGTCCTTAATTTGATCCACACTGTTTAAAGTAGTAGAATTTAAGATGTAGTCAAATATTATTGGTTTATGAATTCTGAAATATCTCATGACACTACATTTGTTTAAGTTCAATGATAACTTGTTATTTTGGCACCATAAATTAAAGCAGTCTAAATCTTCTTGAATTAATAGGCAATCTTGATGACATCTAATTACTAAATATAATTTAAAATCATCTGCAAATAGTAAGAATTCACAGATTTTTACACAGAAATAGAGATCATTGATAAATAAATTAAATAAAAGTGGTGACAAATGTCCCCCTTGAGGCACTCCTGAGCAAACTTCAATTCTAAATGAATGAATATTATTTATATTAACAATTTGACTTCTTTTGCTTAGGTAGCTCATAATCCATCTAAAGAACCCTCCAAAGAAGCCATGATGTTTTAACCTACTTAAGAGGATCCTATGGTTAATTTTATCAAAGGCTTTAGAGAAATCCGTGTGGATTGCATCCACCTGACAACGGCTCTCCAAAGCCTCCGATATATATTCTGTGTAAATAAGAAGATTACTTACTGTCGATTTACCTCTCTGAAACCCATGTTGTTCTTGACAGAGAAGAGGTGATAATAAAGGAGTTATTTTATTTGTTACTATATGTTCAAATATTTTGCTAAATAAACTTATTTTCGAAATCCCACGATAATTTTCGATTTTTTCCTTATTACCACTTTTAAATATGGGAGTTAAGAAGCTAATCTTCCATTTTTCTGGAAATTCCCCTAATGATAATGACTTAGTAAATATTTTGTGTAAAATTGGTGCCAAAATAAACCTACAGTTATATATGAAATCCCGAGGAATGCCATCGGGGCCTTTTCCTAGAGATCTTTTGAGTTTTTCTATTGCATTATATACATCAATTAAATCTATATTTATATCACCTAAGTTTAAGTCGGAGGGTATGCCATGATTAACCTCAAAATCAATGTCATTTTCAAAATCAGATTCATAAACATCGCCAAAAAAAGTGGCAAACGTGTTGGCTATATCTTGTGCATCTGAAGATGTTTCATTACCATATGACATAGTATTAGGTAAGGAACTGGAATTGTTTTTATTTTTTGCATATCTCCAAAATTCATTTGGATTGACTTGCATATTTATTTCTAGATTATTGATAAATAATTCCCGAGACTGTTTGTATGATTCTTTACAGTCACGACGTGATGTCATAAACTTGATATAGTCATCGATCGAGCCACTCTTTTTGTATTCCTTGTGCAAAATTTGCTTGGAAAATTTGACTTCTTTGCCCGACAAATTGGCACAAACTTATCTATTGTATATTGAAGTTCATTATAAAATTTATCAACCATAGTATTGATATTTGATTCAAACATATTATCCCAGTTGGAGCATGCTAAATGATGATTGATGCCTTCATAATTTGCATATTTGAAATTGTAAAATTCATAATCAAAAGAAAGAGATGGTTGCTCTGGCTGAATGTCAATATTTATCTCCACTGCTGGATGCTTCTGATCTAATCTTATAAATGGATCATTTACTACTACTACACTTAAGTTATTTTGATTGCTAAAAACTAAATCTAGAGTATTACCATATATATTTGGTACCTTGTTATGCTGAAAAAAATTCAAAAAAGAAAAAAAGTCGGAAATACATTCAGACTTATTATTCATTTGACCAGTTGCCCAACAACCATTTTCCATATTGCACCAATGTATCCTAGGCAAGTTGAAATCGCCAAGCAAAAATATATGATCAAATTTTTGACTGCACAAAATATCTTCAACTGAGTCACAATATGCTTTATATTTTTCACAAGGTGTAGATGGGGATAGATAGACACAACCTAATAGTACTGTTTTGTTTCCAATAGTAACTCTAATAAACAAATTTTCAATACAGTCATCAGAACCAAGAACAACAGAGCAATAGCATTTTTTAATAGCAATCATGACGACACCCCCTCTCTCACAATTACTGGTATTCTGAGAACGATCAAATTTAAAGACATTATAATTACCAACAAACGTGAAATTTCATACCCGTGAATTTAAAAATCAAACAAGTTTCATGGCTAATCGGGCAAAAAGGAGTTTTTTGTTTCCCTTATATTTTTCCGTGGGTAGCTTGAAAGCTTAACCTCACGGGGGTCCAAGATCTAATGGACACCTAATAAGTGTTGACAGTTAACCGTTTCGTCCTTATGGGACTCTTCAGAACACTGCTGGTCGAGTGACAAATCTTGCGAAGTTAATCAGACGGTTTTGTCTCTAATTAAATGTAATTAGTGAGCGAACTATAGCAAGAGGCGCCATCCACCGAGATACGAGAGAAACAAAAAACCAAAAGCAGGGAACACTGCTATACAATATCGATCAATGAAAAGATCGAATGCAAATAAAAGAAAACAACTATAGTCCGTGACCTACGACAGCTCTTTGTCTTTTCAGGCCGGATCAACGCATTTTGCATTTTTACCCGTCATCAAGACAGTGAGCGTCAATCAACGGAATTTTTAAGCCAAATAATACTAACAAACGTGAAATTTCATACCCGTGAATTTAAAAATCAAACAAGTTTCATGGCTAATCGGGCAAAAAGGAGTTTTTTGTTTCCCTTATATTTTTCCGTGGGTAGCTTGAAAGCTTAACCTCACGGGGGTCCAAGATCTAATGGACACCTAATAAGTGTTGACAGTTAACCGTTTCGTCCTTATGGGACTCCTCAGAACACTGCTGGTCGAGTGACAAATCTTGCGAAGTTAATCAGACGGTTTTGTCTCTAATTAAATGTAATTAGTGAGCGAACTATAGCAAGAGGCGCCATCCACCGAGATACATCAAAAGAGGTAGAGGCAGCTCCTCGTGTGTTCAACTCATGCATCTCCTCACTCATCTGATCTATAATTTTCTGTTTTTCGAGAATCTCATCCTTTAAGTTTTTCACTTCATTCTCAAGAGTCGAAATGAACTCATTCTGGTTATCCTGTTTTTTCTTCCTCTCCAGACAATTACTGCTACAAATGATTATGTGATCTTTTATTTTTTGAGAACTCCTAAAATCACGCTCCAAGCAACTTGGATGGAACACATCCATGCATATCATGCATATATAGTGCTTAATTGAACTAGTACCATGACATCTTAAAGATTTAAGTCCACCATCCGATTTTTTAGCTTTTGTTTTGGTTTGAGAAGAGGCATCCCATGATTTTTGGGATAATTCACTGTCACTCATTTCAAACACCGATACGGTACGTAGAATCTTGATTTGGTGACCTTAAAGACGGTCGTGATCGAAAACGCTTTCAGTAGGGACGGTTTGTGGCCAATTAGCCCAATAAATAACCAACTTCACTAATGTTATTGTTATTGTACTGCTAGGCAAACAGCTGATCTAGATGCTGCGTTTTTTAACAAGACGCTAGCCCTACCAAGTCCACCTCCAATCCCTGACTTCGCATGCGTAGATCTACCAATATTATTTACCTCATGTATTAGAATAGATGTACAGGGTGATTTTCACTTGAATGATTCTAACCACATGAAAATATAAAGTTTCAAAAACCTAACCTAACGAAACCTAATCAGATCTAACCGAACCGAACCAAAGCAAACTGAACCAATAATTTTTTTCAAAAAAAAAAAACTTTCCTGACTTCTTACTTCCTAGAGGATGTGAATCCGAACCGGACCGTACCGAACCGAACCTATCCAAACCTAACCCTACCCAACTAAACCTAATTAGCAGTACGTGTTGTAGTTTAGTTTGGTTAGGTTAGGTTTGGTTCAGTTTAGTTAGGTTCGGTTTGGATCGGTTCGGATTCACATCCTCTAGGATCCCGGGCAGGAAGTCAGGAAAGTTTTTTTTTTGAAAAAAATTATTGGTTCAGTTTCCTTTGGTTCGGTTCGGTTAGATTTGATTAGGTTTTGTTAGGTTAGGTTTTTGAAACTTTCTATTTTCATATGGTTAGAATCATTCAAGTGAAAATCACCCTGTATTCATCTATTCTAATACATGAGGTAAATAATATTGGTAGATCTGCGCATGCGAAGTCAGGGATTGAAAGTGAACTTGGTAGCGCTAGCGTCTTGTATTGTCGTTTTTTATCGAGCCGTAAACATAAAAAATAAACGGCCGATAAGGAAAGAAAATACAATTTTCCTGGAAACTGCAGCAAGGTAACACTTGATAAGTCAAAATATACAACTTTCTCAATTAAGTTACTTGTCTCACTGATAAAACTCGACAAAAACCGGCAAACAAAATTACGCGCCCTACTATGACATTTCATTTGTAAGTTGGTCATGAAAATTTTTATTTAGACTAGAGAATACTTCACTTTAACACTTTTTATCGAATCAACTTACTAAACCACCCTGTCTATTGATGGATTTGGCTTATTTTCATAATATGTTAATGTAAGATCAAGCAGGAGGGGTCCCCAGGAAATCAGAATCTAAATCGAAAATTTGTTGTCATTTATACCTTACCCGCATTCAATCCGTGAACACACTGTATATAATTTATTTTTAGCTCACACTACTACTATACTATAGTAGAATAGCCAGATAGTTTTTTTAAAGTCTTTATTTTCCCACAGTCTGTTTAATAAATTGCGGCGACCGGTTTCGGGATAGCTCCCATCCTCAGGCCAGACTTACTTTAAATAACCGTCGAAAAAAATTGTTCTGCGTGCACATCGTCAAATTTCTTTTGCTTTCCATCAATACACCTACACTTACACAATATATTATTATCTATAAATAGGTCTTAATATTTGGTTTTATATAATTTTAGAAGTTCTTTAAAATGGTGCACCGTTAACAATAATTTTTTTTCGACGGTTATTTAAAGTAAGTCTGGCCTGAGGATGGGAGCTATCCCGAAACCGGTCGCCGCAATTTATTAAACAGACTGTGGGAAAATAAAGACTTTAAAAAACTATCTGGCTATTCTATAACAATCCCACATAATGGATACCCTGGAAGATATACTATAGTAGTGTGAGCTATAGTGATCCTAATTTTTTCGAGAAAAAAAAGTTGCTCCGATTTCAAAAATTTTTATATATCTTTGCGTTTCAGATGATTTTGAAACTTTTTTGTTGCGCCGTCTGTCTGTCTATCTGTCTGTCTGTATGTCTGTCTGTCTGTAACGACCAACGCGCATAACTCAAAAACCGCTTGTCCGATATTGCGTCGAGATGGTCCCATTTAAAAATGAACAAAATCCACCCAGCACAAGCCAAATAAGAGGGTGGGGGTAGATTTCAAAAATTGGAGTTTATGTGAAAATATGGCGTGTGTGATATCAAACGAAAGGCAATTGAGTCTGGAGTTATACAAAATTAATTTTAGTTTTAAAAAAAGGGTGGGGGGTAGATTAAAAAAATGAGAGATAAAGTGAAAATATGGCGTGTGTGATATCAAACGAAAAGTAATTGGGTCTGGAGTTAAACAAAATATATTTTAGTTTTTTTAACAAAGGGTGGGGGTAGATTTAAAAAAAAAATAGAATTTAACTTAAAACATGGCTTGTGTGGTATCAAACGATAGGTAATTGAGTTTGGAGTTGAATAAAATATATTTAAGTTTTTAGTTATATTAGCTCACCCGTACTCTACATCTATAGAACCTAGTGTGAGCTTAGGTGCCCATATATTGGCAGAGTATTTTGATTATTTTAGGTGCGTAAATGATTCTTACTGTGATAAGAAGCAAAAACCTTCACATAAATTTTGTCAGGAGAAAATTTCTATTTACATTATCGATGCTTATAATATATGTGTGAAATTTCAATGCTCTACGATAGGTTTGAATTTTGATAAAAAAACAAGTAGTGACGTCACTAAACTACTATTTTCACTACACAATTTTCGTAAAATTTTTTAAAACCGCAAAATATTAACGCGGCCCTTAGAAGCAAAAAAGTTTCCCCTATAGAGCAGTAATTAGTAGCTTATAGGATGAATTATACATTATAGCAAATATATCGGAAACTATTCATTTTTTCCAAAAATTACCATAGGAAGATTTTGGTTTAGAGTATGGTTTTTACTTAAATTTAGTATTATTTTTTATGATTTTTTATCTGTCTAGTAAGTAAATCTATCTAGGCAACTATTAAGTTTTTAAAAAATTACTAAGGGAATTTTGGTTTGGAATATTAGTTCGAGTTTAATTTATTATTTGGTTTTTATCATTTTTCATTTTATTTCCTCGGAATATTTGTTTTGATATATTTATCTGTTAAATAGATTTAGCAAATATCTCTTTGATGACAAATAAAAATGGCGCCCGAAGAATATTTTAGTTACTAGTTACAAAAAATATTTATTTTTGTTTTTTTGGAAAAAAAACGTCTTAGTGCTATGGATATTATTTTTGGCAAAATTATTTAAATCTCTGATTATAAACTTCTCTGTATTGTACAGATACGTTCAAGAAATACAGCAACAAATGAAAGAAAATGAATTAGATCGACTTGTTCAAGCAGAGCGCATTGAAGAAGAAAGTAGAATGTTAAACAAGGCTCTAATTGAATTGCAGAAAGAAGAAATGGCCGCGATGCAAGAAAAGAAAGAGAAGCAACTTCGAATGAGGGCAGAATTTAGAAAAGCTAATGAGGAGGCCGAAAGATATAAGTGCTTGCGAATGGAGGAGCAAAAGATTTCTGAATTAAGGGTAAAATAAAATACCGGTCTAAAAGTCCCTATCGACAACCTTTCTGATACGTCGTAACCCACAAAAAAAATTAAAATTTATATTTTTGCTTCAAAGGTTAATAATTATTAAAAAATATAAAACGATCCTTTTGTCGATTTCTAACAAGTCGCATAATGCTTACGCTATGTAATTTGCTTCTAACTTTTCTTATTCCTGTAAAATTTTGGTGGGTTACGACGTATCAGAATTAGGGTATGAACTGTATCCACCGGCAATTTGTCAAATATGTTAACACGCACTGAATCATTTTCCGTCGGTTCAGAACCATTAGGATCGTCTCGGCATAAGCATAGAAAGACGTGGTTTGTCCATATACGTAATATTCCAATACACCCGGTTAGCTATTTACTCTATAAGTGGTTTTTGAGTATCACATTAAAGGATGACAATACGAAAATTGCATAAGTCTGTCCTTTACATACACGAAAACGGCCAACCCATAGACACGCCTAATTGAATCAGCGCCGTCACTAGGCTATGGCTATTCCCTTGAAGAATAGTTTTTTAATTATGTTTTAAAAATTCCATAAAGAATATAAAAAAGTTTATAGAATTAAATTTGTTGTAATTATTAGATTCAAAATTTTATAGACGCTACAGATACACTATTGTCTTTAAAATGGTGCTGTGTTAGTTTACAATAGAAGTGCTAAAACTCAATTAATTTTACGATTTTCTATATAATCTAATAACAGTGTAAAAAATTCTACCTTTCGCACCAAACTTATCTTGAAACAGTTCACAAAGTAAGTATTTTTTGCATGCGAGCAGAAAATAATAAAATACGTAGGCATTTGTAAATGGCCGAACAACGCATTAGTGGTTAGTGGTTTAACCAGCAATCAAGTGAAAAATAAACTACTGCCTCTAGTAAATATCTCTCTGAAAAATTAATAAATAATATTGTTTTGTATCATCATGCATTTTGCGTGCGGAAAATTGCACTTTTCCGCACTAATTCAGAAAGAAACCTTCCCGTAGCAACAATGTTATAGTCATAAAAATCACTAAAAACCCCAACTTGACAAAATTTAATACAAAGAAATCTCCCCTTTGGTACACTAAGGGCGTAAGTCACATTCATTACACACGTAGCCTTCGCACTTATTGTACCAAATAATAAGGACGTCAGTTGCGTGTGTAATGAATGGGACTTACGCCTTTAGTGCACCAAAAGGGAGAAATACAATTTAAGGTTTTTTCCATGTATATTACGTATTTGGTTGCGCCTAAGAAGTTCGGTCAAGCAGTCGTGTGTGGAAAAATAAGAATATAGAATGTAAGTAAACTTATGCAATAAACTTGTTTTAATATTGCGGTGCACAAAAATTTATGAGATCAACTTGTTTTGACATTACGGTGCATAAAATAATTTACCTACTCGCGTAAAGTAATTACTTTACCGCACGCCGTTCGGTAAAGGTACTTTACCGAACCCGCACCATTTGGAGACCTTAGCAACGCGGTTATAAGGCAACTTCAATATTTGCTTACATTTCAATTTCGTCTAATTTGACATGTTTATTTATAAATTACATTAAATTTTTTGAAAAAAAAAGGTACTCATAGGTAAAATATTGTACCTAACAGGCGGAAAGTGTCTTTACAACCCTTGACGGCTTGACCGTCCAACTGCCGTCACGTGCGGTAAAGTATCACCTTCCACACTTGTTAGGTAAAATTTTTACACTGTACCTACAGGGTGTTTTATTATATTTTTCCCCACCCTTTTAGACCATTAATAATTGATTAAGGAATATAAAAGAAATTGTGTTCGAATTCGCGAAATTTTTACTTTTAAATTGCAGCTTAACTTTATTCCTGATGCTTACTCTATTTGACAGGCGCTCAAATTTAAAGTTTTTGTAAATGTTATTTAATTAATAGATTAGGCTTGGAATATGCCTTCCGAAAATACCCTATATGTCGCAGTTTTAATAAATAGTTTCTGAAATATTAGCGATAAGTTTTTAAATGACAAAAAATAACATTACCACTTTTGTGATAATTTCAGTGTCCTTATTTCGAACCATGTTAGTCCCCATGTATAAACAGTGAAAATGACAAATATATATATATTTTTTTAATGACGCTCAAAATGACAACAAAGTTTATATGTCGTGTCACATCATGTCATTCTCACTGTTGATACATGGGGACTAACGTAATTTGGAATAAGGATACTAAAATTAACAAAAGAGCGGTAGAGCGGTACTGTTACCTTTTTATCAGTTTAAAAAATAATTCCTAATATCTCAGAAACTATGGCTATAAACACCGGCATATCGGGTATTTTTGGAAACTATTGGAATATAGTCTCTTAAATATATAGCCTAATCTATTAATTAAATAATATAAGGAGCATCCAATTTACAAAAACTATAAATTTGAGCGCCTGTCAAATATGGTAAGCATCAGGACTAAAGTCAAGATGCAATTCAAAAGTAAAAATTTCGCGAATTCGAACACCCTGTACAGTGCAAAAATTTTACCTAACAAGTGTGGAAGGTGATTATTTACCGCACGTGACGGCAGTTGGACGAACGACGCAAAGTGGAGTTAGGTACAATATTTTACCTATGAGTACCTTTTTTTTTTCAAAAAATTTCATGTAATTTATAAATAAACATGTCAAATTAGACGAAATTGAAATGTAAACAAATATTGAAGTTGTCTTATTACCGCGTTGCTAAGGTTTCCAAGTGGTGCGGGTCCGGTACACCCAATATGCAAAATCATCTTTTTGCAAAATGATTTAAACACTTTATTTTATTAAAAATTATAGCAGACTATTTAATTATTGTGTCAGTTACTCCCTAAAAACTAACTTCTTGCGCACAGAAAAGTGGAGTTTTCCACATCCTAGTAGAAAATAGTAAATTTAACAAGTGCAAAAATATTACTTTGCCGCATGTAATTGCAGATGGCCGAATAACGCGCTTAGATGGCCGGGCCAGCAATTAAGTGAAACAAAATTTTACAAGTATTTATTTATATTAAATTTTGACAACGTATATCGTTTTGTCCGACACGTTTATTTTTAATTTTTTGTTATGAGGTTTTTTTCGCACTAGTGCGGAATAGGTTCCTTTCCTCAAAAAACTAATTTTATAGTTTTCCTCGGGCGTGACGAGAGCTAAAGCTGCTCGGAGGCGAAGTGAAAGCGCAAGGCACAGTGGTCTATGCCAGAAATGCGTTACCTACTATTAATATTTTACAGAAAATTCAAGTTTTAAAAGGTAAAGTGCTATTGTGAGATATCAATATGGTAAAGCGGTATTTTATTTGTTTATCCAAAAAGGGCCTGGAAATTCACTTGCACACGTAAGTATTGATAGTTTAGTTAGTTACACCATTGTTTCAGTGTAAAGAGTTGTTAAAAGCAAAGGATAAAAATATAATTAAAGCATTGGTGCTTCAGAAAGGGGGCTCGGGGTCCGGCCACCTCCAAGCCTAAAGATTCTTAGATATTTTCCACATATTTCATAAATAGAAAAATAAAATAGCATAAAATACAGTATAATGGGCTCTCGCCCTACACCTCAAGACATATTCATGGTTACGACACCAATTAAAGCAAACTAAAAAATCAAAATGGTTTTCAAGAGCGCTTATTATTCGAAGAGCTTGGACACGTTTTTGTGGTTTAAATGAAACGGTTGACGTAGTAACGTGAGCTAACAGTTTAAATTGATATAAAATTCAAGACATGCAATATGTCAAGCAAAATTCTATTGTTGATATATTTGACGTTTAGAAAAAGCTACGAAGGTCGCTCAATTATTTTAAAAAATGTATTTTTTTTTAATAATTACTAAACCGTCATAAAATATTTTAAAAAAAATACATTAAATAACATAAAAAACCTTATATTTAAACATTTAAAAATTGCGGTTTATAAAGACAATTCCACGAATAAAAATTTGTGCGGGAATTCGAATTCTCGCTGCAAATGAGGGCAAGATGTACGTTATTCTCGCACGAGAGTAGAAAAAACTTTTAGAAGTCGAATAAGGCATTAACATTTTTAAAAATAATTTTTTTCCAACCCTTTCTTTTTTAAAATTTTTATGTTAAGCAACTATTTTCTTTTAATGGAATACACGTGTAATAAATAAACTAGCTTATTCTTAAACCATTCAAATAAGAAAGCCAAAATTATATTTATTAGTATGATATAAGAAGTGAAACCAAAATAGGTTTGGGACAGTCACGTGATGATGATGTGTTTATTTTTGTGACAAGTTTATTTATTACTCTGTCTTTGTCATTTTTTCTTCGACTTGTATATCTCAGAAATCTCACCACGACTTTCGCAGGCTGAAATAAGCTTTCAGTGCCAAGCAAGAAGCACAAACAAACCACGCCTCTGCCATAATCTGCCACAAACCTACATTGGTTTCACTCTTTCCAATCACCCCGTTTTTAACTTAAGGCCTGCGCAAACACATTATTTGGCCCGATAAGCCTAGGCAGTCCATGTGAAAGATAGATTTGTGCACACTCGATACTTCTTTTCTATATAAACTTTGCATCACACATTGAAAGTTATCGTTACTTGTTTAGAAGCTTTAAAAAATAGTTGTGGTATACCATGTATCCCAGATAAAAGTTATTACACGGTTTCTTATGCGAATTTTGAAAACAGTAATACACATAAATTTGGATTATTGGGTAAACATTGACGCTATTCCGAGCCCAGTCTATTTCAAAAATAAAAATATCTATAAAGACTTTTAAAATATCAAGCAATAAATAAATTATTTTTATTGAAAGCAGTTTTTAGTTTTTGCTTAATATTTGGAAAACCCTTGTAGATATTTTAAATTTTAATACAGCACCTGATTGGGCTCAGAATATCGTCAATGTTTTCCATTTAACCAGAATTATAATATCTCTTATCATTTCCAAAATCCTCATAAGACCCCATGTAGTTAATGTTATCTGGGACACCCTGTATAGTAAGTATTTTTTGAATATTATCTATTTGTAAAAATTATACTACCCGCAACTTAATGAATTATATACGAAGTAACTGGAACGACCATGGCTATATGAGACACTGAGACAAAAATTTAAGAGTTTTTTTAGAGTGACAACATAGAATAAATGCTAAGCATTGCAATCTTTCTCTTTCTAGTTCTAATCACCTGTGGTATTCTGTGAACTTAATACTTCAAGAAGATTCTCATTTTTGATTTGTCATTAAAGTGTTTGTCAATGTTGTCAGTAGCACCTCCTGCGCAGCGTGGTCTCTCTACAAAAAGTATCAATATTTTTGCCTCACTTTGCATATAGAGATTATTGCCGTTAATAGGTCTTACGAGAATCTCTCAGTTTAGTGCCCTTTTTAGCCTATTAACCTTCCCATCATTTTTGACGTTGGTCAAAGCTGTCACATTATTGATCCAGGAGACGATGTGAAGCCTTCCAAAAAGGCGCCACAAATGAAATTGCCTTATTTGAAAAAAACTTGCTTGCGATTAAACTCTTTAAAAAAAAAATCTCTATATCGTTATTTAAAGTTGTAGGAGTACATTTACATAGATAGGGTTTTTGGCCACTGTGCGCCGATAAATCAATGTGACGACACGGGTCAAATGTGTGGGGATGATATACACCAATAAAATAATATGCATGAGTAAAATAATGCATCTGTTTAAAAATAACCAATCAGGACATTTTATACTAAATTCTACAAGAAGGACACTCTTATGTACATTTGATATTGCCATTTCTTAATGTTTTCATCAAGAACTGGAAATTACCGTGGGTATTGGAATATTACGTATATGGGTTTGTCCCGTACAACTTTTTTACATAAATACACTTAGTTTTAATTTAATCTTTTTTTAAGCTTGATAAAATTATCAATATTTTTATAGTCTTAAAGTGCATTCAAAATTCGCGATTTTATACGTAAAAATGCAGCTATTGCATACTTATTACTTAATTCAATTTGCCTTTCTTCCTTTTTTCCATCCTTGCAATCCTGACCAGCTGCCGAAAAAACTTGCGAGCGAGGCGCGGAAGCAGGGCTCGACACAGACCGATCGTTTTCGCCTTGCTGTCAATATAATATACGATATTGTTACGAATACTAAGATATCTATAAAACGGGAAATATCCACGTGCTGCGCGAGTTTCCATGTTCCACTAGAAACCAGGGTAAGTTGAATTAACTTTCCTTTTACATAATTTATGTGCGATATTTTTACCAAGAAAGAGTCAAGGTTTATACAGAATCCGAGAATCCAGCTGTTCTGGTGAAACCTTTGAAATTATAGTTCATGCCCATAGTTCTGGTTAGACTAGTATATAACTATTTTAATCAGAATTATACAAGACGAGTTGTCGGCAAGTGACTAAAAATTGAAGATGTCAACAAGGGCGGATCCAGTGGTGCTTCTCGGGGGGGGGGGGGGGGGGTTCGGTTCGGTTCGGTTCGGTTCGGTTCGGTTCGGTTCGGTTCGGTTCGGGGGGGGGCACTTTAGATGACATTCTCTGTTAATAAAAAACAGTACTAGTGCCCCCCCTAGATCCGCCCTGTTTCTATTAATACCTGATTTATGTATTATTTTCTACACCAAGCGAAACATTTTGCAAGTTTAGGCTACAAATTCAGTATAATTTATTAATAAAATTTCGATGATAATAACAATAGACACTTTCATGCGCTGCAAGCAAAAATTTTGAATTTTTATTAACAAAAACATTACTTTTTACTCTTTTTTTGCATATTTATAAAATTCTCGGGTGGGGGCAAGTGCCCCTAGTGCCCCGTCCCCTGGATCCGCCACTGGATGTCAAATGACATTGACTTCACTAGATAAATAAAGTTTATTGCGTCACTGTGTATATAACTACATTATGACTCTACGTGCGCATAAAATTTATATTATTAGGTAGTTTTTGGTCGTGCCAATTTTAGGTCCGATAACTTCGCCGACTTTAGTCGACTTTAGTCGACGCCGACGATGCGGTTATTTATCGTTTGGTGCGCAAGGCTCTTAAAATCGTGACAAGGAGGGAGAGAGGCGTTTAGTGAATAGAGGAAGGTGGGGAAATATTTTTTTGTCTGAAGGGAACACTTTATTTGCAGTTTTAATACTTTGTGGTCAAATGTAAGACTTTCTATGTATTGTTTTAAAAAAAAATTTGTGTTAAACAAGCAGTTTAGAATGAAAATGTTTCTTATTAACCCTTCGTTTTGACTATCGTAGGGTAATAGGAAATATCGTAATGGGGCAATAAGAAATATATTCTGCTTTGTTGCATATTGATTTGCGCGCCCGGCCCAAAAATCTTCTGCTCATACGGCACAGGCCGATAAGGCACCTGCCAATAAGGCTCCTATCCATAAGCGATGAGTATGTGACCCATATAGAGTGGCAGCCGGCGAGCTTTGCAACATTGAGGGGCAGATGGCGCTGAAATAAATTCATCTATTACGCAATATTCAGGGGCTACTAGTATGATTTAGTTGCATGGTGCGAGTTCCGAGGTTCATGTCTATCATATAAATGTCATTAGATCAAAGTACTTGTCTCTTTTATTAATAAACCCCTGGGTACAACCAAGGATGAAAAATTATAATGAAATTAGGGTAAAATGTAAAGGCAGAAAGGAAAATCGTCTTGTGACACCATGCAGTGCAGTTTAATTTAAATACAAGGGTTTTCTTACCCTGACCGCTGTACCCACCAGGCTGTCAACAACAGTTAACCCAAAAATCGGACTAAAATACTGTAATGAAATCTTTATTAAAATTATTTTTCTTCCTTACAAATCTTTTTGTAATCGATGCATAGATATAATTTTTTACAAAAGCATTGTGCCAAAAGAACCAAAAACCTAGCCGTTATCTTGTGCAATAAAGTTTTTTAAAAATCATTTTTATTTATTTTAAGATTTTTCTTGCAGTTTTTATTTAAAAAAAAAATTACTTTAATCACAACACTCTGCTAATTTGTAAGTATTGTCAGTTGCTATGGCTATGCCAGACGGGTAAAATTATGTGACCAGCATCTGATCTTTAAGCAGCTCTTAAAGAACAGTAAAGTCAGGAAAAAAAGGTGACTTAATTTTAACCTCACTAAGGAAGGAATAAGTCTGCCTTTAATTTTGTTGCAACGAAATTTTACGAAATAAGATATTTTTTAGGCTAGGAAATGGAAAAAAAAGTCGGTGCGATGGGTCCTAAGTACTCAAATCAATCTGCAACAAAAAAGAATATGTTTCTTATAGTCATAGATCGTCAAAACAAAAGGGTAATAATAAGAAATATTTCCATGCTAAACTACTTGTTTATGACAAGCAAAATTGAAGACCTTGGTGCAAAAACCGTCCTAGTGCTAAAATTCAAATTTATGGGAAATCAAAAAAAAATTGTCTGAATTTAAAAACAAATTTGCAACTGTCCAAATTTTAGTTCTATTATTGGCATTTACTATGGCCCAGTATAAAATTGATATTTTGTAAAAATCACACCAAAAATTATTTATGAATATTTGGACTTGTCTGAACTCAAAAGTGGACTTGGCCGGTTTTTGCACCAAGGTCTTTAATTTAATACAGTACATAGAAAGTCTTACATTTGACAACAACCTTAAGTATTAATACTGAAAATAAAGTATTTCCTTTAGACAAAAAAAATATCTGAAATGGTTTGCTTGTCAAAATTATGTTTAAAAAAGAGCACAAAAGTGCTATATTTTTATTAATATTATAGTAGAAGAATTTCAAAGGTCAAAAGACAAAATGCAGGAGTAACAAAAAAATATTTCCTATTACCCCTGTTTCTGCTTTCCATATGACAAATAAACCCCTGTTTCTTCTTCCCAATAAACGGGTTTCGCTAAAACACAACTGCGCACGTTCTACGTACGTCAAAATTCTGATGTTAACCGCCCATGAGTCTGCGGCGTTCCAGAGAAGCCGTTAACTACATGTGACGTTCAAATGTCAACGGTGCCAAATAACGTTAATCGTTGGTCGTTTGTAGCATGACCATAAACTATCAATATTCTATCATTTGGAGAGCATTACTGGAAAAGGAGCCAAGCGCCAAAACCTAAATTTTACTTAAGCGCCAAAATATGAAAAAAAAAAACAAAATTCTGCCAAAATTTTTAAAGGGTAGGTATAATTAATTAGGAGTACTCTATTCAGAGTATAGAGCAATTCCACGCCAAGTCATCCAATTTACAAAAAAAGTGTTGCCGTGACATTTTATTCTTTTCTTTAATCATGCTTATTAAATGAAACAGCTTATGCTTAACTACTTTTGCACAATTTTAGATTTTTAAATTTAATTAGTATGTTGTACACACATTTGAAAAGTCTAAAAACAGTCAAAATGGGACTTTAAAGAAAAAAATTATGCTCATAGTAAACAGCACCTAAAAAAAATTGACCTATAATTTTGAAAACATGCATAAAAGTAGTTTTCAAAAAAATGTGATGTTTAGCAAAATCTTTTATACTGGCTTAATTAGAGTAATTTAGAGAATATGCAAAAAACGCAGAAATTTTCCAAGTTTTCATATTTTTTTGGGGTATAAATGTAATGTTCTCTTAAATTTTTGATACAGTGTTGGAAAGCTATACTCAAGGACTATATCCTCCTTGTATAAAACATATTTAAAAAGTAGACGTTACCTTGGAGTTCCACGAAGAAGTTAAGAATGTCTGGGAAATCCCTCAACTTCAGCATCAAAAATGACCCTGTCTATCGGGGTGCTGGTGGTAATCAAGTAGGGTAAATTTTTTACGGTATCATATACTTTTAAAAACAAGAATAAAAAATCTGGGTCTGTAATCCTTAAGGTCACTACACATTTTTTTGTTATTTTAATATTTTTAGTGATGTTAAATTGTATCACAAATTACAGGCGTGGATCTACGAGGGGGGGATGCCCCCCCAAATCTGAAACTTTACTCAGTTTTGACACATAGAACACACCTCCTGGTCACTATGCAAAATAGTTTTGTGAAATATTTATTATGATATTTTCCCCCAAAATAAAGTTTCTAGATCCACCCCTGCAAATTAAGGTTTACCAGAAGGTAAAGTTTATTTATATGAGCACTGTTCAATAAATTATGCTCTACACTCTCTTCATAAGGTCACTACACAAATTTTTTTAAAGTTTATTTACTTTTTTAGTAGTTACCTACTGTCATATTTAAAAAATCGGAAAAGAAGTTGAGTACTATAATTTCAGAAACCGAACAATTTTTTTTTCTGAGCTTGAAGTAAATTTAGCATCTATAGTTAAATCATCCAGAGGAGTGAAAGAATGGTGTCCAGTTGTTGTTTGTTTGAGATTTTAATGTAAAACAAATCGTTTCACAGTAACTCCAAACGCAACACATGGGCTTTTACCACCGATCACCTAACAAAGGTGATCCGTGCTTTTACCATGCGTTAGTTTTGCAATTAGTTTTTTTTAATACCCAGTGGCGTATGCAGAAATTTTCCAAAGGGGTTGGGAGAGGGGGCTTAAGTAAAAGCAAAGTCCTGCAAAACCATTTTATTCTTCTTTCAGAAAAATTAAATCTTTAGGAGAAGTTATTCAATGGCTTTGGAAGGATTAAGTCCCAACCCCCCTTCCTCCTACGTACGCCACTGTTAAACTTGAACCATTTCATTCACCAAAGAGACAAACTAATTAATGTCAGTGTCTCACCCAAAATTTATTCTTAAAACTAAAAAAAAAATATCCAACAATGTACGAAGATGGTACTTGAACCCACAAACTAAGATGTCACGCGAAACAGTATGTGGGTATAAATAAGACCCCTTGACGATGATTTTTATATATAATTTTTTTCTTTTTGCGACCGAATTAAAAAATGTGATTTTTTACCAAATACTCATACCAAATAGCCTAAAAGTTGATGTTGAAATGATAGACCCAACTTTTTTATTTAACTTTTATATAAATGATACATTGTCAAGTAAAACAAGCTACAAGCGAAGTTTCAACAGGCAGATAGACATGCTAATTTTTTTAGTCAAAAGTTGCCAATTATGAGGTTTTTGCGGTTTTTCCAATTTTTAAAAATTTAGTTTGCTGAAACCAATAGACCTAGAAATTTTTCTTTTACCTAGTATGATAGTCAAGCCACTGAGCTTTTATGTGCGCATAGACTTTTTTTTGATGGACCATATTCCGCACCGGTGTAAATAATTAAAACTTGAGAAAATCATAAAATTACTATTTTTTTAAAACAATTTTTGCGATCTCAAAAATGTGAGGTTATTTTTTTTTCTGTATAGGATCATCCAACCAATAATAAAGATTTCTTCCGTCATATTTGTTTTTACATTAGATTTAATACAATCAAAATAAAAAAAATTATGTTCGCAACTGTTTTTCATCTTTATTTTACCTTTAAAGTGGTCTGTAAAATAAAGGAGGCGACATTAAAAATTAAAATTTATTAATTTGGTATTCCTAAGGACAGTAATACATGTTATCAAAATTTGGATTTTTTTCGTGACATGGCAGCTACCCCCATTGGATGATTTGGCCTGGAATTACTCTATATCAAAACACAATTTGATTCTCTTTTAAACGATTTACAATTTAATCTTAACTTTAACTCTGATTTTCCCAAAATATAAAAAATGGCTGTTGGCTCCTTTTCCAGAAATGCCCTCCATTTAATATCAGACCGACTCTTACTTGAAAGCTTACGGGTAATGTATCTGTATAGAACTGACATCACGGTTTCGATTTAGGGTTAAGGGCGCATATCGAAAGTGAAAAAATCCCCATTTCTAAGATTAAAGCTACCAAGTGGCAACATTTTTGGCTAAATTTTTCCCCGAATAAACAAGAAAACGGGATTACGACCATCGTTGAAATTTTGCAGGAACGTTTTTTAGAACGTTTTTTAACAACCGTATCGAGACAGTTTTTTGATAGTTACACTTATTCTCAAAAAAAATACGACCAAAAAAAGAGGAGTTGGCAACACCTTCTCTTTTCACTGGCTTCTTCAAATCTACAGGAAACTGCAATTATTTTTTTTAGTTTTTTTTATATACAAAATATTTTAAAAAATCCATTGGATACGGTTGACAATTTTGACAAATCCTTTCATTTAATAAAAAAAACATTATCGTTTTGTTTTCTTATAAAAGAGTTTATTCGGGTATTGTAAAAAGATTTCCAAATCGTTAGCCATTGAAGTATAGTTCAATGGGTTATTACTAGAGGCGCTGCGTGTACCTCAGAATGAATGTCACGTGATTAGTGATCCCTTCAGCCTTGGTCGGGTCTACCTATTTCACTGAGCAGAATTTTACTGACCAACGATTTTTTTATACTTTTCGATATCAGAGCGAATTGTTTGAGGTCGAAACAAATCCTAACTAATAAATCAAAGCTACTACCACCTTCCCCTGACTAAAAAATAAACTACTATCATCTCCCCCTAGATCCTACCATTAAATAAACAACTACTACCACCTTCTCCTAGCTTCTGCCACCAAAAATCAACTACTACCACCTCCTCCTAGCTTCTACCACTACTACTACTACCACGTCCCATTAGGTTTTACCAACAAAAAGCCAACTACTACCACCTTCCCCTAGCTTCTAACCAGAAACGAGTATAATATAGTAGACAGTCAATTTACATTAGGCTAATAGCATACTCTAAAATTCACGCACTCGGCACCTTTGAACGCAGCCGGTGACGACCGGTGAGGGCGCTGATTTCCCTATTCGTTTGGTAATAGCAGGTAACCACATGAACTGGAATGCTAGCTCTGTCTTTTTTTTCTTATGCAATAATTTACATAGGAAAAAAGAGAGAGGAAGCGTTTCTGCCTCCATAGTGCAGTGTTGCCGATATTTCATTTAATACAAAATCATTTGGAAAAATCTTTCAATCACTGCTTTCAGTATACATGCAACCTTCGTCAGGGGTGGACGCGTCTTGCCCAGTGGAGGGCATAGATATGTAGGTAAGAAAAAGTAGATATTTTCTGACTTCCAAGAGTTAAGGCCAGAAACACATGTACAGTCCTTAAACCTGTTGCTAAAAATTTTCGGACAACTCTAGAATTTTGTGGAAAAACTCAAGAAATTTTCCGAAAACATGGGAAATGTCAGGAAAATCCCGGAAAATGTTTGAGAAATGTTCGGAAACATACATTTTCATAAAACTTGCGAAATGTTCGCAAAAACTTGGAAAATGTTCAAAAAACTCGAGAAAAGTTTTAAAAAAACTTTACAAATGTTCGAAAAACTCGGAAAATCTTCAAAAAACCTCGGACAATTTTCAGAAAACTTTACAAATATTCGAAAAACCTCGGCAAATGTTCGGAAAAACTAGGAAAATTTTCGGAAATCTCGGAAAATATTCAGAAAAACTAGGAAACTTTTTGGAAAACTGGGGAAATGTTCGGAAAAACACAGAAAATGTTTAAAACAAGTCGAGAAAAGTTTAGAAAAACTTTGTAAAAGTTCAAAAAAACTCGAGAAATTTTCGAAAAACTCGGGAAATGTTTAGAAAAAAGAATTTTCAGAAAACTTTGAAAATGTTCAAAAATTTTCGGAAATCTCGGAAAATGTTCAGAAAAACTAGGAAAATTTTTGGAAAACTGGGGAAATGTTCGGAAAAACACGGAAAATGTTTAAAAAACTCGAGAAAAGTTCAGAAAAACTTTAGAAATGTTCGAAAGAACTCGGAAAATGCTCGGAAAAACTAGGAACATTTTCGGAAATTTGGGAAAGTGTTCAGAAAAACTAGGAAAATTTTTGGAAAACTGAAAATGTTCGAAAAACTCAGCAAATGCTCAAAAAAAACTTGTGTAATGTTTAAAAAACTCAAAATTTGTACAAAGGCACAAACTTATTCAGTTTAAGACAACTAACTCTATTATAAATATTCTGTTCCCTATCTAGGTCAAAATAATCTACTGTTTCCAGAAATCCCACATATTCCTGACACAAGATTTGTTGTGGAAAATAGACTACCAAGAAAACAAAAAACAATTGGTCAAAGCTGCTATACATATATTGGAAAAGAACACTTTAACCTGCTACCATCTTAACTCAAACACAATGTCAAAAAAAATTATTAAAAAAAATAAATATGCACTTGGTTACTTCAAAATTATCCAAAATTATAATAAATAAATAGATACTTAACTAGATACTGGTCTTCAAGAATATTTCATAACTTTTTTTTACTTTTATATATTATTGCATTTATTTATTTCTACTTTTATTTATTTGATTTTTTTAAACTTTCTAAACAACAACACTAAACCAAGAAAAAACTTTTTCCTGAATCCATCAAGTTTGTCACAATTATTATTATTTTTGTTATTTTTTTAACTTTGTTGAATTCCGGTAAATGGGCTTAATTACATTTATGTAGGTACAAAGACACCATTGCAATGTATATTTCATGATATATTTACTTACTTAAGGCTATGATGTATAAAACTCCTACCCATGTAAAAAATGTGGCAAATAAATATATTGAAATTGAATTGAATTGATTAAAATTGAAATTGAAAATTGACCCCAACAACTCGGAAATATTGGAATAAACTTTGAAAATTTTTTCGGAAAACTCAGGAATTGTTCGAAAACACTCGGAAAAAACTCGAAAAATTTCCATAGAAACTCGTGAAATGTTCGGAAAACTCGGAAAACGTTTGGAAAAACTCTAGTCCAGACATTTTTATGAGTGAGACAATTGTCGGAGTAAATCCACCTACTCAATTTATTTTCATCAATCTTAAAAAAAAAACAAATGGCGGAGTTCCTCATTTATCAACCAGTATGTATTAAATACGGAAACTGAAACTTACAAAAATGAACATGACGGCTGCAAAATTTTTCATAAGTATTTATTAATTGATTCAAGACCTTATTGGCTGATCAAATTTTATCTTTGTTTTTTTATGAGTATTTTAAATTCTGCTGTTAACTAATTATTTCTTTTAACCTTTGTAAATTTTGTGCAAAACGTACTTTTTCATGTGCAGAAAATTTTTTGTCCATAGGTGAAATCTAACGTTTTCTGAGGATGGTAAAATGGTGTGAAATCCATCATTTTCATGTGTAGTGGTAGGAAAAAAATATTGCATATGAAGTACTTATAAAAATAATTAACAAACAAAAGTTTAATTTATTTACTTTGCGCTTTTTTGTATCTTACATTATATTTAGTTCTCTATGCTCAAATAAACGTTCGCTCAAATGTTTGTGTCGCTCTAGACGCTTTTAATTATTATACTCGTTTCTGGTAAAAGCAACACACTTGTTATGGATAGACATAAGACTCGTTCGAACATTTTACGAAAGGAAACCACCCCCTCAACACTGGCAGGGAGGTGTTCCCCCCCCCCTTAAACGTGCATTTTGACGATTTTTTGCTAATAACTCGAAAACGGTCAACTTTTCTAAAAATATTCTAAAGATCATTTTGCAAGCGGATAATTAATTATCATTTTGCAATCCTTTACTTTACTAATTCCTACTTTGCAGTCCTCCCTGCTTCCACCCATCGCCCCTTCCGTCATTCCCCCCCACCCTCTTCAAAAACCATATTCGCATAATTTTATCAAATATAGGGCGATTTCAAAAATTCTTTCTGTACATGCTTTAAGATTTTTTTCCAACAACATTTTACTAGGTTGCAAAAATCTCTATTTTGCTATTATAGACCAGCTTTAAAAGAGTGTAATTTTTTAAAATATATTTGGTGATAGCAAGAAAGCATCTAAAGTTCAATATTTTTTAGTTTTTATAAAAAAATATCCAAGTCTTATGTTGGTGCAAGCAATGAATTTCCTATTTTTCATTTTCTTTTCCTTTTCTGCGCGTTTAAAATAATTTAAATTTTCGCGCTCTTAAATATGCATATGGGTTTTCACGGCACCGCACACGTGCGAGGACAAGCAGCGCCGCGATGAGTGCGCAAACAACCACCGTCACAACAAGACACTAGAAAAATCACGTTCCCAAAAAAGTGAATTTTGAGGTGAAAAACTGGACGTTTAAACGTTGACTGGAGCCGCAAGAGTCCGAGGTAGGTGCCTTTTCATATAAAATTCCATATGTATCGTAACTTTCCATTTACAATCGTCAATACCGACAATTATTTTTAAAGGTGCTTGTAAAGCCAAACCGGCGACCTGTCGAAGGAAATTCCATTATTTTTCAGTACTTGCATGCACATTTAATGGTCCTTCCACCCAAATAATAGTTTTTCCAACAACCTAGACTCCTGTGGTTCACCAATTTCCTACAAAAATTCCAAATTTCCATATATTTTCAAAATTTCATTTCCAAAAGTGAGTCGGCTATTTTCTTATCGGTAATCACGCCATATTGATTCACACCAGTTGGACATATTTTCCTAAAAGTTGACCGAAGTTTTCATTACGTTTCAACAATAACTATCGCCAATGTGCATATTTTCAAAGTTGATCGCTTTGTTCATTACATTTTCAGTAAAAGTGGCGTCAATACGCCGAAAGTGAAATTTTAAGGCGGTTCATCCATCTACTTTCCTTTAATTATCGATTTTACAGGTGTCGCGTTAACGCGCAGGTGCAAGTGTCGCCGTCACCAGGGTCATCCCCCTTGAATAGTGACGTGGGTCTCACGTTGCGCGCTCTTTGTTTCTTCGAATACCGACTTTTCTTAAAAACTTTCAAACAGGACCGCTAGTCGTATGCACAGGTACGGGGTTCAATCCTTGGTGAGACATAAAAGTTTTTTTTAAAGGATATGTTCAAATAATAACATACAGACAAACTTACAAACATTTCATTTCAAAATTTTCGAAAAAAGTTAATAAAATTAAAATAATAAAATTGTTTAATTTTTGCTAAAATTCGGGTTATATTTTAAGCTATATTTTAAGCATTTTTTTTGGGTAATTTTAAAAACAAATTAACTTTCAAAAACAAAAATGTCTACGCAGAAACAGAAAAAACTTTGCGGCAAAAGGCTTTTGAGCTTCAACCAAATGGCGGAAGCTCACGAGGTAGCTTTGAAAGCGAACTCGGATACAGCGTTTCACTTTTTGTTTAAATCCAGATATGAAGACGTCGAAGAATGTCATGCTCAATTCTATAATTTTCATAACCAAATTATTGGCTCTCTCGAAGAGTTTAAACTTTCATTTGACAAGCAGGATAAAACTAGAAAAGACTTTGACAACCTTTATTATGAATGTAAGGGTATTTACTACGACCTTTTTAGGGCCAACCCTGTCAATTACGTAGGCAACCCTAACCAACAAAATATTGTTCAGAGGTCAAATACAAGATCATTTCCACAACCAAGGTTGCCAATTTTCGATGGTAATTATAAAAACTGGCAACACTGGTTTGACTTATTTAAAGTCATGGTACATCAAAATTCTGATTTAAGTGATATAGAGAAATTTCAACAATTGCGGAGTTCTGTTCTGAATGAAGCCCTTTCTCTAGTAAAAACCATTCCCCTCGCAGATAGCAATTATCACATTGCGTATGAAACCTTAGTAAAGAGGTATCAAAATAAACGAATTATTGCTACTACCGCTTTGAATGCTATTAACTTTCTTTCAACTAAATCCAGTTCTGGGAAAGAATTACGTTCCATATTGGATACATTTTCTGAGAATCTAGCCATCATAAATGAGCTTGGTTTTCCTACAAAAGAATGGGACTTACTTACTTTTAACATGATGCTCTCAAAACTTAAAGTCAAGATGAGGACTGATTTCGAACTTTACTATAGTAGAGAGAAAAACAATTCAGAAATTCCGTCCTACACTGCTCTTTACACGTTTATAGAAAATCATTGCGTTGCGCTCGAATCTGTAGTGCAAATGCCCAGTTTTAGTAGGCAAAATCAAACCCCTAGACAACCTCAAACTACGCGTAATTCTCAACAGAACAGTTTTCAGAGAAACAGTTTTAATAATTTTAATTCACCTTCTGCTTTCAATACAACTATTTCAAATCAAAGTTCAAATTCAAGAAATCAACAAAATACTTTACAAAATAGCAATCAACGCAGCAACCCTCAAATACAAAATAATCAGAACAGAACTTTTAATCCAAAAATAAAATGTTACCTATGTTCTTCGAATCACGCATTATCGAAATGTATCGAATTTCAAAACAAAAGTCCACAGGAAAGGATGGGTTATGTTCGGCAGGTGAATCTATGTCAAAATTGCTTACATTTTGCTCACCAGACCGTGAACTGCCCCTCCTCCTACAACTGCATCACGTGTGGAGCCAGACATCATAGTCTTCTCCATGTTCCACAACCAGTAGCGCCCTCTGTGAGTGTTAATTCATATCCTCCAGAGAACGCTAATATTCCACTTTCCAATTCCAATAGCACCCCTATGTCAGGAAGCCATTCCACAAACTGTCGTGCGACAATGATTTCCAAAAATTCCACTTTTCTACTTTCTACCGTTGTAGCTGACATGTTAGACTCAAGGGGACATTACCAACCAGTTCGTATCTTACTCGATTCTGCCTCAGAGGCAAACTTTATTTCAGAAAAATGTCTAAATCGTTTAGGTCTTTCGAAAAGCTTCTTTTCTACTTCTATTCAAGGCTTAAATCAAATGACATCTTCCAATACCAAAGGTTGTAACGATTTTTTTCTTTTAACCCTAATAGCAAGTAACGTTTTTAACAAAAAAAAATAAAATACTTGTAAGACCCTGTACAAATAAAAATAAATCAAAGAATTATCCACATATAAAAAAAAGTATCGTCAGGGAGCGATCCTCCGGTGTCTGCGTGTCGGGCGTTTTGCTTTGTCGCCTTGTCCACTGGACCACGGTACTTCATGATAAAATTTGTTTCAACAAGCGTTGTTTAGAGTCGCTTTACGGCACGTTCCCCACTTCATCGTCGCGCGGTTGTACTCAGACTGATCCAAGCTGCTTTGTTCGGTCAGGGAAACCCGCCGTCTTTTTTCAAATGCACGTAGCCGAGAGAGTCAGTTACATGCGGATTCTTGATGCAGTTTAACTTCTATATGGTAACCGAACTACTTTAGTTTTTGTGATAGCAAGGTCTCGTTAAATCGCAGATTTTTGCATGTTTCAGAGAGCATTTTAACACCGTTATAATATGTGCTAATAAAATATATTAAAAACTTATTTTAACTAAGCATAACTGCTACTCAAAATGTTGTAAAACTTACAGAAATTGTACAGTGTTTTGTAACAGAGTTAGTTTCGTGAAAAATGCTGGTGTGATTAAAAAGGTGGACCATTGTTCATTACTGGTGAGTTTGCCTAATTTTTTTATTAGACTTTTTGCTGAGAACATAAACTTTTAATTCTATAGAAACATAAAATACTATTCTGAAAATTGATTAAACTTAAACGCATTTCTAAGACAACAATGACCTTTTTAGGCCATTCCATTTTATGAAGCCCATTCCATTTTATGAAGCCCATTCCATTTTATGGAGCTCGTTTTCAGGGATCCGTATATGTTTTGAAGCCCGTACATCACACATACTTTGAGCAGAAGCCCGTAATTGTTTACTGAAGTAAAAGCCATGTTGTACTAGCCGATGTTACTGCTTTCTTTTTGTTTTGCTGTCCTGTTTTGAAATCTGTTTTGTTGAAGTACCAACCACACTACCTACTCAAATCTCTTGAAGACTCAACCTCCAGCGTGGGATTTGGCAGATAAGATTTAATACTTATTTTTACTAACCATTTTATTTAACTGTGATATATTTCTTTTTTATAGCACTGGTTATCAATTGTTAATATTTTTGGTAAACCTATTTATTGCCCTTGTTAAGACCTGGCAACAATGCACCCTTGTTGAGTAGATGCGCATTTACCCTCCCAAGGTATTAATTTTTCTTAGGTATATTATATTTTTTTGTTTTTAGCCAAATAGGTACATACTTTTTATTTAGGTACTTCGATAATTTTTTTTGTGTGGCTTGATTTTATCGTCCGTGTATTTTCTTCTTACTTTTTATTAACATAAAATAATAAGATAAATTCTTTTATTGAAATAAAAAACCAACTCTTTATAAATAGAAATTAAATTACATTCTTGAGATAATAAAAATAAATAGTAACGAACATTCTGTGATAAGAAACAAGGATATAAAATAATATTTTTTATCGATAGTTATATAATTAAGTATTTAGGTTAAAAGATCCTTATATATTTATTTATTTTTTTGTAAATTTCCTTCTTGCAAGTCGTTTGCTGATAAAAATAATTAGAGACTATTTTTTTAAAACCTTTTGCGTTTTAATCAAACATTCACCATCTTTATTAATACGTAGTGAATAATACAAGGTTCACTAAGATCTCGATACATTCTTTCTATTTTACTTTTAAACTTGTATTGGCGCCCTTAGGCAAAAGAAAGTTAATTTATTTCACATGAATATTGTTGAGTTTTTGTTGAGGTGAACACCACGACCTCAGTCCCAACTGAGCTACCGAGAGCATTTTAGTTTGTAACAAAAAAAACCGTTACAGATTAAGCGGCGCGACCAACGCGGGGCTTGAGTTTTTTATTGTTGTTTAAATTTCTTTTGCCTATAAATAAAGATAATTTTTTTGAGTTTTTTTAAATTTTATATCCTTGGTTCATAACTAGTTAAAAAATTAAATACTTAAAAATAAATCAAGATAAATCTAAGATATTTAAATAAAGATAAATAAAGTCAAATATTATTTAATTAAAATAAATAAGAACAAATATAACCTAATAAAATTGATATATAAATAATTTTTGCATTTATGGAGGTAAATTTTAATGTTAGAAGTATTAAGGCTGTTTCTTCTTCTTATATGGCATCTAGTACAGTTTAAACATACAAATAAAATTATTTGTGTTTTTTCTTTTTAGATTGTTTTGAATTGAATATTTATAATTGTTATTTAGGGGCTCAGCAAAACGAGAGTTTTTCTTAGTGGCAAAAAAAAGGCTAAATCTAGATAGAGTTTTACCCAAAAATATTTTTAATAATTTTTTTTGTTTTTTTTTTATTTTACGTGGCCAGTATTGAACTATATATGGATGGTACCTACCTAAAGTTTTATCAGCCATATATTTTTTTATATATTGAATTTTTTTTTACTAACAATTTTGGTGTTGGGTATTTTCGTGATTGAATCTTGAGTACGTTTTGATCAGTCTGTGCGGGGACCGATTATTCATTTTAATGTCTTTGCATACGTTCCACTAAATTAAGAGCGAGTTATGAAAACTATATTTTGAGATTTTTATTTTTTTGTATTTTTTATGCAGGGCGCTCGATGATATTTAAAGATACGGCGGTTCGATTTTAAAGTTTTCTTTGTTAATTATACGACGATTGCGAGTTAAAAAAAAAATATATATATATATATATATATATATATATATAAATAATTTTTTTAGCATTCTCTTTTTTTAAATTTTTTTGTTGCTAATTTTTTTTTTAATTTTAAAATGGATATCCGTGATATCGATTTAATGAGGCCTATTCATTTAACTCAACCGAAGTTATCTTATGAATTAAGAATTCGTGGAGTTATTGCTACGAGACATCAAGATGCAGCACAAAAACGAAAAATGTTAAATCGCAGAATACAAGCGGATAAAAATCGAAATCTTTCTTATTCGGATCCGCAGTATGAATTCGAAAACGAAAAAAAGGTTATCGAGGAAACCTTAGTAGCTTTAGAAGTTTTAATTTCGGAATTTGAAGGACCACAAACAGACTCTGCTTTTCAGCGCTATCGATCGCGATTGATTCATATTTCGAATCGTATTTGTCGGATTATAATCCCTCTTATAGACCAAGACTCTGTCGTTATTAATTTTAAGCAAGAAGCTTATGCAAAATATTTAGAGCTAGAAGCTAACCTTTTTGAAAAAGCTGATATTTTTGAACAAAACAACAGAGACTCGAACCTAACGTTGAACCAAACCGTTCTTCCTGCTCCAACCCCTATCGTTACCCCTGTTTTTACTCAAAGCAAGTCAATACCTGTTCATCAGTGGAATTTGTCATTTTCTGGCGAAGCAGATTATCATGTTGTTCTAGAATTTTTAGATAAAGTTGAGGAATATTGTAAGTCCCGTCTTGTTTCAAAAATAGAGTTATTCGAGAGTACTGGAGAGTTATTTTCAGGACCTGCGCATAACTGGTTTAAATCTGCTGTTAATAGAGCTACTAATTGGGAATCATTAGTTAAAATTTTAAAAACCGATTTTTTGCCTGAAGATTTAGACGATTTAATTTGGGAGGATATTAAAGCAAGAAAACAATATAAAACAGAACCTTTTCATCTTTTTGTTGCTAATATGGAGTCATTATTTAGACATTTAGATAGACAACCCTGCGAAGCCACAAAGTTAAAATACTTAAGGAAAAATATGTGTGATTTTTATAAATCTCCTCTAGCTTTGGTCAGCATTGACTCAATCCTTTCTTTATTGGAAAACTGCCGAAAAATAGAAAATTCAAAAACGACAGATGGCTCTTCTCTTCTCGTTTCTTCTTTCCACTCAAATGATCGAGACAATTTTTGTGAACCATCAACGTCTGGTTATAACCAAAACCAAAACCATAAAAATAATTTTAAAAATACATCCTCTTTATCTGGAAATTATCGAGGCAATTTTAAAAACAATCAAGGTCGTGGCAATCAGCATGGCTATCTGAATACCAATCATAATTTAAATTACAGTAACCAGTACAATAAATTTAATTCGAATCGTGGCAGATCTTATGGAAATCATCATGACTATTCGAGTAGCAATCATCATTCGCAGTCTAACAGTCAACGTAAAAATTTTAGTAATCATCGTGGTAGTTTTCGAGGTAATTTTAAAAATAGAAATTCGAGTAGAAATCTTCAAGATAATTTAAATCCGAGTAATAATGTGACTTCTATAAATACTTCAGATACTAATAACAATCCTAATACAGTTCAATCTAGTGACTCTTCTAGGATAGTGTGTTGGAATTGTGGATTACCCAACCATGTTTTCTCGTCATGTAAAGCTCCGAAAAATAAATTTTGTTACCGATGTGGAAAATCCAATGTAACAACTCGTGATTGCAATTGTTCAAAAAACTAGTTTCGAGGACGTTTGGTAACGGTCGACGAACTCCTTGTAATTTTAAGGCCGAGAATAATAAAAGAAATTTTTCAGTCAGTTTGAGTGGGACAATTGGAAGAAATTTGTTTATGATTTTTATAATATAGTTAAAGTATCGGAATTTGGTAATAAAGCAAATTTAAGTACCGTTGAATCGAATTTGGTTTCTAATGATAGTTCTTTAGCTCCATTATTTGTTAGTTTACCTCATGATAATAGGCCTTATATTGAGATAAATGTTTTTGATACATTAGTTACTGCACTTTTAGATAGTGGTGCAAATCACAGTGTGCTTGGCAGGAAATCTTTAGATTTAATAGCAAAATTTGAACTTGAAGTTGACAGTTTTGGAAAAAATAACCCAGTGTACACAGCTAGTGGACAACCACAAGAAGTTGTGGGTGTAATCTATTTGCCGATATGTGCTGATAATCTATGTAAGATTACAAAGGTTTTAGTTGTACCTTCATTATCGCATGGATTAATTTTGGGAAGTGACTTTTGTCGAAACTTTAACGTTAAGATTGATTTTGAGGATAATTCTTGGACAGTTTGTAGTTCTGTCAGTAGTTTTGTTTTCTCTGTTTCAAAACTTTTCAGAAAGTGAGTTGCGAGACATCGAAAAAATTAAATTGGCTTATGAAGCTATCAGTTGTAAAGATAAACTAGGACGCACAGATAAACTTGTATTTAATATTGATACTGGAGATGCTCCACCATTCAGAGAACGACAATATCCTTTGTCACCTTTTATGATGAACATACTAAATAAAGAACTAGATGAAATGCTCGCCTTAAATGTAGTTGAACCATCACATAGCTCTTATAATTCTCCAGTCTTGTTAGTTAAGAAAGCAAACGATGAATACCGTTTCTGTTTTGACGGACGTCGTCTAAATAAAATAACAAAGCATTATGCATATCCTCTGCCTAGAGTAGATACTATTTTAAACACTTTGCGTGATGCACGTTATATCTCTTCCATTGATCTTAGAAAAGCTTTTTGGCAGATACCCCTGCACTCTGATTGTAAAGAAAAAACTGCTTTCTCTGTACCAGGTCGTGGTCTATTCCATTTTAATGTTGTTCCGTTCGGTTTACGTAACTCTACTCAATGTCAGCAAAGTTTAATGGATAAAGTTTTAACCCCGAAGCTTTCTCCTAAGGTGTTTTGCTATTTAGATGACATAATTGTTACTTCCAGTAGTTTTTCTGAACATATTTCACTGTTATATGAAGTGTTAGAAAAATTGAAAAATGCAAATTTAACTGTTAACCTTGAGAAATGTCAACTTTTTAAGTCAAGTCTCAAGTACCTTATGTTATGTAATGGACTGCTCGGGATTACGTACCGACAGTGACAAGGTTGCTGCTATAGTGAATTTTCCTCAGTGTAAAACTACTACTGAAATCAAACGTTTTGTTGGTATGGCTTCTTGGTATAGAAAGTTTATTAAAGGCTTTTCTACTCTTGTTTCACCGTTGAACGGTTTGTTGAAAGGTAAAAAGAAAGGTCAAACTGTGAAATGGACTCCTGAAGCGGATAGTGCTTTTATTAGGTTAAAAGAGGCTCTGGTCTCTGCTCCAATTTTATGCAGCCCCGATTTTGATATTCCTTTTATTATTCAGGCTGATGCTTCTAATACCGGTTTGGGCGGTGTGCTTTTGCAAGAAATAGATGGCTCAGAAAGAGTTATAGCTTACGCTAGTAGATCTTTATCTCGAACAGAACGTAATTATACTGTGACTGAAAGAGAATGTCTTGCTGTAATTTTTTCCTTATCAAAATTTAGGCCCTATGTGGAGGGTACTGCAAATCTAAAAATTATTACCGATCACTATTCACTTTTATGGTTAAATAATATGAAAGAACCAACTGGAAGATTAGCCAGATGGGCCGTTCAATTGCAACAGTATGATTATACTATTACTCATAGAAAAGGATCATTAAATGTAGTTCCAGATTGTTTGTCCAGGATCCCTTCTGATAATCTAGTTAATAATGACCATGAGAATGTTGATGTTTTAGCTTTGACTAATCTTGAGACACAGAAATTAGATATCCGTTTAGAAAACCTTGACCCTTTTTATTTAAAGATGCAACAAGATATTTTATCAAAACCTGAAAAATTTCCTAATTGGTGCGTTAAAAATAATTTTGTTTACAAGCACGTTCCCTTAAAAACTAAATTTAAATCTAATTTGACCCCCTGGAAAATTTTAGTTCCAAAAAGTCAAGTTCAAGAAATAATTAGAAAACATCATGACCCTGTTGTAGCAGGTCACTTTGGATTTTTTAAGACCATTAGTAGAATTCAGGAAACTTATTATTGGAAAGAAATCAGAAAAGATGTAGCTAAATATATCAGATCTTGTGTAGTATGTGGAGAACAAAAGGCATCAAATGAAGCTAGAATGGGTTTAATGGGTGCTGAGAAGTCTTGTAACTTTCCATTTCAAATTATTGCAGTAGATATTATCGGTCCTCTGCCTAGAAGTCGTTCTGGTTTTAGTCACTTGTTAGTTGTGGGCGATTGGTTTTCTAAGTATACAATACTACATCCTTTAAGAAAAGCTGAAGCAAGTAAGATTTGTCAGTTCATGGAAAAGGAAATATTTTTGGTACATGGAGTACCCCAATTTATTATCTGCGACAATGGTAGCCAGTTCGCTGGAAAGGTTTTTAAGAAAATGGCCGAAAAATATGAAGTTCAGAAAATTTGGTTTAATGCTCGTTATCATCCCCAGACTAATTTTGTTGAAAGGTCAAATAGAGTAGTTGGTACAGCTATACGTAGCTATATTAAAGAGCATAGAGATTGGGATCAACACTTGTCAGAGATACAATTTGCTATTAATTCATCGGTTCATGAAGTTACACAGTTTAGTCCTAATTTTATGAATTTTGGTCGCAATGTTCCTATTACTGGAAAGTATTATGGTGAAATTATAGATACTGAAGATCTTGAACTTTTGTCCAGAGAGCGCGTTGAGTTTTGTGATAATTTAAACGGACTTTCGGAGATTTATGAAAATGTTAAGAAAAAGCTTCATCAAGCATATGAGAGAAATAAACGCCAATATAATTTGAGAAAACGTGATGTTCAGTTTAATGTCGGAGATAAAGTATGGAAGCGTAATAAGGTGTTGTCTGATGCATCAAATCAATTTGCTGCCAAAGTGGCAAAGAAATATGTTCTATGTAAGATTTCTAAAAAGATTTCTCGATTAATATATCGGCTAGTTCATATTGACGGTTCTGATGCAGGCGAATGGCACATTAAGGATTTGAAGCCTTATCTTGGTTCGAATTCTGACGTTTCCGTAGGCTCTGATAATTAGTTTTGAGTATTTTGTAGGCAGTTGAGTGTTATTTTTGAAAGGAAAAAATTGAAAATTAAGTACCGAGTTACATGTTTTAGAGTGACCAGAATTTTGAGTAAAGATACAAATAAGTTTCGTCGTGAGTAAGTGTATTTGGGTACCCTAGTCATTTGCGAATTTCCCCTGTGTAAGACTGCAGTCGATTCCCCATTAGCTTATTGATATTGTTTAAGGTATGTAGTTTCGATATCTTCGATTTTTGAGTATGAACAATTTGGTTATCATGTTTTAGTTGCCTTGTGAAGTCTTTGTAGATTAGTCCCTACTTATTTTGTCCCTTTCCTAATTTAGACTGACCGATAGTGACTCCAATTTTGGCGGGTGATACACGAAAGATATCAAGCTTCTATAAAGAATCATTCCAAGGAACTCCTATGTGCACATAAAATGAATTTGTGTATGCTCATAAATACCTTTAGTAATGAATACCTGGCCAGTATTTGTTTCATAGCAACTTTCTCTTAAGTTAATTTTTTTTTACCACTTGGGTTAATAGTTTGTTAGTAGAGATTTACAATGTAATCCTATGAATATATTCTTGTTTCTAATTAATTTGTAACTGGTAGTATTCATACATTTCATACAAAAAAATTAAAATACTTGTAAGACCCTGTACAAATAAAAATAAATCAAAGAATTATCCACATATAAAAAAAAGTATCGTCGAAGGAGCGATCCTCCGGTGTCTGCGTGTCGGGCGTTTTCCTTTGTCGCCTTGTCCACTGGACCACGGTACTTCATGATAAAATTTGTTTCAACAAGCGTTGTTTAGAGTCGCTTTACGGCACGTTCCCCACTTCATCGTCGCGCGGCTGTACTCAGACTGATCCAAGCTGCTTTGTTCGGTCAGGGAAACCCGCCGTCTTTTTTCAAATGCACGTAGCCGAGAGAGTCAGTTACATGCGGATTCTTGATGCAGTTTAACTTCTATATGTAATATGTAACCGAACTACTTTAGTTTTTGTGATAGCAAGGTCTCGTTAAATCGCAGATTTTTGCATGTTTCAGAGAGCATTTTAACACCGTTATAATATGTGCTAATAAAATATATTAAAAACTTATTTTAACCAAGCATAACTGCTACTCAAAATGTTGTAAAACTTACAGAAATTGTACAGTGTTTTGTAACAGAGTTAGTTTCGTGAAAAATGCTGGTGTGATTAAAAAGGTGGACCATTGTTCATTACTGGTGAGTTTGCCTAATTTTTTTATTAGACTTTTTGCTGAGAACATAAACTTTTAATTCTATAGAAACATAAAATACTATTCTGAAAATTGATTAAACTTAAACGCATTTCTAAGACAACAATGACCTTTTTAGGCCATTCCATTTTATGAAGCCCATTCCATTTTATGAAGCCCATTCCATTTTATGGAGCTCGTTTTCAGGGATCCGTATATGTTTTGAAGCCCGTACATACTTTGAGCAGAAGCCCGTAATTGTTTACTGAAGTAAAAGCCATGTTGTACTAGCCGATGTTACTGCTTTCTTTTTGTTTTGCTGTCCCGTTTTGAAATCTGTTTTGTTGAAGTACCAACCACACTACCTACTCAAATCTCTTGAAGACTCAACCTCCAGCGTGGGATTTGGCAGATAAGATTTAATACTTATTTTTACTAACCATTTTATTTAACTGTGATATATTTCTTTTTTATAGCACTGGTTATCAATTGTTAATATTTTTGGTAAACCTATTTATTGCCCTTGTTAAGACCTGGCAACAATGCACCCTTGTTGAGTAGATGCGCATTTACCCTCCCAAGGTATTAATTTTTCTTAGGTATATTATATTTTTTTGTTTTTAGCCAAATAGGTACATACTTTTTATTTAGGTACTTCGATAATTTTTTTTGTGTGGCTTGATTTTATCGTCCGTGTATTTTCTTCTTACTTTTTATTAACATAAAATAATAAGATAAATTCTTTTATTGAAATAAAAAACCAACTCTTTATAAATAGAAATTAAATTACATTCTTGAGATAATAAAAATAAATAGTAACGAACATTCTGTGATAAGAAACAAGGATATAAAATAATATTTTTTATCGATAGTTATATAATTAAGTATTTAGGTTAAAAGATCCTTATATATTTATTTTTTTTTGTAAATTTCCTTCTTGCAAGTCGTTTGCTGATAAAAATAATTAGAGACTATTTTTTTTAAACCTTTTGCGTTTTAATCAAACATTCACCATCTTTATTAATACGTAGTGAATAATACAAGGTTCACTAAGATCTCGATACATTCTTTCTATTTTACTTTTAAACTTGTATTGGCGCCCTTTAGGCAAAAGAAAGTTAATTTATTTCACATGAATATTGTTGAGTTTTTGTTGAGGTGAACACCACGACCTCAGTCCCAACTGAGCTACCGAGAGCATTTTAGTTTGTAACAAAAAAAACCGTTACAAGGTAAGACGAAATGTCTTATCAAACCTCAAGGTCAAGCGGGACCTACCTTTGATTTTGAGGCTTTAGTACTTCCAAAACTTTGTACAGAGATTCCTTCTAGCGCTGTCGACTCGAGCAAGTGGAATCACATTCGCAATATCAAACTTTCTGATCAAAACTTCCATATACCAAGTTCCATTGATGTCCTAGTAGGTTGTGAACTTTTTCCGCATCTCTTACAAGAGGGAGTTATCCACGGAGAGCGTGGACAACCTAGTGCTTTTAATAGCATCTTTGGCTATCTGCTGATTGGTAAAGTTGAAACTTCAAAGCAACAAAATCCACAATCACTCATAAGCTGTTACACTTCCATCGAACCATCTCTGGATATCTGCCTAGAGCGCTTCTGGGAGATAGAGCAGGTTCCACATAAGGTTTATCACAGTTCTGAGGATATTATGTGCGAAAAATTATTTTCACAATCAGTTTCACGCAACGAATCAGGTAGATTCGTCGTTCCATTACCTTTCATAAACTTAGAACCCCAGTTGGGTGACACCTATCCAATCGCTTTAAAACGTTTCAGGCTTCAGGAAGCTAGACTTCTCAAAGACTCAGCTAATTATCAAGCTTACAAAGATTTTATGCAAGATTATTTAGGCACTGGTCACATGATACCTATTCCTACGCCTATATCTAAAGATGTCTTGGATAATTCCTACTTTATCCCTCATCACAGTGTCTGGAACACTGGGAAGATAAGAGTGGTCTTTGATGAGTCTCAACGTAGTCCCAGAGGTGTCTCACTCAACGAGACGTTGTGCGCAGGTCCTAAACTGCAAAATGATGTCCGTGAAATTCTACTTAATTTTCGAATTCATGCTGTAGCCTTTGTTACTGACATAGTAAAAATGTTCCGACAGATTTTAATTATTCCTGAGCACACGCGTTATCAAAATATTCTATGGAGATTTTCTGAGGATGATCCTGTCCAAACCTACTCCTTATGAACAGCTGTTTATGGACTTAAGTCATCACCTTACTTAGCTATTCGTACTATACAAGAACTAGCTAAACTTGAGTCTGAAAGGTATCCTAATGCTTCCAAGGTGCTTCTTAAAGACATTTACGTCGACGACGTGCTCACTGGGCAGGATTCTGTGGCCTCTGCCAAAAATCTTCAGTCGGAGTTAATCTCCCTGTTGCGCCTAGGAGGGTTTGAACTTAAAAAATGGGCGAGCAACAGTCCGGAACTTCTCTCCTCATTTTCAGAATCAGAAACACAAATGTCCATTCGTTTCGACAAATCCGAACCTAATTTTGTAAAAATATTAGGTCTCCAATGGAATCCTATCTCAGATTCGTTTACCTACTTGGTCGTACCAGAAGATAAACCATGCACCAAGCGAGGTATCTTATCTCAAATCATGAAAATTTTTGATCCCTTAGGTTTCTGTTCTCCCGTTTCTTTACTTGCTAAGCATCTCATGCAAGATCTGTGGAAGGAGAAGCTGGACTGGGATTCTCAGCCTCCTCCGCATATCGTAAATGTTTGGAATCAATTTCGAACCGAACTTCCAAATCTTTCAAATATTAATTTACCTAGACGCCTTTCCATTGATCAACCACGTAGCATTGAACTTCACGGCTTTTCAGACGCCTCTATGATAGGTTACGCGGCTACGGTCTATTTCAGAATGGAGTCGGTTTCCGGAGAAATCCATACCTTTCTTGTAATGGCCAAATCTAAGGTCGCACCAGTGAAAACAGTCAGTCTTCCGCGACTGGAGCTTCTTGGTGCCACTTTACTTTGTGACCTAATTTCCTTTATTCAAAACACTTATTCAGATATTCTTAACTTCAACCAAATCTGTGCATGGTGTGATTCCCAAGTGGTTCTATGCTGGTTGGCGGCTTCACCTCACAGGTTTAAAACGTTTGTGGCAAACCGTATCTGTCACATTCAAGAAACCATTTCTCCTACGGCCTGGAAATATATTCCATCAGCGCTAAATCCAGCCGACTGTGCTTCGCGCGGTCTTATGCCTAATCAACTTGTCAAACATGACTTGTATTGGGAAGGTCCTTGTTTTCTTAGGCTACCAAAAGAGAGTTGGCCTGATGATTTTCGCTGTCCAGACCCTCCGGAAAACGAGGTTATTCTGGAAGAACGCAAATCAGTATTTCAAACATGCACAGTTGAACCACACATGCTTGATACTTTTCTTTCTCGTTACTCTTCCCTAGAGAAAATTCAACATTTTCCTATATTTTTCGCCTTACCGAAAAGAAATCTAAATATCCTAACGAAAATATTACCGAAGTAGAACTTCAACATTCTCTTATTGTTCTCGTTCGGCATGTTCAACGTTCCATCTTTGCTGATCTCATTTCACGTTTGAATGACGCAAAGCTACTTCCTAAACAATTTCGTAAACTTTCACTTTTTCTAGATACACAAGGCTGCTTAAGAGTGGGGGGTCGATTACCACATTCTTCCGAACTCTCTTATTCAGCAAAACACCCTTTACTTTTACCACGTTCTCACCGTCTTACTCAACTTGTCATTGAGTACACTCACAAAAGGTACTGTCATCCCGGTCAAAAAACGTTGCATTACCTCTTGAGACAACAATTTTGGATCCTTTCCCCTCGCTATGCAATCGAGAGTATAACTTCTCATTGCATTTTATGCTATCGATTAAATCCTAAACCTTCCGTACAAATCATGGGCAACTTGCCTGCTCAACGCATCTCTCAAGTAAAGGCATTTTCACATGTTGCCATAGATTATTGTGGTCCCTTTCCAATTACAATGGGAAAGTACCGAGGTGCAAAGGTATCCAAAGGTTATATTCTTGTCTTAGTCTGCTCCGCAACAAAGGCAGTTCACCTAGAACTTACCTCCGATATTTCCACCCCTACCTTTCTTGTGGCTTTTAAGAGATTTGTGGCAAGAAGAGGAAGAATCTCTGACATTTATTTAGATTGTGGTAGCGCGTTCTTGGGAGCTGATCGTTTACTCAAACAGTACTCCCAGGAAGCATGTCACAGTCCAAAAATTACCTGGCATTTTTCAAGTCCTGGTAGTCCGCACCTAAACGGACTAGCCGAGGCAGGAGTTAAATCCACCAAGGCAAATTTAAAACGTGTGATAGGTGAGCAACGGTTAACCTATGAAGAGTTTTTTACTTTTTTGTGTCAGGTCGAATCCATACTAAACAGCCGACTTCTGTATGCCCAAAGTATGGATCCGAATGACTTTCTTCCACTGACCACTGGTCATTTTCTTACCCTGGAACCGTTGAATTCCGTACCAGAACCCGATTTTTCTGATTCCAAGTTGAACACCCTGTCCCGCTGGCAGCTGGTGCAAAGGCTCCAGTCCGATTTTTGGAAACGCTGGAACTTGGAGTACCTAAACACCTTGCAACAGCGTTCTAAATGGACAGAGGCTTCTAACAATATTAAACTAAATACTTTAGTCGTGGTAAAGAATGAACAAAAACCGCCATTGCAATGGGCTGTTGGGCGAATTGTCGACGTACACCCTGGCTCAGACGGTCATATTCGTGTTGTGACCGTTAAAACAGCTACAGGAACATATCGTCGACCAGTAGTGAAACTATGTCCTTTGCCTATGCCCGACGCATAAGGCAAAATTTTCTTTTTCTTTCTTAATTTTTTCTAAGTATTTTTTTCTTTTCTTTTAATTTAAATTTACATGCATAATTTAATGCATATTTGGGTTAATGTTAAATTGTATCGTTTAATTGCTAATAGGCGAACATTATTTAATTTTTTTTTCCTTTCCTTTTCTTAACTAAGTAAAAACACACGTGTTTTGGCGGCCGGAAAATGTTGGTGCAAGCAATGAATTTCCTATTTTTCATTTTCTTTTCCTTTTCTGCGCGTTTAAAATAATTTTTATTTTCGCGCTCTTAAATATGCATATGGGTTTTCACGGCACCGCACACGTGCGAGGACAAGCAGCGCCGCGATGAGTGCGCAAACAACCACCGTCACAACAAGACACTAGAAAAATCACGTTCCCAAAAAAGTGAATTTTGAGGTGAAAAACTGGACGTTTAAACGTTGACTGGAGCCGCAAGAGAGTCCGAGGTAGGTGCCTTTTCATATAATATTCCATATGTATCGTAACTTTCCATTTACAATCGTCAATACCGACAATTATTTTTAAATGTGCTTGTAAAGCCAAACCGGCGACCTGTCGAAGGAAATTCCATTATTTTTCAGTACTTGCACGCACATCTTATAGTGGTCGGGCAAATTCAAAGATTTTGGGCTGCTTAAATTCAAAACCATTTTTTAAACTATTTGGCCAAAATTGAAAAGCGATTTTTTGGTTTGCGGTTAAATTTGGGTCCCCTGAAAATATTTCTTTACCTCCTAGCTCGCGCAGCAATGGGTAGTGAAGGTATTATTTTCGACGAAAATATTTTTTTTGAGATAACGCTGAAAATTTGTTATTTGGGTGTATTTTGACCTATCTTACCAATATCGTTGTGATGTCTGCCTGTGTGTGTGTGTATGCCTCTCCGTCACACGATAGCTCCTAAACCACTAAACCGATTTTCATAAGTTTCAGGTAAAATAGTGTTCGACACTCACGAGTTGATCAGATTTTGATCAAATTACATTAATGCTAATGACAGTTTTCTGACAATTAAAATTTTTTATTAATTAAACACTTAAGTAGTCGCTACGGTGTTAAAAGTGCGCCACTCGATCTAAAAACCATCCAACGTCTTTTTTCCCCTTCTTTCTTGGGCATATATTATGGAAATCAAAGATATTTTTGGCTATTTATTGTATTTTAGAAATTATTAGTCTATATATACCGGGTGCGCCAAAAAAAAAACCGGAGAATTTTTTTTTCAATATAACGTTTGAACTATATCATCGATTTTAATGGGACAAACTGCACTTGGCAGAGAATTATATTATATTTTATCTAAATATCTTTTTCGGTCCGCCATATCAAAATCCAAAATGGCGGTCGAAATTAAATTGCACCCTTCAAAGATGCTCGTTTATTCTTGTATTGTCCGGTTTTTTTTGGCCCACCCGGTATATATATATATATATATATATATATATATATATATATATATATATAGACAATTATTTATATGTCCAAAACGTAAACGCCTAAGCCGAAACAAACGAGTTAGTTACGACCGCAGTTTGACAATGGATTCTAGCTGACAAAAGGTCGCAGATTAACGATCTGGATGTTTCCAAGTCAGGTTTTGGTCCAATTTTTTTTATCCCTCCTTCTCTTATAGCCGTGTTCGAATTTCTGAAAATTTAACTAAGTTGACACCTTAAAGCCACAATGACAGAGAAATTAATCAAAAATGTGTAAAATCCAACCTAAATATAAAATTTTATTAGTTTGTAAAATGTTAGATGCAAAAACCCCCCCGACCCCCAAAAACCTGAGATTTTGAGGTTTTCTTCAAATTTTCTGAAAACTAAGCTTCTTAGGGAAAAATATGTAATTACATTTATTATAGACAATAAAATTTGCTTTTTAACGATCTATTACACAGTGAGGTAAGACCAATGACAAAGTCTTCAGCGGCGTCCGTTAATTGAGGTGATATAAAAATATGAAAAAAAGAAACATGTTTATCACATGATTTAACCGATTTTCTTGAAAACTAAGCTATCTGTCAAAAATTGTGTCCTATAGTCAATTGTAGACAATGAAATTTCCTTCAAAACGATGTATAAAAAAATAAGATTACTTTTATCTATAACAATTTATGGTCGTCCGTAAATTACATCAATTTTGAAAAATCACTAAACTAAGCTTTTTGGGGAAAAAAATATTTTACACTTTATTGTAGAAAATAAAATGATCTTTTTAACTATCTATAAGCTAGCGCAGAGTAATACCAAACTTTCCAGCAGCGTCCATTTGTTGAGAAAATGTTTAAAAAATTAAAAAAACCACATGTTCTTCACATGTTTTACCCGATTATCTTAAAAACTAAGCCTTCTGTCATGTTATATAGTAGATTGTAGACAATAAAATTTTCTTTTAACTGCTGTCACAAAGTAAGATTTAGCTTTAAATTAAAACTTCACAGGCGTCCGTAAATAAAATCAATTTTTACAAATCCTCAAATAAATTAATTTTTTACAGGTTTTATCCAATTTCCTTAAAAAATAAGCCTAATTGAAAAAAATATGTTCTAAACTTTATTGAAGAAAATAAAATTCCCATTTTACCGATATATAGGTCAGTGCGATTTAGTTAATGACAAACTGTCCAGCGACGTTCGTATAGATATAATGGTCATATAAAACAAAAAAAAATAAAAGCATTTTTGTCACATGTTTCACCCGATTTTCCAAAAAAACTAAGCTTTTTATAGGAAATATGCTTGACAGCTGATTTGTAGAAAATAAAATTTCCTTTTCAATGATATATAACTTGGTAAGATTAATTTCATTTTTAAAACTTTAGAGGCGTTTGTAAATAAAATAAAATTTTACAAATTAACAAATGAAGCACCACACTATACCCGCCATCTGCATTGATAGTCTTTGCACCCCTTGTACCTCCCCACCTTTCCTTTCATCCCTCCTTCACAAAAAAAAAGATGAAACCCCCCCCCCAAGAAAAAGATTCTAGGTACGGCTAGCAGCAAAGGTGATCCTACTACTAACCTTTTCTCTACATCTTGCGCCATAATTTTGTAGGTACGGTTAGATATGTGAGGGGGGATGGCCTACTACCGCCACTAATTCAAATTTTAAGAATCTTAAAAAAAATCGAACCAAAATTAATTTGTTTGGTGATTTTTAAACATTAATTTAATTTATGGACGTCCCCAAAGTATTAAAAATTAAACTTTTCTTACCTTGTTATACATCGTTGAAAAGGAATTTTTTTTTCTACAATTTTTTTTACAAGTTTTTTGGAGAATCGGGTGAAAACTGTTACAAAAATGTTTTTATTTATTTATTTTGTAAATGACCCCCATTTACGAAGATAATTTTATTTTCTACAATAAAGTTTAGAACACTTTCTTTTATTGAGCTTAGTTTCTAAGAAACTTGGATAAAACCTGTAACAAAATTAATTTGTTTGGTGATTTGTAAAAATTGGTTTTAATTACGGACGCCTGTGAAGTTTTATTGTGAAGATAAACCTTACCTTGTGGTACGGCGTTTAAAAGGAATTTTTATTGTCTATAATCGACTATAGGGCACAATTTTTGATAGAGGGCTTGGTTTTTAAGATAATCGGGCAGAACTGGTGACAAACATGTGGTTTTTTTAATTTTTTAAACATTTTCTCAAAAAACGGACGCCGCTGGAGAGTTTGCTGTTAATCTGATTGCTCTAAATTATATACTATTAAAAAGGGAATTTCATTTTCTACAATAAAGTGTGGAATAAGTTTTTTGCTAAAAAGCTTAGTTTTTGAGAAAATTGGATAAAACTTGTAAAACAATTGGTAAGTTTAGTGATTTTTCAATTGATGTAATTTACGGAGGGCCCTAAATTGTTATAAATAAAACTAATGCTGCCCTGTTACACATCGTTTAAAAGGAAATGTTATTCTCTACAACCGACTATAGGACACAATTTTTAATAATTATTTTTTAAATTTTTTTGCATCACCTCAATAAACGGACGCCGCTGGTGAATTTGTCTTTGTTCGTACCCCACTGACTTGTATATCGTTGAAAAGGAAATTTTATTTTTACATATTTTTCACTAAGAAGCTAGAAGAAGAAGGTATGGGGGTTTTTGCAGCTAAAATTTAAAAAACTAATATAATTTTATTTTTAGCTTAGGTTTTTAATATTTTTGATTCATTTCTCTGTCATTGCGGCTTTAGGGCATCAACATAGTTACATTTTCAGAAACTCGAGCACGACTATAAGAGGAGGATGGATAAAAAAAATTGGACCAAAACCTGGCTTGGCAACATCCAGATCCTTGACCCACTGTCAAAGTGCGCTCCTCTTATTTTGCATACTCAACTACCTACAGCGCCTGCACTAAGTAGAATTTAACTAGTTTCTGGCCTAAGCATATAATAAATAGGCAGTCGCTCAAAAAGGAATAATATTTGATTAAATTAAGCCGTATACCTACCAAATTCTAAATATTTCATTCATAATAGAGTTCGAGCACACCCACGGGGCCGCGCGCCCGAGAGGCTCTGTCTCTTTAATGCACCTCATTTAAAAGAGCGAAAGAATTGCCAAGCGCTCCGGGTTGTTTACGCGAAGTCACTAAATGTCCACGTCTTGAAAAAGGAATCTATAAGCGGGGGAAAGTTAGTAGGAGGATTGTAAAGTAGATCGGTATAATTGTCTTTGGTATGGCAACACCGCCGACTCTTTCGGAGGAGGCAATTCTCAATAAATACTTACACCGTCGTGTATGGCCATCTGGTATGAGATATCGGTAAATGAAGCCATTTTGGATTGGTTGTCTATTTTATTAGTTTATGCTTCTAACCATAGACGAATGACAGAGATAGACCAGACACTTACACGGTGGGAGTTTTATTACTCAATTGGCGCACGGGGTGCCGTGATAAACCAGCGCCTCTCTAACTTTGTATTCCGTACTACACATTTACAGGGGGATTTGAAACTATATAACGCTTGCGCAGATTGTCTCTAAGCTACAGGCTGGCTTTTCAATGTATTGTATACCGGATGCTCATAACCATCAATGCAATCAAGCTACATCTTATAATATGGTGTTTTGAAAAGTTTTTATCAAATTGAATTTTAACACCAAAAAATCCATTCTACTCGTCAATTAAATGCATAGTGTTAAATTTAAACTTTGCGCGCTGATAAGAATGAGTTATTTTGTGTCAACGCTCAATGTGCCTAAAAACACTCTATAAACACCAATTAGTAAGAATGCTCAATCAAAGAATTTTTTTATTAATGGCTACTAGCAACAATAAAAAGGAAGGTTGAATTTTTTAAAATTAAATCTAAGGTTTAAAAGTTTGTTTAGGTACATAAATTTCCTTGAGAGGATAATTTTCTAGTAAAAAAGGCTCTGACGAATATTCTGCAGTAAATTCCTTTTTATTAGTGCATAGAATACATTAACTTAATTATTACAATGCTTTACACATAATATAATGCAAATATAGGTTATTTTTCTATCAACGGAAACTTTTTAATGAAAAATATAAACTATAATGGATTTGGAAAAGGATCAGGCACACCTCTTATGGGATTTCCGTACTCCGTCAAACTTCACGAAATTTTGGTTTGTTGTAGACTGAACCTTTCTTAAAAGTTCTCAGGGGCCCAACTCAAATTAATGACCAGTTTTTGAAATACAGGGTGTTGAAACTGATAATGTCCAAGAAGTTTTAACCGAACCGAACCGAACCGAACCGAACCAAAGATAATTCTTCTTGGACATTATTACTTTTAACACCCTGTATTTTATAAACTGGACATTAATTTAAGTTGGGCCAATAAAACTTTTGATATGAAAGGTTCAATCTAAAACACACTAACGCTTGTTTCTCATTATCACTTTCGAATAATATTTACTTAAACACCCTGTAGAGAATGTTTTAAAGGTACAGATTAAAAATAATAAATAAATCGTAAATACATGTAATAGTAGCATTGCGCATATGTTTGGAAAAGCCGTCTAAAGAGCCATTATGCTTCTTGGACATTATCACTTTCAACACCCTGTATTTCAAAAACTGGTCATTAATTTGAGTTGGGCCCCTGAGAACTTTTGATAAGAAAGGTTCAGTCTAACATACCAAAACTTCATGAAGTTTGACGGATTACAGAAATCCCATTATAGATGTGTGTTGATCCTTTTAGCTATGTGATGTAAAAATGTATTTAAATTAAACATTATTATATTATATTTGGGTGTTACAAAAAATGTTACGTAAGCTTTTTAAATTAAAGTAAAGTATATCGCTTTTAAATTACTGTACGATTGAAACTCTCAGAAATCAGCTTTGAATGTGTATCGAAAAAATGGCCGCCACATGGATTCTGTAAATTTCAAAACTTAATAAAAACCAATGGTATAGAATAGATTTTCAGTAAAAAAATCTAAATAGCATTTACAATGACGTTTTTAATGTGGGAGATCATTATGCCGGACCCTGTATATAAATATAGTGAAATAAATTAATTACTCCCCTAGAATAAAAAATATGCACTTTTTGTTAATAATTAAAGGGAAAACAGGAAAATTACCGCCTCCCCCCTTGAAAAAAATGTTAATAAAAAACTATCGTCGATTATAACCCTTCCCCCCTTGATTTTGACCTAGATCCGCGCTTGTTTTCTAAATATTAAAATTTAAAACTAAAAATTTTCTACTCTGTCCTGGTTCAAATCACACACTATATATTTAACGTAAAGGTGGAGGCACTAAATACATTGTTTACCGGGACGCGTCAGATGAGCTGAATTTGAGATATGTTGAAGGACAAACCTTCCTGATATTTTTACCAAAAAAAATTAGGGGGGTCATAGGATTCATTTTCGAGCTATACTTATTTAAATGTGCGCCACTGAAATATGGAAAAATATGACCCTTTGTAGTTTTTCTGTAATAACTTATCGCCAAATAAAAATAAAAAACTGATATTAGCTTTACTTTATTGGTAAAAGAGTTCTTTTAAGAATTTTATCAGTTTTTGACATATAGTTTCCGTCACATACCTACAGAGTGGCTCAAAATAATAAAAAAAATACAGGAAAAATTCCTGAGAATTATTAAATATAAAGAAAGGAAACTAAAAATGCATGGTCAAAATTAACTTTACTTGCCTTTATGTGAGTCGCTTTAACTATTCTAGAGTGATGTTTGCATAATAGGTTATGTGATAAGCTTACAGGGTATTTAAAAAAATACTCTGCCAATATATGGGCCCCTAAGCTCACACTAGGTACTATAGTTATAGTGTACGTGTGAGCTAATATAACTAAAAACTGAAATATATTTTATTCAACTCCAGACTAAATTACCTTTTGTTTGATACCACACAAGCCATGTTTTGACTTAAAATCAAATTTTTGAAATCTACCCCCACCCTTAAAAAAAACAAAAACTAAAATATATTTTGTTAAACTCCGGACTCAATTACCTTTCGTTTGATATCACACACGCCATATTTTCACTTAAACTCTAATTTTTAAAATATACCCCACCCTTTGTTTTTAAATAAATTAAAATGTATTTTATTTAACTGCAGACTCAATTACCTTTCGTTTGATATCACACACGCCATATTTTCACATAAACTCTAATTTTTGAAATCTACCCCACCCTTTTATTTGGTTTGTGTTCGGTGGATTTTGTTCATTTTTAAAAGACAGACAGACAGACAGACAGACAGACAGACAGACAGACAGACAGACAGACAGACAGACAGACAGACAGACAGACAGACAGACAGACAGACAGACAGACAGACAGACAGACAGACAGACAGACAGACAGACAGACAGACAGACAGACAGACAGACAGACAGACAGACAGACAGACAGACAGACAGACAGACAGACAGACAGACAGACAGACAGACAGACAGACAGACAGACAGACAGACAGACAGACAGACAGACAGACAGACAGACAGACAGACAGACAGACAGACAGACAGACAGACAGACAGACAGACAGACAGACAGACAGACAGACAGACAGACAGACAGACAGACAGACAGACAGACAGACAGACAGACAGACAGACAGACAGACAGACAGACAGACAGACAGACAGACAGACAGACAGACAGACAGACAGACAGACAGACAGACAGACAGACAGACAGACAGACAGACAGACAGACAGACAGACAGACAGACAGACAGACAGACAGACAGACAGACAGACAGACAGACAGACAGACAGACAGACAGACAGACAGACAGACAGACAGACAGACAGACAGACAGACAGACAGACAGACAGACAGACAGACAGACAGACAGACAGACAGACAGACAGACAGACAGACAGACAGACAGACAGACAGACAGACAGACAGACAGACAGACAGACAGACAGACAGACAGACAGACAGACAGACAGACAGACAGACAGACAGACAGACAGACAGACAG